>CM032155.1:36929678-37095732 GCA_018901935.1 Pugionium cornutum | reverse complement strand
AATATATCCCTTAATGAAAATATAAAAAATCACATATGTATCAAAATAAAATATATATAAAACTATTTTAGTACTAATATTTTAAGTAACCTATATAAGCAAATCAATGCGTAAATTATTTTCAAAATTTGACTCAATCTAATAAAAAATTCATAAATTCTAAAATCTCACATATTTTATTAGAATCAAATGTTTATCCACTAATATCATACATCAAAAACACTCTTTCCTGTAATATCAGTGCGAAGAGGTTATTCTCTTTTAGATTCACCACGAAATTTCGAATGTAAGTTCCATATTTTATGATCCATTAGTTAGACTAAGTATAAATTTGATTTATTTTAATATTCATGAGTTTTAGAATCAATATGAGAGTCATTAGATAATAGATTCGGGCTTTTATTGCAGTATAACAATAGAATTAGTACAATATGACATATTACTCGAAAGTTTACATATTTGAACAACTCTAACTACCCATATACACCACCCATATACTCGGGTCACAAGCTTTGCGCTTAAACAAAATCGTTACCACGATCACTATCTTTTCCTAAAAAAGCCAAAGGGCATAATTAACTCGGTTTTAACAAGTATTAGTCGATAAAAGCCTTAAATTATGCACGAATGAATGCAATTCATGCGAAAACCCATCAATTCTCTAAGTATCAACCATCAGCCCGGCCAAAGATACACTCAGCCCGGCCGTAGGTAAAACCGATCGACCAACCGACCGTGGAAGGTATCACTCCATCCTTCGGCCAGCCAATTATTCGGTTTGAAAGACTCGATCCGGTCTAAGGGCAGGCCTCTAGCCAGGAAGGTATCACCCAATCCCGACCACCCGGTCACTCAGACAAACTTATCCAACTAGGTCCTTGGATTCTCTTGACCGCCGAATCACCGGCAAAGAAGAATCCAAGAAAAGAGGGTAAGGAATTATTCACCTCAACCACACTAAGTCCTTAGTCGCATACCATCTGCGTCGGCCTCCCGTTACGAAGCGCACGAACGCTTCTTCACTCGGTCTAACTCTTTTCGACTATTGCCTTAGGAAAATTCGGAGAATTATCTTCTTTGCACGTATCTCCTTTTTCGACCTTAAGAATCGTATTTATAAGGTCCATGATCCATTTTTACGAACAGACACGACATTTGTTCTGCCAATCAAAAATCCCAATTGAACCGTTACATCTGGTCGTAGTACCGCTTCAGCACCAACTACTCGACCCATTGTGCAACTAGCTGGCCACACTCACCGACTAGCTGACCTAGCTAACTGGCCAGTTGGCTCAGCTGCCGGTCAGCTCGCCCAACTGCTACCCAACTCGTTCAGCTACTGACGAGTTCATTCTACCGATTTTTATTGAAGATCGGAGGTGTTACAATACATCTTAGACTTTTTTATTTTTATATTGATTAGAATTTTTTGATAAAGACTTAGATTGTTGGATTTAAACTAATTTTAAAGCAAGATTTGAATTTAACTTTTTCATCTTAAGTGATTGAATGAAACAGTAAATATTCTAGTTGCGTTATGTAAAAAAAAAGAACTAGATTGGCCAACCAACCTAAAAACCAAAGATTGAACACTAAAGTTATTCCAACACTTCTTTAATTTCATAAACATCATCAAAATACATGTTAAATAATGAAAAGGACTATATTTCATCGATCATACTCATCCATAACTTTAATATGATCATCGTTACTAGAAATCAATCTCCAAAAATATTTTATCATCTTACAAAATATTTCTACATCCCTATCTGTCTCAATTTTTTGTAGAATTCTCATTTACCCATGTATGAATAAATATGGAATATGCAAAATGCTTTATATATGATAAGGAAACAAAATGAAATAACAAAAAAAAATATTTTAAAATCATGTACTTTGGATTTAAAGAGTGAATTAGAACAATGTGCAGATGTGTTATTCTTTGTCCCATAAGCCATTAAGATCTGATAAACAAGTCTTTAAAATATAATTTAAATATTTTGATGGATATTTCCCATTGATTTTTCAAATTTTCAGTCAAAATTTTCTGACCAATTTTCTATAAAATGAGCATTTTGACGATACATTTCCGATTAAATCCATCCCAATTAAAACATTATCATAATTGTCTACTTAAATACTATTAGAAATGAGTTTTTATAAAAGGAAAAAGCTGTTTGCGTTTATAAACACAACTTTGTTTGAAATACAACAAAAATTATTATCAAACTGCTTATTAGAAAGATAAACATACATAAACAAGAAAAAAGCAAAATGATTACAGAACACACAACAAAACCTACTTGGAAAGTGTATTTAAAGCTCGGTTGAGTTTGAGTGTTGTAAAGTACTAACTAAAGATCAAAATATAGGTTTTATGGTAATTCTTGTTTCAATTATTTTGGTTATTTGTTAGTTGATAATATAATATTTATATTTTGTTTATTTAGATGATAAAATAAATATAACATAATAAAAATAATTTGGATAATTATTATATTTGACCAAAATATTATATATTATATATATTATATTATATATGATATATGTTAATTTTTATTTATATTTTATTTATTTAAATTTACCAAAGTTATATTTTAAATTTTATATGGTTATAATCAAATTATATTTAAAATATATTTTGATATTGTATTTTAATAATTATATACTTATATATAATATATTTAACTATTTTTATTTTATTTTAGCTATATTTTGATACAATTAAGTTTTATTTTGAAATATTAATTTTCTAAACTGATATTATATAATTGATTTTTGATTAAAAATCATAAACATGTTAAAATAATAACAATGTTTGACAAAATATAAAATATTCAATGTAATTTTTCATACAAAATAATTGTGTAAAACAATTCTAAATGAATAAAAATTAAGTGAAAACATAAAATGGAAAAATATATTGTATGAAAGAATTTTATGATATAATAGAAAAAACAATTACCCAATATTTTATAAAAAATGCTTAATATTTTATTTTGAGGCTTTTCTGTTTGATAAAAAATTCAAATAATCTCTAGATTTAACTAGTGATACATGACATATATTTGTCCATGATTAAATAGTAGTTTCAATAAAAATAAACCAATTTTCAATGTTTGTCATTAATTATCATTTATGATCAATAATTTGCAATATATCATATATTATTTAAACAACATTTTAAAAAAAATAATCTTATCTTAACATGTTATTAGCATAAATACCATGATGATGTGTTATCAGCACAATGAATTTTAAATAAATATATTAATGGATTTAAATTATTAGAATAATTACAATATATATCATTGTTATTAATTTGGTTAGAGAAACAATATATTTTATTAAACTAACAAAAAATACTATTAAATTCGAAAAAATAATTATTTTTATTTCTTGAATTTACATATATAAAAATTAATATTAAAAATAATTTTAAATAAAAATAAAAATTATATAAATATCTAATTTATATTTACTAATAAATAATATTATATAATTTACGGATATTTTTTATCACGCAAAACATGAGTATAAATCTAGTATTATTTTATTGTATAAACCACATCCATGATCAATTAGTAACATAACAATAACACCAACCTTTAATTTTGAAATATGGTTAGTCAATCACAAATATAAATACAATTAAAAGTTTGTTAAGTATAACATGTTCCATAGTACTGGAACCATATATATCGATATTATCACATTTATTTGGTTCACTAATTCTTTTGTTCGGCTCAGTTTGTAATACTGACACGAATTTAATTGATGTACTGAAAAATAAATTTTTAAAAATTATAATTTGTTATAACTTGGTTAAATAAAATTATATAAAAATCGATAATCACAAATCAAACTACATCAATAAAAAATAACATTTTTAAACATTACGATTGATTTATTTATTCAATTTTGATAATTTAGTATTTATTTATTAAAAATATAAGTTATAATTAAATTATGGGCAATTGACTAAATTAGCACTATTTCAAGTTTTGGTTTCAAATATAATATTAATCATTTAAATTTCCAAAAATAACATAAATTTAATAATAAAATAATTTTAAAAAATTTCTTAATAAAAAAAATTTCTTAATAAAAAAAATTTAAATATAAATTAAAAAAGTGAACCCCAAACATTATTTTTAATTTTATATATTTTTTATTTAAAATAAATAATTATTTTCACATAATAATTTATGTTATTTTTGAAATTTTATTTTTAATGTGCTAAAATTGGAATGTAAATTTAAAATAATGATATTTTAAAGTATTGATATTAAATTATCATATCTCATTTGATTTTTTGGTAATATTATAATTATTTTAGCTATCTCATTTTTTCGACAAACATATAAGTATTTTTAAATTAAATTTGCATTTATTTTATAGGAATTCTGTGGAAATTGGTTAAGGACAGATTTTTTTTCTATTTATTATTATATATTTATTTATGTTTAGGTGATTTATGTACATTGTAAAGAACGACACCTGTTTAACCTTAAAAGGTTAAAACACAATGTAAAGAAATTCCTTTATTTTTTTTTAAAGGAATAGAATTCGAAGATAGCATTACAAAAAGACGCAAAAAAAAAAACAGATACAGAAAAAGAATCAAAATGTCTTCATAAAATTTTCAGCAAAACTACTCTATAACTTAAACTTGACTAAGCCTAAAGATCTCTCGAGTCACAACGTTTTCATAAATTTTCAGCAAAACAATGATGAAGCTAAAGACTTGACCATCAACTTAGAGATAGAGATACTCCAACATAAGTATGGTCCTAAAAAGAGCAGGAATTTGTCAAGGAAGAAGAAATCCTGAATCTGAACAATGAAGAATTTTATCGTTTCTTAATAGAATCTGAAATCGATGAGAATGATGCTCAATTTATGGCCATTCATATGATTTTGTTTGTTTGCGATCTGCCATTCTTATGGAATAACGTGTTGAGAGGAGTTTTAACATTGTTGTTGAATGTGCGGTTCCTCAAGATATTAGAAAAATGGAAACACTTAAATAGATGTGGCAAAAACGAAACAGCATCAAAAAAAAATCTATAGAATGGAAACATCATTAAAAAAATCAATCAAAATAAAAACATGATCAATCACTTGTTTTTAACATCAAACAAGGAAGTTTCCAATCAAGAATTTTGGGACTCCTATAAAAAAATTTTGGAGTGATTCAACCTAATTATCTGAGAAAAATAAATCAAAAAAGTTAGAAAACTTGTTAAACTTTTGTTTGGAGAGATCTTAAAAACAAACAAGTTTTGAATCACTTAAACAGAACGTGTATGAATTGAAATGATCAAAACACGTGAATTTAAGATTTTTTGGGTTAATTAGGAATCGTTTGATCACAATATATTGATATAAAATTGCATAAGATCAAACATTGAGAATAATTTGTAGCAATTAACTCAAGAAAATTCTAGTCAATAAGAAATATGTTTTAGTGATTTCGTTTTAGAGTATTTCACACTTTCAGTTCCCATGAGCCAACTCAGTCCATGAATGAATGGAGCAACAGTTACTTGGACATAAAGTAAAGATTATTAGGGTTTTCTGTTTCGATCTGTGATTGTTATAGTCCGATACATGAAGTAAAGATTATTACATTTTGCTTAACAAAGTAGAAACAAAGATATTCATTTCAAGAAACATAAACGGAAAAAAAAGAAAGGTTTCTACTTTCAAGATTTTACAGAGTAATTTGCTTGTCGAAGATCCAACTAAACCGAACCTCATGGGTCTTCTTAAGCTTCTTAGCTCTTTCCTCTGCTCGCTCTTGGAGCCGTCTAATCCTTTGTGCTAGCCCACACACAAACTCCTGTTCACGTTGACCCTCAGCTGTCAATCCCTCTAGCTTCTCCAATCTCCACCGTTCAACCAAAAACTCCAAGATGTCTGCATAATCCTCCGCCGTATAAACCCCTAACCGTTGAGCTACGGCGGAGAAATGTTCGAAGAGCATTGTGTCTCTTCCGTCAGTCATCAAATGCGCCGGCATCGTAATCTTCTTCCGCATCATGTCTGCAACGGCTTTGACTGCACCGTTTGGGTCGATCTCCAGAAGCTTCTCAACGATGCGGACGTAGGCATTCTCGTGACGCTTCTCGTCGGCTGCAATTGTTCCACAGATTCGAGCCAAGACTGGGTCTCCGGCATTCTTGGCCAGCCTTGCTGTGTTGCCGTGAGATACGAAGGTGGCTCGCTCCTGGAACGACGTGTACACGAAACCCAGGTACGGGTTGTTCTCAGTTCCTGGATCCTAAAATGTACACAAAACGAATTCAAACCACAATCGAAACAAAACAAAAGCAAAAAAATCGAGAAAACTACTCAATAGTAAGCACTTTGAGTTTGATCTAGACAAAAAACAAAAAACTGACCATGCCGGAGCCGATGAGATACTGAACAGTACGTTCAACCATAAGCATGTCAACCCTACCGGATAAGTACAAGTAAGTCCGTAACAAATCACCATGACGATTCTCTTCAGCCGTCCACGCACGTGTCCAAGTAGCCCAAGCGCTCTCACTCGCACCAGTCTCATCTCTTACACCATCAAGCGTATTGAGCATCGTTTGGTATGTCGGCAACGCGTCCTCTGTTATCATATCGCCGACCAAAACCACAAAGTATTCGTCTGGTAATGATTCTGTTCTTTCCCTTAGCTCACGAACCTATGATTATTTATTTTTGTTATATGTTATAATCCTTACACCACATTGTTAAATAGAATAATAATTGATCAAAATATTTTACATTGTATGGACTTAACAAGATGCAAATTGTTTTGAGATTATGTGTTTTTTTTTTGTAATTCAATTTATCCCTTTTTTGGGTGCAACCAATTCTATAGCACCAAATACCATTAGAATTAATATCATGAGTTATATATCCCATGAGTTATATATCCACGGTGGATAAGTTGAAAATATATTTTTCGTTCAATTAAAAGTTGAAAACATATTTTCCATTTTATTGAAAATTCGAAATGTAGTTAGATATGTTCGTGGTTTCTATCGTAAACGAAATAACTAAGTTGTTTGGGAAAAATTGGTTTCAAATTTTCAATTGAGAAGAAAATATGTTTTTCACTTCAATGTGGATATATAAATCGTAGAATTAGTTTTAACTATATTTGATGTTATACGATAGTTCGAATGGAGAAATAGATCATTAGCGTTTTAAAAGATGGATACTTGAGATGGTCGACGTACCTGGTCGATGAACTGAGAGAAGGGAAGGGTCGGGTCAGGTAAGAAAGAAGCGGGTTGCCAACATTGGTCAACGGGTTTGAGTAGAGGCAAGATTTGATCGGTGGCCCATCCTTCTAAAGATTTGAAAACCTCTATTTTCTCCGGTGGCATAGAGTGGATTTTGTTCTGGTGTTTGAGTGCCGGCCTCACAGGGGTTGCAACCGCCGAGATCTTGGCCGGTCGAGAGGCGTGGAAGGTAAACGGAGATGGGTTTCGTATCAGCCATTGAGAGAGAATAGATTTCTGAGTCTGCATTTTTGATGGCTGAGGAAGGAGAGAAGACATTTTTGAGAATGACGATGACTTCATTGAGTGTTGGACTAAATATTAACGAGTGATAAGGGTATAATGGTAATTTGGTGTTTGGTAAGAGTTAGACAAACCATGGGGTTGAAACAAGGGGTGCAGATTGGTTTGAGATTCTGTGGGTTTTGTTTAAATCTAAATTTTGAGAGATCTTTATTGAAATAATAATTGAAATAATAAGAGTAAAACACATAAAGAAAGAAACTCAGAAAACTAACAGTTTGACCAAAGAAAAAGAGAGAAGTCTTCTCTTTTCAATCAAGAAGAGAGGGAGAAGTATTGTTAGGCAGTCGTTGGCCAAGCACAAAGCTGTTGAACAAATGCAAAGCTCTTGAAGGTTGAGCATATGGCACCATATGAGCTGCTCCTCTCACTGTTGCGAATGTCAATAGATTCCCATACTCTATTGCCCATCCACCAACCTAACTCATGTCAACAAATTTACAATTATAAAACATATTGTTAGTAGTTTTGTTATAAAAAAAACCAAATCCAAATTTAGTGAGAATTAAATCAAACGTAAAATTCATTATTAAGTAGAATGTATATCAAAAAGTACATTTTACTATACCAAAAAAATATTTGATCTGTTTTTAACAAATATTGTTTCACAAATATTGATTTTATAGGTTTTTATTTATTTTTAATAATTAATTTTGTAAATTTCAAAAATACTTAATTGAGAATAATTTGAACTATTATTAGGTTTACATTATTGACAGATTTGTAGGATAATTTAACTAATATATATATATATATATATATATATATATATATATTAGTAAAAAAATAATTTTTGTAAAAACTATAGAAAATCCCTCTTTTGGAATTTAGTTTAAGCTAAACACATAATATTTTTACGGAGAATTCTCTAAAATACATATTTTAAAGTTTTTATACAAAATAACATCATCAACTTAAATTTTTAAAATACATTAAAAATTTTCTTTAAAAATTAAATCTTAAACTTAGAAAAATTAATCCAAATATAATGTTTTAAATTTATTTAAAGTAAATCATTATTTTATATAATTATTTGTATTATATTTTTAGAATTTTAATTTTACTGTTGTAGATTTGGAACAAAAATTTTTAAATTTACTATTTTATGATATTACTTTAAAATTATTATGAGAGATCGAACAATTTTTCCAAATGAAAGCAGTAAAAATGGAAATCTCAAACTTAAGGTTTTATGTGGAACAAAACCTGTCCTTTGTGGAACCAAGCTCCATAAGGAACTGTGGTGTTGAAGTTGAGTTCCTCTGCAAGTTCTCTTACCAGAGTCCTCGAACCAAGAAGTGGAATTACAGAATCTTCATCCCCACTGCAATATTTTCGATTTTCAAAAAGAACTTTCTATGTTTAAACTTGTACAAAAAGAAACAAGAATTATAAAAGTATATAGTAAAATGGATTTTACCTAAAGACCCAAACAGGGACATTGCTCTTCACAATTCTCTTAAGAATTGGAAGTATGTTTGTGTTGGAATCAGTATCATTGTAGTTCAAGAGACTGTGAATGAGGGTGAAATATATATAACCATTAAAAGATTAGAGATTGAGATATTAATTAGAGATCTTTCAAAGATATATATATAAAAACCTGCTACACATAGACCATTGATATGGTAGTTGAGTTTTATTAGCATGAAGAGCCTTTTGAACCTCAGGAAGAGTGAAATACAACTGTTCTTCATAACTCATGCACACGTCCACTCCAATACTCATCTTTGTGCCCTAAAAAACCATTTTCATAGGATTTTTCTTTGTCAACAAGTTTCATAAGACAATATTTCCAAACTCCAAAACTCAAAGAAATTCTCCTTTTATTTTTATTTTTTCTATCACAACATGAAAGAATAAAAAAATTTAAATACGGATACAAACACAATATTTTTTTTGCATTTATATGTGAAAATTGCTTTTCATATATATATATATATATATATATATATATATATATTATAAAAAAAATTCATATGTATATATATTATAAAAAAATTTGATATGTATATATATTTATTTTTTTTGTAAATATTATTGGACAAATAACCAATATTGGAGAAGTTGAGATTCTGAATATCAACAGGAAACAAAAGAAACGATTCACTAAAATTTTGTGATACGTCATATGTTATATAGTTTTTTATTTATTATTTCAGATTTTCAACTTATTAATGTTTTCGTGATCATTTCAGTGATGTTCATTTTCTATAGAAAATTAAAAATATATTTATATAAAAATTTCATTCAAATAATAAAATAATAAAATATTAAATTTTTTAGTATATATATTATAGAAAAATTGTTTTTCATTTATACATAATATTTTTCCAAGGAGTAAACCTATTTAACATATGCTTATAGGGTTTTTAATTAGAAAAATAATTTTGTTTCAAGATACTAAAAGTTGTGATTTTATTTAGTAAAAAAATATGTATATATATAATAACATGTAAACGTAAATGCAAACATATAGTGTGTTGGGGACAAACTTGTGTTTTGGTTTGTGAATTACCATTTTCTTGAGTTTGAGCTCTTGTTCGACGAGTGTTGGATAGCAAATGTCGAGGAGAACATCATAGTAATTAACATATTGAGTAATGATGGTTCCAGCTTCATTCATTGCATCTTCACAAGGTTTGTTTATGTTTTGGGAAGTTGCTGAGTAATCTTGAAAGTTACATTGATTCATGATAGTGAGGCCAAGTTCATCAGAAATCATCCCATGTGACCAGAAAAACTCATACGTTGCTGGAACATCTCGATCAAGCTTCAAAAGGGGATTCCCAATCTGATTATAAAAACAGAGGAATCAATCAATAAAAGAGATTTGAGATGGGTTTTTAAACTTTATTATTGTTTGCTTACTGCAATGCCTTTGAGCTTGAACTTGAATCTATTTGTGGGTTGTTCATTGTATTTGAGTATTACATCAGCTAGTTGAGGTATATAGTGTCCTGCGTAGCTTTCTCCAGAGAGAAAGAGGTTTTGATTCTTGAATTCTGGAAACTTTTTGAACCATCTTAACATGAACACCAGCATGTCCTTGGCTATTATTGAAAACATATCAATTTTATTAAGCATTGATAAGGAAAGACTCTCTAATCCCACCCACGAAACTCCATATATGTAGATACACAGAATTTGCACCTCTTTACAGTCGCCAAACAAAAGTTAAATGACAGATTTCCCTCTAATATGGAACTTTCTATCTATTTCTATCTGAAATTCGATTTGAGGGTTTAACCGGTATTTTATTAGTTAACCGGCGTTAAACCGATTTTTATCCGATTTTGATCCATATTTGACTCGTTTCTAATCCGATTTCGAAACTACAACCGATAGGCGGCATGTCAAAATAATTGGTTGTGATGGGTCACCTATCGGTTGTACCTTCAAAATCGGGTAAAAATGGATTAAAATGAATCATAATCGGGTCAAAATCGGTTTATCGTCGGTTAACTAATAAAATAATTGGTTAATCTGTCAAATATAATTTCGGATGGAAATATATTAAAAATTCCACATTGGAAGGAATCCGAAATTTAATTTCTGTTTGATAGAAACTATAAAAAGGTTCAAACTTCGTGTATATCTAAACAAATATGAAACTTTGTCGTTTGGAATTAAACAAACTTTCCGATTGATAATAATAAAAAAGATGATTTAATTATTTCAAAGATTATATATTACCGGTGGATTCATCCCCAGTGGTGTAATCAGAAGTCCTGTTTGAATATGACCATCCTACTCCAGCCGGTGAATCCACAAATAACAGATTTGAAGCTATACCACAAAATAATTAAGTTAACAATGAACTAAACTTTGTCTTTGTTGAAGATTACTCAACATAGAATCTTCAAAACTCAAGTTTAAAGAAGACCTTTGTTCCAAGATTTGGAATTTCGACGAAGGCCAAGACCATTTCCTGTTGGGTAAAATGGACCTAATTCTGTGAAAGCTCCTCCTCCAATGGAAGAACAGCCTGGTCCTGCAACAATCTCTTGGTTTTAATTAGAGCAAAATTTGGTTAAGGCTTAGATACAAGAGACAGAGTAAGTAAACAAAACCTCCATTAAGCCAAAGAGTTAAAGGTTTAGTGTGTGGTTGTTTCTCAGCTTCAACGAAGTAATAAAAGAGGCTTCGACCAGCTTTGACGTCGACATTGACATAACCAGCGAATTGTCTGAATTCAACTTCTGGTTGTCCAGGCAACTTCGTCACCAGATCTTCTTGTGGATATCCTTCTGTTAAATTACCATTATACCCCCACCACCACTGCACCACCATTACCACTACCAAGAACCACCACTTACCGCCTGCCATTTCTCTCTCTCTTTCTTTGCTCTCTGAGCTCTTGTGTTCGGTGCCCAATGCATGTATATATACACAACCAATTCTTGTCCACTAAGTTTTTTACACTCCAAGTAAATAAAATTCAGTTATGTGTAAAAACGTCAGTTAATATTTGCTACATTTTTCTGTGATAAAACAGTAATCCGAGAGTCATATGAATCGCAAAATATTTTTTAATATTTAAGAGCTTATGTTGGCTAACCATGGTAAATTATATCTTTTAGATCGATAAATGAATTGGTTGCAATATTTAGTTAAAGAATTAAAATTATGTTTTAAATCATTACAATCTTATTATATATAGGTGTTGGTGTTTTTCTTAGTGAGAAAACTAATTAGGTTTGGTTTATAGAACCAAATTTAGGTTTATTTTATTGTTATTGGACTTGTGGTGGTGAAAAAGTATACAAACTACTCTTACCCTAATTTTGGTATAAACAAATTAAAAAATAGAGACAATTTTCGGATTTAAGAAGAGAGAAAACCAATTCCATCATGGTTTTTTCAAGACAACGTTTGGAGGTTCAAACGTGATCCGATCTGGATGAAACTTTTAGCAGAGTTTCGTAACTCATTAATCTAAAAATTCAACGGTGGGATTTGCGTTTCAAAAGTTAATTTTTGAGAAAATTGAGTTTTATCCGTGTCTGTTCGTTGTAGTAGTAATTTTAGATTTCAACAGATATTATCTTGAGTGTTTGCAAAATTCAACGGTGAAATCTTCTCGGTTTGAGCTGAAATTTTGCAGAGGTATTTTTAACTTGTTTATATAGAGTTTGTACGGTGGAAATCTGATTTGGTGACTGCAATCCTAATGAACTTAAGATCGTTTGGAACTCCATATTTCTAGGTTCTTGTATTGTTTTCTTGTGATATTTTCTCTTGTGTTGAGATTGCTCTTTGGAGCCTTATTTTTAGTATCAGTTATGTGGGAACAGACAGGACGTGGTTGTAGCTCATATTCATTTGATACAGTACATTTTTGAATGGATTACGGTCGCGTGGTTTTTTCTTTTCATATCAAAAAGGTTTTCCACGTAAAAAATTTATGGTATCTTTTATTTTTCTGCTATGAATTATTGGTGTCAACCTTTCTATATTTTTTTTAATTTTCTTGCATGTTAATACAAGTGCGAAAAAATTTATTTTATTGCGCCATTGTTGCGTGTTTTTGTATTTTCTCGGTGGATATATTTATGATTTTTGTAACTCACTGGATTATGAAAGTTAACACATAAGATTTATCTTGCCTCCTCCCCGGTTATGAACACAAATACATAAAAATAATCATGTATCAATGCATTAATATATAAAAAATTCACATGTAAGATTATTATAACTCACGACATTTTGGTATTTGTCATTATTACTTTAAGTTTTTATATGTGTCATGATATAAATAAAAATCTAAAATAAAAAAATAGATTAGGAAAACAATTATTAAAGTCATTATTATTTTAATTTTTTATATGTGTCATGATATAAAAAAAATCTAAAATAAAAGAAATAGATTAGGAAAACAATTATTAAATCAAAAATTAAAAGATAACAAAACCAACATTGATTCAAAAAAGAAAAAGATTTTAGAAATATATTTTAATAAAATATTCAAAACTTATAATCTATAGATTTACAAGAATATTATAAACACAAATATCATATGAAAATAAATATGTTTAATGTGAATATGAACGTGAGATTTATTCTAATTATAATAATATATATATATATATGCAGTTATTAATTATATTTTGTCACCTGCCAAATTTTGAATAAATTTTTTAAAAACAAAAGGTTAAATACAATAAACTCTAGAATTTTATAAATTGAAAGAGAACAAAAATCAACTTGAAAACGTAGTAGTAGTAGAAATAAAAAGTAATTATAAAAATCAATATTTTTATAAAATCAATATTTTTAATAAAATATACAAGAGTTATAATATATGAAGTTATTAAATTAATAATATATATACATATTTTATATATCGATATTATTCTTTGTAATAGTTAATGTAAAGATTGATATTATATTTTGCTATTGTAACTATCGTTTAATGTATATCTAATAAAAATTATCATTTATTTCTCTTCACTATTAAAGTTTAAATTTTTTTTTTTTTAATATAGAAGTTTGAAATCTGTTTACCTTGCGGGTTTCATCAGTTGGAATGAACAATGTATTTGTCGATTTATAAATTTTAAATTTATAAATTGAGAAAAAATAGGTTTTGAACTTTTATGTTGCTGACAATTAAGTTTGAAACTTTCATGATATGGAAAATAAATCATAATTTTATTGATACTATATAATAGTTTTGATGAAGAAATACATGTCAACCATTAAAATAGTAATAATAATGGGTATGGATAATATTGTGGTGATGTTAATTATTTATTCATTATAAATGAATGTGTATTATAATCACTAGGATATTACATGTGCTATACACAGGAAAAAATTTAATATTTTACGTTTTATATTAAAATAAATTTTTCAATAAAATATAAAAAAGATTTATCATATTTTTTTTTGTGTTATTCATAACTATAATTTTTTTTATAAAAATCTATTGACTCTATTAAAAATCTCAGTTTATTTTTAAAATCATTAGTAGATGATAAACAAATATTTCAAATTTCTTTTTTTTTTAAATAAACAACAATAAATAATTATTAGAATCTCAGAAAAATTTCATAAATGATGTAGAGATTAATGTATAAATAACTTACTTGTTAATCCACAAAAATAAATTCAAATCTTTCAAAACAAATTTTAAACCATTCACATATTAGTAGAAAAAATTCGTTTAGAATAGTATAAAAAAGAGTATACTAAATCTACTATATACATGAATAGTATAAGTTTTTTAAAAAATTTTATATATAAACTATTAGTGGTTGTATGAAATTGTTGATTACAATAGAGAGATTTAATAAAATTTGACATATTTGCTAGTTTTATATAAATATATTACGTACATTAAGTAAAAAATTTTATAACATGTTTTAATTAAATTAATGAAATTAGTAGTCTTAACTAATTTTATATTATAGAATACTTTTATATATAAAATAGTTATAATAAAATAATTATTAGTAATTCGAATTTATTTTTTAAACCAATTGATATATATAAAATATTATTTGAAAATATATTGATTTTGTTTATAAACAAAAACAAAACTAAATTCATTAATTTGAATTAATGAATATGGGTTGTGTTGGTCATTAGGTGTAATTAATGATTTTTTATTAATTTAATTAGAAAAAATGGTGAGAGTGATATGGTGATGACACATCATCAAATTAGAACTCAAGTGTTTCTCCTTTAATATATACTAGATTTATACCCACGCCATGCGTGGGGAAAAATATTCGTAAATTATATTTTATTAGTAAATATAAATTAAATATTTGTATAATTTTAATTTTTATTTGAAATTAATTTTAACATTAATTTTTGTATATATAAATTAAGAAAAGAAAAATAATTATTTTTTATGAATTTAATAATATTTTTTAGTTAGTTTAATAAAATATATTAATTCTCTAACCAAATTAATACAATGACATATATTATAATTATTATAATAAATTAAGCTTATTTATATATTTATTTAAAATTTACTGTAGTGGTAACACGTCAAAATGATATTTCTCTTAATAACACGTCAAAGTAATGTTATTTTTTTAAAATATTTCTTAAATAATTTATTAGGGATTACGGTACTAACTTAAATCTATTTATATTTATTTGAAATTATTTATAAATTAACGTATAAAAAGTTTAAAGAAATAAAAATTATTATTTTTGTAAATGTAATACTATTTTTTGGTTAGTTGAATCAAATATATTTATTCTCTAACCAATATAATATCAATGGCATGTATTGTAATTATTCTAGTAACTTAAACCCTTTTATATATTTAATTTGAAACTCGCTGTGGTGTTGACACGTCAGCATGGTATTTTTGTTATTAACACGTCAGGTTAAGGTTATTTTGTTAAAAAGTTTCTCAAATAATATATTAGGGATAAGATATAAGATATGTATAATTTAGATCTTAATATAGAATCTAACACACATCATATTATATGGATTATGAGTTTCAAAAGTAAATATTTACATCACAATTTTGTAATAACTTTACCCGCACGTCTTATTCTAATATATTATAGGATAATTGACTAAAATAATATTATTTTAATTTTTGATTTAAAATATATTATTAATTATTTAAATTTTCAAAAATAGTAAAAATTTAATAATACATAATTAAAAAGAAATTTTTAATAATTTTTTTAACTCTAAATTAGGAAAAGTTAATTCAAACTTTATGTTTCAATTTTATATATGATTTATTTAAAATAAATAATTATTTTTACATAATAATTTGTGTTATTTTTAAAATTTTATTTTTAGTGTTATAAATTTAAAAAATAAAAATAAAATAATATTATTTTAAAATATTATTCTATGTTATACTAGTTTAAAATTAAATTATTACGTTGCATTGCAATATCCTTTTCGATTAAATTGTATTGTTTCCTTTTTTGCCAACATATTGCTTTTCTTTTCAATCACTCGGCAGGTTAGTCGCTTTTGTATAATACTTTTATGTTAATGGCTGTTTTCGCGGTGGTGCTTTTTTTATACGTTTTCTTTTTCAACTTTTATTTTATTTTTATTTGTTTTTATGACCAAAGAACCTTCTACATTTACATTTTTCTTGTTAATATTAATCAAAAATTAAAATTTACAAACGATGGTTACATTTACGGTTTACAAATGTGCATGTGATATTAAAACTAAAATTAAAACATGTTTATTTTTTCTTTTGTTTTTCTCGATTTAGAACAAATTAAATAGAAATTATTATTAACTAGGAAATAATTTGTGTTATTCACGATTTTATTTTTTTGTTTTTTGTAAAAAATTTAATTTTTTTTTAATTTTACTTTTCTACATTTTTATGTTTTCTATATTATAATATTTTTCATCAATATTTTTAAAATGTAAAATTTTTATTCATATTGTTATTATTCATCCAAATTTCAATGTTAGTTATTATTTTTAACTTTTTTCATTTATTATTTATAATTATTTTTCATATATATTTTTATTAATTACATTTGGATTTTATGTTAAAAGTATATAAAGAGCATAAATTATAATAAAATAGAAAATTAGGTAACTATCTATGTTACTATTTTCTAGACGTGCAGTTAAATTTCACATATTTTTATATAATAGTCTTGTTCGTTCGTTTGTTCTATATCGTTGCGGTTGCAGCTGCGATTAACACTGCAGTTGAGATTATGATATATGTTATTTGTTTGTTTGTCGTTAGTAATTACAGTTGTAGTTGATCGCAAATTTTTATTTGTACTGTTATTTTAATCAGCGGTTGAAAAAATTGTAACATAAAATATAATTTATAAGCATTATAGTGGTTAGAATAATAATATGTCGTAGACGCAATGCATGTATAAAAACATTAATGTGAGAAACGAAGACCAATAGTGTTATAACTATTGAGATGAGTTGCTCATAGAAAAACATTCATAAAAAATGATATTAACTGGTAAAATATCACTGGAAGCAACATGCAATTGCACAACCCTCCATAAGGTGCATTGGGCATTGAACCGTGTGATAAGTTATCTCCCAAGTAATGGGTTATTTGATTGGATAAGTCTTTGGCGGTTCATAAACCTCTCTGCAAAACCTCACTGTAAACTTTGTTTTATTCAAATGAAAGTATATAAATACAATAATGTAGTGACGTATTTAGGAAAAGATAGAGTTTCAATGCAAGCTTTGATAGGCTAAATGAGAATAAGAGCAACAGATGATGATAAAAGCTCCATTGGGACTCAAAACGCATGGGAGAACGTGTCTAGACAATTCATTTTGCAGAAAAAGTAACGTTCATAGTCAATCCCAAACCAAAACAAATTTTTTCGACAAATCTGTAAAATTTAATTCGGCCAAATTAGATTTTTCAAAAAATCTGTTTTGAAAATTTTTTATGTTCAATTACAGAAAAGTAATATTTTTGTCATCAAAACAAATTTTTCGAAAAATATATAAAATTTATTCCGATCAAACCAAATTTCTCGAAAAGTATACAAAATTTATTCCGATCAAACCAAACTTCTCGATAACACTGTTTTGAAAAAAAATTATGGCTAATTGTAGAAAAGTAACCTCTTTTGTCACCAAAACGATCGTAATAAATCTCGTAAACTTGTCGAAAAATATGATTTGTAAATAAAACCTAAAACAAATTTTTTGAGAAGTATGTTTCAATAACAAAAAAGTTTATTCTGGTTAAAACAGATTTTTCGAACAATTAATTTCAGAAAATATCCATCGATGCCTATGATGGATCTACACGATGTAATCTATGTGTTTTGAAGTGCTTCAAAACACACGTAAAAATGATCAAACAATTCCACCTCATTATCTCCGGGGATTGTCCCAATCTCAGTACTAGAACCCAAATTGGAGCTAAAAACAAACAAGTCAGTAACACTAGTTAGTTAATTAACCTAAACATTAATATAAAGTAGTAATGACAATCACTTATTCTACAATCTCTTCCTTGTAATATTTCAACCGTGAAAATTGCTCATCATACTCCTTTTGGATTAATCCAAGTGCTTGCGCTTTCTCCTTTCTACATTAGTCGTGCGTGACCACGATTTATAGCATTCTTCCATTTGTTTTTGAATAAACTTCGGCCTGAAATCTGGATCCTTTCTAATCTCGTTTATAAAGAGTGTTACAATCACCGTTTGAGTAACTATTCTACAAGTCCCATTGGGGATACAACTATGTGATCTTTCAAAAGTATTCACCATGAACTTCCCAACTGGTTCTTCAAATGAGCAGTAGTGTAACATCCCGGGCCTAAATTTAAACCATGAAGTCCACATAAATAGAAGTGAGGGTATAACGGACAATTCTACTGAAACCCTAATTAACCCTAATGGCTATATAAGACGTCGTCAAAGGGGATTAGAGGCAGCCGCATCCGAAACAAAAGCAAGAAGAAAGAGAGAGATTTTGACAAAGCCGAGGGGTAGAAAGTTCAGCGTTGGAGAGCCAAGGTGTTCGTGTGTACCATCGTCGGAGGAAGAGAAATCTACGCACGACCGACGATTCTAACATTTCATTAACCCAGGTTTCGCAGTGAGGTGAGACATGATCTATGATTTTCATTATACAATTATGTATATGTATTTGATGAGTGCTTCGTTTAGGAAGAAAATTAGAAGTTGAAATCATGTGTGGTGTTAGGATTTTAATAATTGTTGCAAGAATTAATGGTATTTTTATCAGGAAAAAGAGTTAAACCTATTAGAGATTTATTAGATAATAAATAAATAAATATTAAAAAGATAAATAGGAATGTGGTGATCTACGTGTGTGGTGTGATGAGAGAAAAGAGTAGAAATATTATGTTAATTTATTATTTTAAGGGAGATTATTATGTTGACTTAATTATTAAAAAGGATAAATTATTATGTGTTGGTTTATTGGTTAAGGATACTAAATTATTTATGGTAGATATGGTATAGTAAAATGAACCATAATCAATTAATTAACTGAAATAAACTAATATAATTATTAGATAAATATTAGACATTAATGTAAGCAAGTATAATGGTTGATTCATTGATGTGGGAACAAATTTTGGGTGAATGTGATATTCAGGTAACGCGGGTTGGTGGAATCGAGTAACGTTAGTTGGTTTAGCTGCATTGATGGGTGTTGGGCTACGACAACAGCGGTGTTGAGTCGTAGTTCATTAACGGCTGGCAGGCCGGAAACAACCGTCAACGTGATGGGAGCTCGACGTGAGCGAATAGGCCGATGTGGCCGTGGTGTTAAGCCGATGTAGCTTTAGGGGTTCCGAATCCTTAAACCAACGTGGCCGTGGTGTTAAGCCGATGTAGCTTTGGGGGTTCCGAATCCTTAAACCGACGTGGTTAGGGATGAAGAGGAGTGGTTGTGACTTAGGCAAACACCGTTTAAATACATATATCTTGGTAGTATTTGTGTCGACTTTTGTGAAATCAATCGTGCTAGTTTTCATTCCTAAATAAAGTAATTATCAAGATTATATATATGCTTGTATAATGGAAATATGTAGGTAGACGTGATTGTTTCACTGAGTAATTATGTTACTCATGCCTCCTTTTGGATGCAGGTGAGTTCGAGCAGTAGTGATGTAGTGACTCGGGGTGGTGCTACGTTTTGGGAATTTTTACATTATTTATATATTTTTATTTTGAATCTTGAGTATCGTTAGATTTTTTTTAAAGTTATTTTCAAATATTTTTTTTAATAATTTTATACTTGGGTTTGACGAGAATTCTTTTAATAAAAAGAATTATCACTTATACTTTATATGAGATTTCAAATAAATTATAAGTTAAGTACGAGGCGATGACACGTGTCATGTATTTTGGAGACGAGTGTTGCAATTTTGGTATCCGAGCGAGGTTGCTACTCCGGTTCTCATCCGAAGAGCTCTATTTTAAAGTTTTAGTAGTTAAAAAAGAAGAAGGTATTTTCAATGGGGGAGCACCACTCAGAGTAACTTGTGTGAGGTCATTTAAATTTCGTTGATTTATAATACTATTGTTGTGTAATGTGTGAATCGAGTGTTCATGTGGAAAATATGCCGCCGAGGAGTGTTAATCATAGGACTTATTTGCGTATTGGAGATCATCAGCGAGACCATAATGATTGGCCGTTTGAGCAGGAAGGTGTTGCTCCAACTAAATAACCAGCCGTTGTTGCTCTAGTGGTGGATTATGTAGTGCTAAAAGCAGCTGTGATGTCAGAAATACGTGAGGCGTTAGCGTTTTAGTTGCAGCAAGTTCCTGTAGCAAACCGAATACCAAGAGTTGTAGTGCCCTAGCATGCAGCTCTTGAGTTCGCTGCACTCGAGCCTCTTGTTCAAGAGTTTGGAGTACTTCAATACCCACCACCATCTACTCTAGTGCCAAAGATGCCAGTACGAGATCAAGGCCCACATAATGGAATGCTTTGAAGATGTTAAGGAATTTAAATAATTTAGTGGAGGGATGGATCCGATTACAACACACAACTGGGTGAATATGTTAGATAAGAACTACGAGACCATCATGTGTTCGATTGAGTTTTGGAAGCAATTGGCGATTTAATATTTAAGGGACGAAACACAAGTTGGTGGATAGTGTTGTCATTAGTACTCATGCAAACCACATGCTTAGTTGGCACGACTTTAAGGAGGAATTTGCACGGGTGCACTTTCCACAAGAGGCTGTAAACCAAATGGTTATGTTGTTTGTCGATCTTTGACAGGGGTCTAAGTCAGTACGCGAGTATGATCTAGAATTTTTGTCTATTTATGAGCTTCAGAGGGAGAGGAACAAACGAATATGACATGATACTCAAGTTTCAAAGATGTTTGAGACTAGAGGTGGAAAAAAAATCGTTGCATAGTGCAAAAATACAATATGGTCAATTTAGTGGGAACAACATTCTTAGTGGAACAAGGCATTGAGGCGGAAACCAAACAGAAAAAAGTGGCCCAAGCAAGGATAGAAAAATTAGTTGAGCTGTAGAAACATACCATGGATACTTAGAATATGGGCTTGTAGAGTTTAGAAGGGTGCTCACTTGATTTTAGTGTGGTTAGAATGGACAAATCCGGCTGCATTGTTCATATGGAGCACTTAAGGGTAGTACTAGAAAAGTTACGAGAATACAAGTTATATGCTAAGTTGAGCAAATGTAGTTTCTGGCAGAGGAAGATTGGCTTTCTAGGTCACGTTGTGTCTGAAACTGGAGTATCAGTGGATCCGGAAAAAAAAATTATAACGATTATGGGATGGCCAACACCCAGAAACGCAACAGAGGTTCATAGTTTTTTGGGCCTAGCGGGTTACTATCGAAAATTTGTTGAAAGATTTGCGAGTATAGCCAAGCCTATGACTCAACTTACGGGAAAGGATGTAAAATTTAATTAGACCAAAGAGTGTGAGGAGAGCTTTCGAAGGTTGAAAGGGCATTTGACTAAGACTTCAATATTGGTTTATCAAGGACTGGGGTACCATATTTGGTATACACTGACGCATCATGGTCAGGATTGGATTGTGTGCTGATGCAGCAAGAATGAGTAATTGCCTATGCGTTTAGACAGTTGAGGAAACATGAGATAAATTATCCCATCCATGATTTAGAATTGGTAGCAGTTGTTTTTGCTTTAAAAATTTGGCCAAGGTATTTATATGGAAAAAAGTCCAAGTTTTTACTAATCACAAGAGTTTAAATATATATTTACGCAACCAAATCTTAATCTGAGACATAGGAAATGAATGGAGCTACTAGTAGATTATGACTTGGAAATCGCATACCACCCTGGAAAGACTAACATGGTAGCATATGCATTAAGTAAAAGGAGAAATGACATATCAAAAGAACGAGAAGCAGAGGAGTTAGTGGCTTCCTTGGGAAAATTAAGTTTGTGTGCTACTATGGTTACCAAAGATGCCATAGGATTGAAAGACATAAACCGGGCATACTTACTTTGGAAAATATGTGAGGCTCAAATGCTAGACGATGGACTCAGAAAAACTGTGAATAATAATGTGGAAGGATACCATACTGTAGACAACGGAACCTACTTGTACAGGAATGGGGTATGTGTTCCCAATGTTAAGGAGTTAAAGGATGAGATCTTATCGCAGGCACACCACTAACATTTTGAAATCCATCCGGGGGCGACAAAGTTATATCGAGATCTAAAACGTTATTACCATTGGAACGGTATAAAAAAGGATAGCGCAGAATGGGTAGCGAAGTGCCTTACGTGCCAACTAGTAAAGGCAAAACGTAGAGTACCTGGTGGGTTATTGCAAAGTCTACCGTTGCCTGAATGGAAATAGGATATGATCACTATGGATTTCGTGACAGGGCTCCCAAGGACAATTAGTGAACTGAATACGGTTTGGGTAATTGTTGATCGACTTACGAAGTCAGCTCATTTTTTGGCGATTAAGAAGACAGACAATGTGGACCACTTAGCAAGAGTATATGTGGAGATGATTGTTAGGTTGCATAGGGTTCCGGTTTGCATTATTTCGGACCGAGACCTGAACTTTACCTCTATATTTTGGCAGGCATTCCAAAAGGCACTTGGGACGAAAGTGCATCTGAGTACCACATATCACCGACAGATAGATGGACAGTCGAAAAGAACAATTCAAACCCTTGGGGATATGTTGCGAGCGTGTATGTTGGATTGGGGAGATCGTTGGGAGAAATATTTATCGTTAGCAGAGTTTGCGTACAACAATAGCTATCATAGGAGCATAAAGCTGTCACCATATGAGGCTTTGTATGGGCGACCTTGATGATGTGTTTCATGTATCAGTCCTCCGAAAAGTTGTCAAAGAACCCCAACTCATTATGCAGCAACCCCCAGAGGAATTGAATTTTTTTTGACAATTCTTAGTAAACCGGTAAAAATCACTGGACAACGAAAAATTGATATGCAAGGGAAGAATGTTAAATCAGTATGTGTTCGTTGGGAAAGAGACAGAATTGAAGAAGAGACGTGGGAGTCTGAACAACATATGAGAATTGATTACCCTGATCTTTTTAAGGACCACGACGAGAGGGAGGTGGAACCAGCGAATTCGGGGACGAATTCTTCTGTGGTGGGGGAGAATTGTAACATCCCGCGCCTAAATTTAAACCATGAAGTCTACATAAATAGAAGTGAGGGTATAACGGATAATTCTACTGAAACCCTAATTAACCCTAATGGCTATATAAGACATCGTCAAAGGGGATTACAGGCAGCCGCATCAGAAACAAAAGCAAGAAGAAAGAGAGAGATTTTGACAAAGCTGAGGGGTAGAAAGTTCAGCGTTGGAGAGCCAAGGTGTTCGTGTGTACCATCGTCGGAGGAAGAGAAATCTACGTACGACCCACGATTCCAACATTCCATTAACCCATGTTTCGCAGTGAGGTGAGACATGATCTATGATTTTCATTATACAATTATGTATATGTATTTTGATGAGTGCTTCGTTTAGGGAGAAAATTAGAGGTTGAAATCATGTCTGGTGTTAGGATTTTAATAATTGTTGTAAGAATTAATGGTGTTTTTATCATGAAAAAGAGTTAAACCTATTAGAGATTTATTAGATAATAAATAAATAAATATTAAAAAGATGAATAGAAATGTGGTGATCTACGTGTGTGGTGTGGTGGGAGAAAAGAGTAGAAATATTATGTTAATTTATTATTTTAAGGGAGATTATTATGTTGACTTAATTATTAAAAATGATAAATTATTATGTGTTGGTTTATTGGTTAAGGATACTAAGTTATTTATGGTGGATATGGTATAGTAAATTGAACCATAATCAATTAATTAACTGAAATAAACTAATATAATTATTAGATAAATATTGGACATTAGTCTAAGCAAGTATAATGGTTGATTCATTGATGTGCGAACAAATTTTGGGTGAATGTGATATTCACATAACGTGGGTTGGTAGAATCGAGTAACGTTAGTTGGTTTAGCTGCATTGATGAGTGTTGGGCTACGACAACAACGGTATTGAGTCGTAGTTCATTAACGGCTGGCTGGCCAGAAATAACCATCGACGTGATGGGAGCTCGACGTGAGCGAATAGACCGACGTGGCCGTGGTGTTAAGCCGATGTAGCTTTGGGGGTTCCGAATCCTTAAACCGACGTGGTTAGGGATGAGGAGGAGTGGTTGTGACTTAGGCAAACATGGTTTAAATACATATATCTTGGTAGTATTTGTGTCGACGTTTGTGAAATCAATCGTGCTAGTTTTCATTCCTAAATAAAGTAATTATCAAGATTATATATATACTTGTATAATGGAAATATGTGGGTAGGCGTGATTGTTTCACTGAGTAATTATGTTACTCATGCCTCCTTTTGGATGCAAGTGAGTTCGAGCAGTTGTGATATAATGACTCGGGGTAATGCTACGTTTGGGAATTTTTAAACATTATTTATATATTTTTATTTTGAATCTTGAGTATCGTTAGATTTTTTTAAAGTTATTTTCTTATGTTCTTTTTAATAATTTTATACTTGGGTTTGACGAGAATTCTTTTAATAAAAAGAATTATCACTTATACTTTATATGAGATTTCAAATAAATTATAAGTTAAGTACGAGGCGATGACACGTGTCATGTATTTTGGAGACGAGTGTTACAGGTAGAGTCTCCAATGGCAATCACTTTTCTGTGCGCATTTCACCTCGCATATGGCATTTTCCCATCTCGTGTATTTCACATTCCATCATTCTTTCAGAACATATTCCACAACAACATGTTTGAACTCTTTTTATGCTAGCAAATACTTGATCAATCTTAATCTCACCACTTTCTCTTCTCCACATTTCATATCGTGTACTTTGTATTTCCTCATCTTCTGAGTTCACTGGAGTATCATGATAATTTACATTTTCTTCGTCATCAACAAAATCAGCAATATGTGATTCAATTCGAACTTCCATCATAGGTTTCTTCATTTTCTTCGTCTCTTTGATCGTCATTTTGCTCGTCATATTGCTCCTCATTTTCAACAGCCACATGATTGTTCTCTTCCTCAATCTTTTTTGCCTCCATATACATTTATTGCATGCGTGTAATGAGCCGCTGCACATATCTTCTGAAATATTTTATCACTGCCAACCATGTATTTCAAATCTGTCAATGTCTCAAACGAAAACTTGTACCATGATCGCTCTCCATATAGAGATACTCTGAGATATTATTTTAAACTCGTAAAAAAATTTTCTGGTTGTGTCTTTACAATCAAAACCTCTCCTACAACATAATTCAGAATACCATCCACTCACTGGAATTTCCTTAGTCACTACATAATTTTTTACTAATTTAAAAACCATTAATGATAGTTTAGATATTAATTACGAAATTCAATATTTCATAATTCTATAAATCTAATTCTATAAATCTGTCATTACTAAAAATGCTATCTAAGAAACTAAATCTGCCGATTTTTTTATAAATCAGTCCCATTTTTACAAATATGCTATGTGTATCTGTTTAATATGCCAAAAATTATACATAACTTAATGCTGCACATAAATCTGTCACAATTATTTTACAATAGTTGATCTTTTTAATAAGCCAATACCATAAATATAAATAAACAATAAATCAACCTGTTAAATAATAACTCTGTTGTAAAAAAAAAGTAAAGATGTAATTAGCAGATTTTCATAAATATCGTGTCAATAATAAAATATTATGTATTTTTGTTGATGTATAGATTTGAAATTAATGGTTAAAAGGAATTACTTTTTTGCTATAAAAAAATAAATAAAAGCAGTAACAAAAATATTCTAGTAATTTAAAAATGTACGAAATTTCAATCAATTGGTTCTGATTTTTTGGCTGTTTAGTAAATTTTCCTATATAAAAATATAAACCCATAAATTCTACATCAAACGGATTAACAAAAAACCATTCGTGGATTATGTGCTTCGGTTTAATTCTTTCGTGTAATTAATTTGACTAATCGGTTACACAAACCCAATAAACATAGCCTCAAAAGACACAAAATTTGCTATCAAGAATGCCATCTTCGGTATGTAGGAGAATCCTGCAACTCCTACTTAACATTTTCATATTCAGAAACTGTGGTAGTTTCTTTAACTGGTAAACAAAGAAGAACCTTCATAAGTTCAACAATGGTGGCATCCTTGAGCCCATGATCCTCAAACGGCTAACTCTGAAGGGGTTTAATTACTACTCTTTTTCTTCTTCTTTTTCTTCTCTCTCTTCTCTTCTCCAAGATTGATGCTCCATTTTTAGCTTCAAAGTCAGATGCACCATTTCTTACTAAACCAGTCAATTCATGACATCTTTCGCTATCTGAGTGTTCTCGTCTTTTAGACTCTTTCAATGATTCTTTAATTGCAGAAAAAACCTTCAAAGTTTCAACATCCGTGGCATCCTGGATCCCATGATCCCAACAACTAAAACCGTCTGGATGTGTGATTGCTGGTCTCTTTCTTCTTCTTTTTCTCAACAGAACTTAGCTTTTCCTTTTTGCTGGTACAAGAATTATGATCTTAGCACATTCTCTGAATTTTAAGCCTCCGAGACAGAAGCTCCTTTCTTACTAAACCAGTCAATTCATGAGGTTACCACTATCTGAGCTTTCTCGTCTCTTAGACTCCATTGTTTTTTTATTCGAGGAAGAAGAAGACACATTCATAGGTTCAGCATCCATGGCATCCCCATCAGATAAAACCAGCGGTTTGTCATTGCTGCATTTTTTCTTCTCCTTCTTCTTTTCTTCTTCTTCTTCTTCTTCTTCTGTTCTCTCTCATTCTTCTGTATGATATGTTTAACCTTAGCAATCTGATCAACTTCTTCGCAATCAAAGCCATTGTCACTACCATCACAGTCCTCACAGAACCAAGTTATGTAGTCCAAAAGAGGAACCGGCGTTATGTCCAAGCAATAGCTAGAGAACAAAGGATAACAACAATAAGTGCATAACACCAAGAACTTAAAACAAAGAAGAAAGAACTCTAAGCAAAAATCACACTAATGAGCCAAAACAAATTTTGTTTTCGGGTGTAGTCATATCAAACACACAATTTCAATCAACTATGGAGGAAATCAAGAAGAAAGGAGAAAACTCACCGATGAACAGCTTCGATCTTACAATTATCACAAAATATGAGTGCTTCTAAAAAACCTTCGTCGCCACAAGTCTGACAAACATTTACCTGGAAATAGCATCAAACCCTCGGAATCAGTGGAAACAACCTAAGATTAAGTTATCAAAATTCCAGTCTTGATTCATATGCAACCATCGAATTTCAACGACACAAAGAAGCGAGCATAAACACAAACACCAAAAACATAATCCCTGTCGAAAAATAGGGATAGAGAGAAGAATGAACGAGAAGAGAGAGAGAGAGAGACGGAGAGTTACCATAATTACTGAGAAATTTCGAAAATCAGAATCGTCTCCTTGATGACAATCAAACCGAGACGAATCGGGGATTAGGGTTTTGTTCAGTTGGTTGGTTTGGGGATTTTTGAATCGCTAGGCGTTCAATGCAGTGATGAACTCTCTTACCTTCTGTTTGTCTCACATCCATAAATCTCAGTGAAAACGATAAAGAGGGCTTAATTACCAGAATACCTCGATTTAATTATTGAAATATTGGATCAAATTTTGGTTATTACGTATTTAATTGTCTTTGATTTTGACTTTGACATAATTATTTTGACTGCCAAATTTGTCTAGCACACTTATACCGTTTGGCAAATTTATAAAATTAAGACTTAATAGATTTAATTTTCTGGTCTTAGGTATGATAACAAATTTATTATTAGGAAAAAATTAAAAAATAATCACTACAATACGATTTAAAATTTATTTTAGTAATGATATAATAGATTTATATTAAATTTTGTCTATTACGATATATATATTTTCTTAAGTAGATTTATCTATAATAAATAGTTTTACATGTGAAAGTAGATTTTTAGACAAGACATTGATAATAGGATAAATGTCTAAAATATCGAACTTTCTAAGTTTTTATTTTAAAAATAACATTATTAGTTTAAATTTTTAATAATATCACAAATTTAAAATTAAAATACATTAAAACTATATTTTAATAAAAAAAATTTAAATCCTAAATTGAAAAAATGAACCCAAATATAATAATTTAAGTTTATCTATAATTTATTTAAAATAAATAAGTATTGTTACATAAGTATTTGTACTATTTTTGGGAGTTTAATTTTGGGATGCTAGATTTGAAAAAAAAAACTTTAAAAAGATGATATTTTAAGGTATTACTCTTAATAATATCACGACATAATAGAGTTATTTCTCAGTTGAATGACTGAATAACTTTTAGAAAGTCACCTAGGCGAAATCGAAGATATTTCAGCAGAATTCCAGAACAATTTCGCAGAAACTCTATAAATAGGGAGATTAGTCGACAATCGATTCATCCCAACAGCAAAGATCCATCTCCCCACATGAGTTTTCTAGTTTTTCGACGTCTTATCATTTTTCTGGCGTTCTGATTTTTTTTTTGTCTTTTTTCCAGCTATTTCTCGAGCTAAACATCGAGTTACCAGTCGTCGGCACATCGCGGTGGTAAGTTTGCCATGGGTGTGTGGGTCTATATCTTCCGACTTTCTTTTTCCCCGATTTTTTTAGCTTTAGTCGGATCTCTTTTTCGGCTGAATTATCAACGCCTATTACTTCCCGTGTTTATTTCCATCCGGATAACACAGAAGGTCTTGGTGGGTTGGTGTTTTTACCTCGATTACAAATTTGGGTTTTTCTATTTTTCTCGTACTTAGTCCTTTTGATTTCGGTTTTGATTGGTCAATTTTTGATGGATACTCTAACTATTAATACGATCACGCAAACAATATCATGAATATTTCTAGATTTTTGGTTGCTAAGAAATGTGCTGAAATTGAAAAATCAACTCTAATTAAGATTCAGACTTTTGATAATTATGTGGTTCTTAAGCATTTTGAATGAACTCTTGTGGAAAGAATTCTAAATATGACTATGCAAAGGTCATAGGATCCGGACTTTTATGACCCTTTTGCCAACTATTTGGCAATGTGAGTAGCGAGTTCAAGGCCAAGATTTGGGTTAAGGTCGATTCATGTTTCGCTTCAACTCAAGAACATATATCCTACCTGTTCTTGAGAAACATCCCTATCATTTTGATTAGTGGATGACAACTCTTGAAAGATGTGTTCCGAGTATCCGATCTGACCTTCTCTCAACAATTGTGTTTTGGGTAAAGATTGTCAAAATCCCAACCCACTACTAGACGGAAAAGACAATTGTGGATATTGGACAAGTTATTGGTGAGCTCATTCACTATGATGTTATTGAGGCCAAAGTCCGAGTTTCTATCCACGTCGAAGAACCACTGGCATTTGTAAGAAATTTTGAGTTTGCAAATGCAGACGTAGTCACGGTGAAATTTGACTACAAGAAGCTATCCAAGTTCTTCGACTGTCATCGAATTACCCATGACGAAAGATACTGTCCCATGAAAAGGGAGGGGCGTGACAGGGAGAGTGGTATAGCACCTCCACCCCCTCAAAAGAAAAAGAGTGAGAATACTGAACTACGTCGATCAAAGCCTATGATAGGGTAGAGTGGAGTTTTTTAGCCGTCTTGTTGGAAAGATTAGGATTTGAGAGAAGATGGATATAATGGGTCATGACTTGTGTTAACACGGTCACTTATCATATCTTGATAAACGGATCCCCCAAGGGTTGTATAGTTTTATTCCGTGGACTACGCCAAGCAGATCCTTTGTCGCCTTATCTATTCATTTTGTGCACAGAGGTTTTAATCGATAATTTGAATGTGGTCGAGGCAAAAAAAGATATTATAGGCATTCGTGTGGCTCCTTCAAGCCCACCAATATCGCAACTGCTCTTCTCCAAGGCCTCAATCGATCAGTGTAATTCAATTACCAATATTCTGGATACTTACTATAAGGCCTTGGGGTAGGAAATTAATTACAAAAAGTCGACCATCGTTTTTGGTAAAAAGGTATGACCTAACACTCAATCATCTATTAAGGACAAATTGGGGATTCTAAGAGATGGATGCATAGGAATATATTTGGGGATCCTTGAAAACCTCAAAGGTTCAAAAGCTCATATATTTTCCTATGGTAGAGAGCGGATTCAGCAAAAAATAAATGGTTGGTCAACAAAGTTTCTCTCTCGGAAAGGCAAAGAAGTCATGATAAAATCAATAGCAATGCCAATACCAATATATGTGATGTCATGTTTCATGTTGCCAAAGTGTTTGTGCAAAAAACTTATAAGTGCAATTAGTAATTTCTGGTGGATCTTTATGGCCTCATCGACAAGTATCCATTGGCTATCGTGGGATTCACTTTGTCTTCTTAAAACAGAGGGAGGTATTGGATTTAAGAAGTTTGAGGACTTTAATAAAGCTCTCTTAGCCAAACAGCTACGACATTTGGAGAGATCGCCCATGTCATTGGTGGCTCATGTGCTGAAGGGCCGATATTTCAAGGAATCTCACGTGTTTCAGGCCAAGAAACCATATCAGCCGTCCTATGGTTGGAGGAGTCTTTGGTCCGCAAAGGATCTGGTATAAAGAGGAGCAAAGAAAATTATGGGGAATAACCCCCAAGACTAGATATGGTGTGACCATTGGAGCCTTGACATATATCCAAGACCTCCAAACAACTTTCATCAATCGCATTATCTTGAGTTAAAACTAGCAGATCTTATACATCCAGACAGTGGACACTAGAAGATCGAATATTTGAAAAGGTGCTTTCTACCAGAGGATGTAAGACTGATTGCTTCCCTAAAACCAAACTCTCGGGTAATCAAGAGTAAATATTGTTGGCATTTCCCAAAAAGGAGAGGCTACACGGTTAAGTCTGGTTATGAGACGCTCCAAAAATGGTGCTCACCTAAAATGGAGTTCCTTCTCCAACGACCGTCACTCATCCCGCTTGAACACGCTATTTGGAAGATTTATATACCGAGAAAAATTCAACACTTCCTCTGGCAATCCCTTTCCGGGGCATTAACTACTCATGGGGGTCTATGCTATCGGCATATCAGAGGAGATGCTACATTTGAGATTTATGGGTGCGAAACTGAATGTATTAATCACACACTTATTTTATGCCCACCGGCATGCTAAACTTGGGCCTTATCTCATATTCCCTCAACACCTATCAATTTCTCACTGGATAGTCTATTCGGCAATATGGACTATTTATTATGACGAATTTCGGAGGAGTTACAGGCCGATCCTAATGTTAAAAGTTTCCCAGGGATCCTATGGTTCTTTTGGAAGGCAAGAAATGACAAAAATATATAACAATAAGGATCGTACCGCCATTGATATCTTGGATAAGGCCCGTATGGAATGTGAAGTATGTCACTCATCCACTGATCCGAAAGGCATGGAAAGGAAGGAGTTGGCAGAGGGGGAATCATCTGATCTACATCACTAGCCACAATCCCCATGTGTCTGCCACATAGATGGTTCATGGAAGGAGGGCGTCCAGATGACAAGAATTGGTTGGATTCTCAAGCTGCAAGATGGAACAAACGATCTCCGAGGCATGAAGGGCACTTACAAAGGTCTATCTCCACTTCATATGGAGCTCCTTAATCTCACTTGAGCTATGTCTAACCTGCACAATATGCAACACTACTGTGATAGGTTTGTTACCGGTTCCACAGATTTAGTCAGCTTAATTAACGATCCAGATGGATGACCAACTTTTACATCGGAAATGGAGGAGTTTGAAACACTTCGGAAGCTTTTTCTAAAGTTTTCTATTAGTCACCAATCGAGAGAGAAAAATTCACAGGCTGACATGTTAGCGAAACAAGCACGGAAAAAGAACTCTATCTTTTATTATATTAGCACTTCAATACCATATTGCTTTGAGAATATGCAAAATATCTTCTGATTTGTAAATGATTGAAGTGTTTCAAAAGTGACAAAAAAGTATAAAAGCATCAAAATTTAATTTAAAAAATACTAATTTAATAATAAAATTATATATTTAGTTCAAAAATGGCTGAGGTCGTGAAGTAAAGACTAATAGTAAAACTCTTAACGCTATTCTAAACCGGAACTACTCATCTAAATTGAGAGATAAACCAGTATTTTCTACTAATTACGTATGTCGCTATAGGTAAAAAAGATCTGAGATCTCTTTACTGCACAATCTTACTAAATAAAAATAGCTAATTGAAGTTTCTAATGCTATCTAACTAATCAAAAAAATTTGTTTTACCATGATGACACGTGGAATTGTTAAAACAAAATAGAAAAGTATATGTTTAATAGAAAAGTAAATTTATTACTAAAAAAATTTCAAAATTAACCGGTTACTATCATTAAGATGTATTTATCAACAATCAATATAATTCAATGTATATTATCCGGTGGTTAAAAAATATACAATCTAAATCCAATAATTAACTATCCAAAAAAAGAATATCAATAGTTAACAAACGAGCATAATATAAACACACATAAGCCATCCATTATGGAAGACGAAAAATAAAAGAAACGCAAACAAATGAGAACGGAAAAATAAGAGAAATGCAAACAAATGAAAAAATAACGATATTTTTAATTATCTATTCAAAAATTATAATAATTTATTCAACAGTTTTCTTTTCAAATTATTAAAACTTCAAACATATTTTCAATTAGACTTACATGTAAGAATATTTATATTCTTATATGTGATCTATGTGTCTTTAGATTTAATTATAATAATCAAGTTCATATTAATGTTATAATTCTAATATAAAAGACGATACCGTGATGAATCGGTTTCGGTTAATGATATTAGAATTTGGGTGTATTGATAACCCTCCTCCCTTGTCTATCATATTTAATAAGAGTAATTTTCTCTAATGTTATATATATTGCATTAATAGTTAATAATGAATATTTATTAACTACAAATAAATAAGAAAATGCTTTATATATATATATAATGATTTAATGGAAGTTAATGAAAGTGGTTATGAAGTGGTTATTAACCATCACAACTCTAGAGAGAGAGACGACCGGAGGGAGAGAGGGAGTGTTTTCCTTCTCATAAAAGTGAGTTAAACTTCATTAAATAGAAGAGATCGAAAAACAACAAAATAATTAGAGAAAAAACAACTCATCAATTCCTTATTCATCAAAGGAATAATTAAGGAAGATCAAAGGGAGGAGAATATCAAATCAATCTAATTGCTTATGGATCAAGGTTAGTATTTTTCTTCTTCTAAAAAAAAGTTTAAGGTTGAATTAAATCAAATTTAGAGATTCTTGGGATTAGATTTCATAATTGAAATCATTGAAAATAAATTTACATTACACTCATCGAAACAATTAAAAAGCTAATAATTGTTTCTTTTCCCCACTAACTCACAAATGATTGGTCACTACCATCATAATAATGACATTCAATTACCAACATTATAATTATTTATTCACCTACTAAACCTTTATATTATTAAATCTTCAACGTAATTTTAGTCGATTAGACTTACACTCATTTAAAAAATTTAAATTTAATAATCATTACATTCACACCACTAACTCACTTATTATTAGTTGGTACTCTCATAATAATGATATTCAATTACCAATATTATAAAACACCAACTATCATATTGTTAATCACAAATCTTGCACACAATCCCTAAAAACAAATCATGACATCAAAAAAATTCTTACTCCTACTTCTCACCCTCATATTCTCACCTTCGTCGATGGTTTTGATGGAGATTTTGTAAATAAAAAAACTGGTCAGATTTTTTTCAATTTTGGGAAGCCAAAAATTTTAACAAAAGCAAAAAATTTGGAAATGCTATCTCCCGACAAGGAGGTATGTTTAATAAGCTTTGAAAAACTTTTTTTTACCTCGATTTTTTCTTTATATTTTTTCATTTTATTTTTTAATCTCCATTATTATATTTTCATTCTATTATATATAAAATAGATATATGACATATACTATTTGCTTTTTGTTTAATTTCTGTTTTGATTACTTACAAATATTATATTTTAGTTATATAATAAATAACTTCCAAAATCAGTTTTTTTCTCATCAAACGAAATATGTGTTATTAAAACTATTTCCAATGTATTTTTCAGTTTTATTTTAAAATATATTATAGTTTTCTCTAATATATTATTCTATTTTTTAAAATACTACCTACCTGATAGAAAATTTTATAATTTAATACAGTATAAAGATTCATTTTGGTAAAAAGAATTTTTCGGTTGGAACATATTTTGAAGGCTAACTCAATTTACAAGCTAAAAAATTTATTGTCAATATCGTTAAAAAATTCTGCAACAGCCACCGATCATATAAATGATATATGTTTCACCGACCAAACAACAATAATAAAAAAAACATAATCCGTGCGGTACGCGCGGGCTAACACCTAGTCTTACTAAATAAAAGTAGCTATTTGAAGGTTATAAATATATCCACATAAGCATAAAACAAGTTATAAAAAATGACACGTCATCAAATTTATCCACATCATTCTAAATCAAAAATACTTATTAATAATTTTTATAAAACTAAATCTCTAAATTATTAAAACTTCATAAAAAATTTGACGATTAAACTTGCACAAAAAATTAAAACTTATAACCATTAACTCACCTATTATTTACCATTACCATCTCACCTTTTATTGCATTTGCCACTACCATCTTACTTTTTATTGCTCACTAGCATCCTAATAATGATTTCCAATTATTAACGTTATAAAACACCAACTATGTTACCGTCGATCACAAACCTTACACACATTCCTTACAAATTAATCATGACATCAAAAACTTCTTATCAACCTAATACTTTCGTTTTTTCAACGATTTTGATGAAATTTTTTGTAATGAATAAATACTGGTCCGACTTATTCATTTTTGAGAACCCCAAAATTTTAACAAAGCCAACACATTTATGGGTTTGGAAATACTTTTCCTCGACAAAGAGGTACGTTTACCAAAATTTGAAATATTTTTTTATCACATTGATTTTTTCTTCATAATGTGCGTGTGGTAAAACTAATATATGTTTTGCTTACCATTATTGAAATAATTAGAAAAAAATATTTTTACGAGAGGCTAATATATCTAAATGTAAAATATTCTATTTCGAAAATATGTGGATTAAAAAAATTATTCTGAAATAGTTAAAAATAATAGAATTTTCATATATTAATTTTTATAAATATTTAAAAATAGAATTTTTACTCTATTTTTTATTATATAATTAGTTATATATTTAAGACTTAGTTAAAAATAATTGAATTTTTATATGTAAAATTTTCTAAATATTTAAAAATAGAATTTTTACTCAATTTTTCTATAATATAATTAAAGATATATTTAAGACTATTTTCAATATATTTTAATAAATTATAATTTTTTTCTAATATATATTCAATTATTTACGGTGCAATGCAATACAAAGATTCATTTTGTCAAACATAATTTTTCAATTTGAACATATTTTGAAAACTAATTCAGTTCACAAAGTTAAAAAAAATTATAATTAACACCGGTAAAAAGTTATACAAAGTCACCGACCATAAAAAAACATCTGCTTTACCGATCAAATAACAATAGTTGAAGTAAATGACGAATCATACAAAATTGATACACAAAAATTTACAATACACACATACCTTTAATTTGCGGCTATTATCGATACAAACACCGACTTATTTGGTAACAAACTTTAAAATAAAAATATTTTAAAATTAAATAGTTAAACAAAATAGGACAATTGTCTAAAATAGCATATTTTAAAGTTTTTTTTTCTAAAAATAGTATCATTAGTTTAAATTTCCAATAATAGCATAAATTTAAGATTAAAATGTATTAAAACTATATTTTAATAGAAAGAAATTAAACCCTAAATTGGAAAAAATGAACCCAAATATAATAATTTAAGTTTATGTATAATTTATTTAAAGTAAATAAGTATTTTTACATAATTATTTGTGATATTTTTGGGATTTTAATTTTAGGATGCTAAATTTGGAAGAATTTTTTTTAAAAAGTGATATTTTAGGGTATTATTCAAAAAATATATATATATTAAAAACAAGTTTTACAAATGAGTACCATTCAGAACAATGGTGAAAAAGAGTTTTCTGCATTTCTCATCAAATTTGTGTGCTTGTTATTTGAGAGTTTTCTGCATTCAGAACAATGCTCGTTTCTGTTTTTCATATTTCAAAATACAAACTTGCTACTGCCTTAATTACAAAACGAGTGAGGTTCTAGGTAATTTCAACTGTTGAGTATCATTTGACATTTGTTTCAGTCTCAGCCAATGTTCAAGGACTGTAAGGCTTCATAGCTGTTGTGTAGAGGGAGCAAGAGATGGGTAGTTGAAGGTTGGTGCAAAACAGTCTGTTGCAGAGCAATCTTTTGCAATTTTTTGGCAGATTGCAGATATGCTAGTCGCAAGTACTTCAGGAAGAGAAGTTGCTGTCGTTTTTCTTATTTTGGGCTAGAGGTGTAAGGAGCTTGATTTTGGGATTTGAGAGAGACTTTATGTTGGACTTTGGCACTTTTTCTTATTTCTGAATTTGATTGTTTTTTGATAAGTTAGAGATATTGGAAAAACACTTGGTTAATTGTAAATATTTTTTTGTTTTTTTGTTATAAAACCGGTTTTTCCCCCGATAAAACAGATTTCGAGAAATTTGGTTTAAAAAAACCCTTGGTCAATTACAAATTTTACATTTATTGTCACCAAATCGGTTTTTTTCTTTGATAAAATAGACTTTTTGAGAAATTTGTTTTGTATTTCATACACAAAGTAGGTAATATGTCTATGTTGATCAAATAAAATTCATTAGTTGTATTGTACATAATGATCTAAATATTTGTTGTTTATGTAGAGTGGAATATGATAGAGATATGAATTTTTTATGTGGATAATCAAAGAAAAATGTTTGTAATTAATTTAGTCTTTTGATGAAATTGTTAAGACATATTTTTAGATTTTGCAAATCATATATTTATTATTTTTCATTCATTTCTCTTGCTCTTTTTTGTTATTAAAAAGTATGCACTAAGTTCTTAATTGTGTATAAAAGTGCTTATGAAATTTTATAGTAATATTTGTGTTTTTAATAGTTGTCATTTTATAATTTTATAACTATACAAAATACTAATTAAAAAACATCAAAATACAACAATATTTGTGTCGTTTTCAATTATCAAAAATTACTTAAAATACAAAGCAATTTATTAAAATTTGCACAATGTTGCTTGAAGTCTGAAATAACTGAATGAAATTCCACATGATTTGACATACACTGATTGACAGGTTATTGTAAGTCTGAAATAGTTGATTGAAAATTGATGACAATGTGGAGTGATAAGAGATATTGATAAATACAATAAAATCTACAAAAGCTCATTTGAATATGACAAAAACACAAACAAGTCTGCGATTAGTAATGAAGTATTCAAATGAAGTGTACTTGTAATGAAGTCTGCATCTAAAGTCTAGAGCTTGTAATAAAGGCTGCCAGTTTAGATTTTGCAAAACCATCAATTCAAAAATAATGTAAAACTATTAAAAACTGAAAAACAACAACCATAAATCTCAAAACAACACTAAACAATCTTAAAACAAACCATTGAAAATCTTAAAACCACCATCTAAAACTTTAAAAACATGTTATGAAATCTGCAATCAAAGTTTGCAGCTTGTAATGAAGTATGCAACACGAAAAATCATCGATTCAAAAACCAATGTCAAACTCAAAATATACGAAAAAACTAAAAAAAAATGGTAAAACCACCATAAATTTCAAACATTTATTAAAAATTAAAAAAATCATCTAAATTCTAAATACCATTAAAAATCACTTAAAAACCACTAAAACAACAAACTTACTTTTTGTAAATCTCTTAACTCTTTTTTTCCAGATCTACCACAAGAGAAGATTTGAAATAAGATAACAATATAGGAAAAATGATTAAAAAACAACAAAAACAACAAAAAATTTCAAAACCATGAGAAACTTAAAAACTACTAAAAACAACAAACTTACGTATTTAGATCTCTTGACTTCATTTTTGAGATTTACAACAAAAAAGATGAGAAATAAGATAAAAAAATATAGGAAACAAATTAAGAAAATAACAAAAACAACAAAAATCTCCCAAACCACGAAAAACATAAAATCTATTAAAAGCAATAAACTTACGTTTTTAGATCTCTTGACTTTTTTTTTAGATATCTTGACTTCCTTTTTTAGATATCTTGACTTCCTTTTTTAGATATCTTGACTTCATTTTTTAGATCTCTTTAACTTGTTTTTCCATATTTACAAATGAGAAAGAATATTAGAAAAATAACAAAAGATCTAACCAATAAAAATATTCCAAAACCACAAAGACAAAACCATATAAACAAAAAATATTTCATTATTTTTTTCATATTTCTGATTACTGAAGTAGACTTCTTGAAAAGTCTGCTTTGTATTTGGCTGACAAAGCAAGTTTTTTTATTTACAAAACAAAATTCTTGAGAACTATGTTTTGTTTCTCACTACCAAAACAAACTTATTGAGAAGTTTGCTTTGTTTTTGACTACCGAAGCAGACTTCTTGAAAAGTTTGCTTTGATCCCAAAAAATCATGCAGTGGCTGAAACGTAACTAATATTTCTACATTATTTTTAGTCAAAAATGAGTTTTTGTAATTTATTTATCATGATGAATTAGTTTTGCAATAATTTTTTCATACGGATTAAACTTACATTTGCATGCAAGTTTTAGATTATTTTTAATAATTTCTCTTTAAAATATTCATAATATCCAATATTGAATATTAATATTAAATATTAGAAATTGACTCGCCGCTCGCGTGAATCTTATTCTAATAATTTTTTTCTAGTTTACTTTTTTACTAATTTACTTTTTTGCTAACTAAAACTAAATAAATTTATTTTAATGCAATTCTGTAAAATAATATTTTTTTATTTTTTAAAATTATCATTATTAAATTAATTTTTTATTAATAATATAAATTTAACATTAAAATTTATTCAACTCTAAAATAACCCAACCATAACAATATATAAAATATTTTTATATAATATTTTAAATCATTTTTAAAATTTTAATTTTAGTGTATTAAAATTAAAAATTAAAAAATAGCTTATTTTATAGTATTATTGTTGTTTTTTATAATAAAACCAAGTAATAATCATAATTTTTCTATCTAGACCATTCGCGAATATCCTTGTGTGTTGATTTTGGTTCTTGTCATCACATGTTGATATAAGAATACTTACGTACGTGTATGGTGGATATTAGTTGAGAAAAATTTGTGAATATCCTACGATCAATATTTAGAGAACTCCAATTATTTTAATAATAGAGATAGTATTTTAGGGTTGTATAGATATTTTCCCAATATAAAATCATTTCATTCTTATAATTAGATTTTTATCCGTATGATGAGTAAATGATTATTAATAGTTGTAATTATATACAAATATATTATTTGAGATTTAAAATTTAATTATGTTTATTAAAATAATAATCGTTATTTTCAACGTAATAATTATTTTTATTTTATTTAAATGATTGATGATTTTTATAATAGATATATATTTTTAAAATAATTAAAGATGAAAAATTTTCTTACTTAAAATAACAAATAACCATGTTTAAAACAAATTAAATTATAAAATATGCTATTGAATCTAGTACTTATACAAATGTACTTATACAAATGATTATACAAATGATTGGCGATCTTATTTTCCTAAATGATCAAAAAATAATAGAAAAAATATAATAAATAAAAATAAATAGTATGATTTATAATTAAATTTGAATATTATTTGTTTGATGTGATTTGTTACTAGGTATTTTTTTGTAATTATCTATAAATTTTCGTAGGTGTAAAATAAAAAAATGAGAATATTTTTTTCTCTCAATTAATAATTATTTTGATTAGTTTCATACTTACTTAATAGTTTTTAAAGTTTTGCACAAATATTAAAAATATTTTACAATTAAATTTCTAATCATTTCATTATAATCATTAAAAAATTAAAAATTAACTTTATTATCATACACATATCTAAGAAAGACATAAAAACCTGAACTATTGTGCATTTTTACATATTCAAAATTTCCAATTTTCACATTAAAATTAGATAGTAAAACAATAAAAATGCAAGAATAAAATGGTCATATGGTCAATAAATGTATAAATTTATTTGACTAAACAAAAAACAAATCATGAAATCATGATCATTAATAATTCTTTACCTTTATAATTTCTTATGTTACAATAATTATCATAAATAGAAAAGAAATAACTAAAATTATATTAAAAATATCTAGCTTTTTTTTTGCCAACTGAATATTATTAATAACTGGTATCATTATATACAAAAGGTATTAAAAACATGGGACAACAGTGATAAATATTCCAATCCACAGAAGAAAAAAGACATGAAAAGGCCAAGAAGTCCGCCGCTTGATTTGATGAACGACGTTGATGGTTAAAAGAAACTTCTTTAAACATTGATTCCCAATAACGTATGGTTTGAAGATAGTGTAGGATATGCATATTACATCCTTTTTCGTTGACTAGATTATTGAGAGTAAGATTATCACCTTCAAAATAACGTATTGAAAACCCAAAGACCAAGTTGATTGCATCGCCCAAATTAGTGCAGATAATTCAGCTTCAATAATTGTCGTCTTTCCTTGATATTTTCCTCTCCCAGCATATTGAAAAATCCCTTTTTCATTTCGAATAATCCAACTGAGACCCGAATGCACCGCGCCATCTCTGTGGGATGCATCGTAATTACATTTCACCCAACCATTTGGTGGTGTTTTCCATGGGATAGTCTGACATGTAGGCCGTATATTTGGTTGAACATTATCAATATGTTGTTCACTAAATATTGATAATTGTTGAGTAGTCCATTCATTAGCATCCTCATAGCTTTGATGTAGAAGCACGTCTATTGAAACTTCCTTCTGATTAAAAAGTAAATCATTCCTTGACTTCCATATTCGCCAGAGAAGATAGAATGGTAGGAATTTATTTGCTGATGTTTGTTGGTAGTTACTATAGCTTGCGATTAAGTAGCGGATGTTGTCATAAATATTTGACGTATTACTACAAATTGTAGATGTCAATAAACCTGATTTTCTCCAGACCATCTCAGCATATGGGCATAAGAATAACGCATGTATTTCCGTTTCAGCCGCAGAACAACATCGGTGGCAAACATCATCCAAAGAAATCTTTCGACGATATAGACGGTATTTCAAAGGTAGACTCTGCGATAAGATGCGCCATAGAAAGTGTTTATACTTTGGTGGTATTTGAAGAGACCATAACGATTTTGCCAAGTCTTGATGAACTGCTGGAGGTAGTTGATTGGTATTGACAGGTTGTGTGCAATCCACAGCATGTCGATACCCAGACTTGACAGAATATATCCCATTATTAGTATATCGCCAAACCCATGTATCTGTGGTTTGTACAAGCGGAGTAAAAAATTTGTAGATAAGATGATGGTCTTTTTTGTCAATGAGGTCGTTAATAGATTCTTCATCCCATTGATTTGTTTCTTTGTTTAACAGGACTTCTACCTTGAGCTTTGGATTTGTATAAGGTAAAATTCCAGGTGGTCTTGAAGGCGACACATGTAACCAATTGGCATCCCCGATTTCGGTATTTGAACCATTACCGATAAGCTTTTGCAAACCTGATCGTAGAAGATTTCGACCATGTAAAATTGATTGCCAACCCAACGAAGGTCTAGCGCCATGTCCCGCCAAAATAAGTTCCCCCTTATTGTAGTACCTACTCTTGAGAATTTTCGATAGTAAGCAATTCGGTCTTTGTAAGATCTTCCAACACTGGTTAGCTAGTAGAGCTTGATTGAAAATTTCAAAATCACGAAAACCTAAACCACCATTAATTTTAGGTCTCACCATTTTCTTCCAAGATACCCAACAAGTTTTACGCTTTATCTCAGATGATCCCCACCAGAAGCGTGTTAAGATTTTATCCAATGAATGACAAATATCTTTGGGTAGTCTAAACACATTCATCGAATATACTGGCATTGCAAAACCAACAGCTTTAATCAGAATTTCCTTTCCTGCCGGTGATAAAAACTTCGTTTCCCATCCAGATACTCGAGATTTTACTTTGTCAGTGATGTACTTAAACAAATGTCGACGATTGCGTTGAAACTGTTCTCGAAGTCCCAGATATTTACCACCACCACCTATATTGAAAATGCCTAACAAATGTTGAAGTGATTGTCTTGTATGATGAAAAACCTTATTCCCAAAAATGATTGAAGATTTTTCAAAATTAATGATCTGCCCCGAAGCTTCGCCATACTTCGCAAAAATTGATTTCAAGTGCATAACATTGGTATAATCATCTCTGATAAAAAATAATGAATCATCCGCAAATAGTAGGTGTGAAATTGTCGGTCCTTTGCGATCTATTTTTAGAGGTTGGATATCTCGATTTTTTTCCGCTTGGTGAAGCAACGAGCTCAAAACATCAGAACAAAGAATAAACAGATATGGTGATAGCGGATCACCCTGCCTCAATCCACGAGTTGGTCTGAAAAACCCATAAGGACTCCCATTTACTAGAATTGAAAAAGAGGTTGAGGAAACACAGTTCATGACCCAATGTATCCATCGTGGGGAGAACCCTTTTTTACGTAGAACTGCTTCTAAGAAATCCCATTCGATCCGGTCATAGGCCTTACTCATATCAGTTTTGACTGTCATATAGGATTTTGCACAAGACTGTTGAACTTTCAAGGAATGAAAAGCTTCGTGAGCAATAAGGACATTATCCGTGATGAATCTACCCGGAATAAAAGCAGCCTGATTTTCAGATACTATAGTATGTAGGATCTTCTTTAGCCGCAGAACCAAAACCTTCGAAATAATTTTGTAAAATACATTACAGAGGGATATTGGTCGAAAATCTTGTATTGTCGTTGGACAGTCTGACTTTGGGATGAGACAAATATGAGTATGATTAAACTCCTGAACCATATGACCTGTTTCTAAAAATTTGTTAACTTCTTCTAGGACAGCTGTACTTACCAAATTCCAATGATGCTGGTAGAAATATCCTGAGAACCCATCAGGACCGGGTGCCTTATTTGGTCCTGATGATGGTCTTTTTTGTCAATGAAGTCGTTAATAGATTCTTCATCCCATTGATTTGTTTCTTTGTTTAACAGGACTTCTACCTTGAGCTTTGGATTTGTATAAGGTAAAATTCCAGGTGGTCTTGAAGGCGACACATGTAACCAATTGGCATCCCCGATTTCGGTATTTGAACCATTACCGATAAGCTTTTGCAAACCTGATCGTAGAAGATTTCGACCATGTAAAATTGATTGCCAACCCAACGAAGGTCTAGCGCCATGTCCCGCCAAAATAAGTTCCCCCTTATTGTAGTACCTACTCTTGAGAATTTTCGATAGTAAGCAATTCGGTCTTTGTAAGATCTTCCAACACTGGTTAGCTAGTAGAGCTTGATTGAAATTTTCAAAATCACGAAAACCCAAACCACCATTAATTTTAGGTCTCGCCATTTTCTTCCAAGATACCCAACAAGTTTTACGCTTTATCTCAGATGATCCCCACCAGAAGCGTGTTAAGATTTTATCCAATGAATGACAAATATCTTTGGGTAGTCTAAACACATTCATCGAATATACTGGCATTGCAAAACCAACAGCTTTAATCAGAATTTCCTTTCCTGCCGGTGATAAAAACTTCGTTTCCCATCCAGATACTCGAGATTTTACTTTGTCAGTGATGTACTTAAACAAATGTCGACGATTGCGTTGAAACTGTTCTGGAAGTCCCAGATATTTACCACCACCACCTATATTGAAAATGCCTAACAAATGTTGAAGTGATTGTCTTGTATGATGAAAAACCTTATTCCCAAAAATGATTGAAGATTTTTCAAAATTAATGATCTGCCCCGAAGCTTCGCCATACTTGGCAAAAATTGATTTCAAGTGCATAACATTGGTAGAATCATCTCTGATAAAAAAATAATGAATCATCCGCAAATAGTAGGTGTGAAATTCTCGGCCCTTTGCGATCTATTTTTAGAGGTTGGATATCTCTATTTTTTCCGCCTGGTGAAGCAACGAGCTCAAAACATCAGAACAAAGAATAAACAGATATGGTGATAGCGGATCACCCTGCCTCAATCCACGAGTTGGTCTGAAAAACCCATAAGGACTCCCATTTACTAGAACTGAAAAAGAGGTTGAGGAAACACATTTCATGACCCAATGTATCCATCGTGGGGAGAACCCTTTTTTACGTAGAACTGCTTCTAAGAAATCCCATTCGATCCGGTCATAGGCCTTACTCATATAAGTTTTGACTGTCATATAGGATTTTGCACAAGACTGTTGAACTTTCAAGGAATGAAAAGCTTCGTGAGCAATAAGGACATTATCCGTGATGAATCTACCCGGAATAAAAGCAGCCTGATTTTCAGATACTATAGTATGTAGGATCTTCTTTAGCCGCAGAACCAAAACCTTTGAAATAATTTTGTAAAATACATTACAGAGGGATATTGGTCGAAAATCTTGTATTGTCGTTGGACAGTCTGACTTTGGGATGAGACAAATATAAGTATGATTAAACTCCTGAACCATATGACATGTTTCTAAAAATCTGTTAACTTCTTCTAGGACAGCTGTACTTACCAAATTCCAATGATGCTGGTAGAAATATCCTGAGAACCCATCAGGACCAGGTGCCTTATTTGGTCCGATTGAAAAAATTGCTTCCCGAATTTCTTCTAAAGAAACAGGTCTTGTTAGATCAGTATTCATCTCATGAGATACCACTGATTCAACATTACTTAGTACTGACTCGATGTTCTGAGTGTTAGTCGTCTGAAATAATTTGGAAAAATAGTTCAACGCCTGCTGAGCAATGTTTTCATTTCCAAAAACATCGTGTCCATCATCATTTTTAATCAAAATAATTGAGTTTCTTGATCGACGATTCCTTGTTAGTGCATGAAAGAATTTTGTATTTCTGTCCCCGTGTCTGAGCCATTGATTCCTACTGTTCATTTTCCAGTAAAATTCTTCATCTGTATAAGTCTGTAGGAGCTGTTCTTTTAACAGAGTCAGTTTCCTTGAATCGCAATCTATCTTAAGCCTCTTGGTATCAATAGCGGTACTGAGGTTCGTTATTGGAGTGTTCGAATTTATAAAATTGAACTTTCTCCAAGATGAAATTTTCTTCCGGCAATTTTTAAGTCGTAAAGCCAAGGAGGTAGCAGTTTCTTGTTGTGGAATGTCATTCCAGCTGACATCAACAATATGATTATAACCATCACCCTTGATCCACCGGAGATCATATCGAAAGAAGCGTTTCCCTGAATCCGTATATTTTCGAATCTTTATAATTCCTGGTCGATGATCTGAATCAATCATATCCAAATATTCTATAACTGATGCCGGGTATGAAGCTTTCCATTCATAATTTGCCAAAGCTCTATCCAACCAACATCGGATTAACTGGTTATTCCGCTTACCAGCCCAAGTCATATTATTTCCCCTAAATTGTAAGTCTGACATCTGGCATACTGATATCATTTGTTGAAAATCATAAAGGCTCCATGGTTGTCTCGTAGGACCCTCGATTTTGTCATGTGCATGGAGTATTTCGTTAAAATCTCCACACATTAACCATGGACTTTTCCGTATTGTAGATATCCTCTGTAATCTTTCCCAAAGATTTGATCGAAAAGTACGAATTGGATGTCCATATACACATGACAAGTAGAAATTAAATCCTTTATTATCAACCTTACAATCAATAAGACGATCGTCTGAACTGACAATGTTTACAGAAAGAGACTTATTCCATAACAAAGCCAAACCACCAGTTCCTTTTGGGGGAATACATAAAACAAAGTCATACTGTAGAATACTAGCGACATCATGAACCACATCATTCTTATTCTTCGTTTCCACAAGGAAGAGTATGTCCGGAGAATAAACCTTTTTATTCCCTTGAGGCATCGAACTACCAGAGACCCTCCCAAACCCCGGTAGTTCCAAAACGCGATATTCATCCTGAAGTCGGTGGATTATGGCCCACCAAGCCGTCACCTAAAGCACTCAGGACTATGCTATTAAAAGTAGATTCCCTAGATTTGGGGAATAATGTGAATAGATCATGACAATTATTTTTATGGGCCCAATTAGAATAATCATATGAGAAATATGTGTTATTCCATAATTGAGTACTAATCCATAAATTGGTCAAACTCCATAGAGGAAAAGTTGTAATTAAACCAAGAGGAATATTTTCGGTTTGCTTCAAATGTTGTAAATGAATTAAACCTACTAAAAATAACTTGGTTATCGAGAAAACACTATGGTTTGATGTGACCCAAATTAAACCAGAAATAATTCCACTTCCTAAACCAAAGGCACGCTGACCTGGTGAACCGGTGTGATGATTTGGGTTTGGTTTCAACCGCTTCACGGGAAAGACGGAAAGAATATTCGCCGGTGATTCAGCAGATCGGGGGCGCTTCTCTAGTGGGGAAGTGCTTGACGTCTCTGCCTCCGGGACAAAAGAGGCAGTGGATATGGACGGTAGAGGGGGGGGGGGTGTGGGAAACCCGGCGGTGTCGGGTCATCACTATCTTCTCCAGATCCGTCAGTTGTGGCGGATGGAATGTCGGTAGTGGTAACAGTTGGGCAATCGATGGAATCGTGAGATACCATTCCACATTTAGGGCAGAAACTCCTCAGTTTTTCATAACGAAATTTGAGGATCGATTCATTGTCATTGAAAAGAAATTTTCGTTGGAATTGAAGAAGGGAATCGATGTTAATCAAGACCCTTACTCTCACAAACTCCACGCGATGTACGTTGTCGGAGTTAAAATCCGATTCAAGTAGATCGCCCAGAGTGCTTCCAATGTGCATCACCATTGGGTAAGTTAAGTATTGAATAGGGATGCCACAAATTTGGACCCAGAACGGGATCAAATTGAGATCCTCCTCAGCAATCGTCGGGGAGTATTTCTGTAAAACGCACATGTGCTCATTGAAGGACCATGGTCCCCTGCGAAGGATAGAAAGCAGAGCCTCCTCGGTTTGGAAGAGGAATTGAGCCCTATTTCCAGCGATAATACGGGCCGTAACAGTCTCTCCGGCACTCCATAAACGGGGAAGCGTGGTCATCATAGCACGAAGATTTTGTTTTTTTGGGTTAACTGGTTTTCCGATCAGCGAGTATCGGGTTTCTGTTGCCGCTTGAATGCATTGTTCCGGTGGAAGAGAAATTGTGGGTTCATTGATACCCAAATCAATATCTTGGAGTTTTCGTGTGAGAAAGTCAGACATGGTGATTGAAGAAAAGATTTGGTGTATGGAAAAAGGAAAAACAGTATCCTTAAATATGAGTTTGGTGAGGAAAGAGGGAGAAGAAAACTGTAATCGGAAAAAAACCGTCGGTCTGACCGATGACAGACACTCTTGCAGTGAAGAAGAGAAAGAAACTTTGCCGACGGTAAGAAACCGTCGACGAAGACAATCGGGAAGTTACGAAAAAATCGCCAACAGAGAAGAGAGAGAAAACGACGAATCTTTTGCATATATAGCTAACTATTTATAGAAAAATGAAAAATTTTATTTATTCTATTTTTAAGTTATTAATAAAATTTAAGAAAATAAAATATACTAATATCTAACTAAATTAATATGAATAATATATATTATAATTATTTTAATAATTTAAATCTTTTTTGATGATAATAAATCAATATGACTACTTTTATAAATAAAAAATTGCTTTTCAACTAATCATATATAAAAGGATAGTGTGATGGCAAGTTGGTAACTTTTAAATTACTTTAAATGGATAAATAAAAATCTCATTAGTGCAAAAGTGCTTTCGAAAGGGCAAAAGCATAGAATCAATTTTGTCTATTTATAAAACATTTAACGAAGCAGCGTCTCTCACGTTCTCTGTCCCACCGCTTCTCCTCCAATCACCACTTCCTCTTTCCTCCCTTTTCGCTCTCTCAGATCTGCAGATTCTAGAGATTCTGTTCCTTACATTACGATGGTTGGAGCTCTGGAATCTGATCAAATCTTGGGGATGACGACCTTGAACGAGAAACTTGAGATCTTATCTGATGATTTCGATCCGACGGCTGTGGTTACTGAACCGCTACCTTCTCCGGTTATTAATGGAATCGGAGCTGGTTACGAGGAGGGGAATCTGAAGAAGACGAAGACGGAAGTATTAAACGGAGAAGAAAGAGAAATGGTTCTTGGCCAGAATATACACACGACGTCTCTTGCCGTGACAGAACCGGAGGTGAACGACGAATTCACCGGAGATAAAGAGGCTTACATGGCCAGTGTTCTCGCTCGGTACAGGAAAACTTTGGTTGAACGAACCAAATACCATCTAGGTAAAAATCAATCATCTTAGATTCAGGAAACTACAAATTGCTTTGATGCACACAAGATGTTCGATGTATTGACGAATCTGTGAATTTTTAGAAGTTTTTTTAACAGTGTAGAAATCCATTCTTGTGTAGGTTATCCTTACAATTTGGATTTCGATTACGGTGCTCTTGGGCAGTTGCAGCATTTCTCCATTAACAATTTGGGAGATCCGTTTATCGAAAGCAACTATGGTGTACACTCAAGGCCTTTTGAAGTTGGAGTCTTGGATTGGTTTGCTCGTCTTTGGGAGATTGAGAGAGATGACTATTGGGGTTACATAACAAATTGTGGTACAGAAGGAAATCTTCATGGGATTTTAGTTGGGTGAGTTTGTGAGATCAATTTTGAATCTTTGTTATATATAGTTTTCCGGTTTTTTGGTGTTTGATTTTTATGCTTTCTGTGTAAAATGTTTGATCTTGCAGGCGAGAAATGTTTCCTGATGGGATTTTGTATGCGTCGCGTGAATCACATTACTCTGTCTTCAAAGCAGCTCGTATGTATAGAATGGAATGCGAGAAGGTTGGTACGCTCATCTCAGGGGAGATTGATTGTGATGATTTCAGAGAAAAGCTGTTGAAAAACAAAGATAAACCGGCGATTCTAAATGTTAACATAGGTTGGTCTCTTTATATACTTTGTATTTGTTTTATTGGGAAAGGTGGAATTTTTTTCTGATGGTTGTTACATCTTCCTTTTGCAGGAACAACTGTTAAAGGAGCTGTTGATGATCTCGACCTTGTAATCAAAACTCTTGAAGAGTGTGGGTTCTCGCATGACAGGTTCTATATTCACTGTGATGGAGCTCTGTTTGGACTTATGATGCCTTTTGTCAAACGTGTAAGTGTGTAGCCTTTAATCAAACCATTGTGATAACATTATATTGTGCTCTAAACTGCCTTATCATCGCTTTCACAGGCACCAAAAGTCACGTTTAATAAACCGATAGGAAGTGTGAGTGTGTCAGGCCACAAATTTGTCGGTTGTCCAATGCCTTGTGGTGTCCAGATAACAAGAATGGAACACATCAAAGTCCTCTCCAATAACGTTGAGTACCTGGCCTCGAGGGATGCAACAATCATGGGAAGCCGGAACGGGCATGCTCCTTTGTTCCTTTGGTACACCCTTAACAGAAAAGGGTACAAAGGATTCCAGAAAGAAGTTCAGAAATGCCTGAGAAACGCTCATTACCTCAAAGACCGACTCTGTGAAGCTGGGATTAGCGCTATGCTGAATGAGCTTAGCAGCACTGTGGTCTTTGAACGTCCCAAAGACGAAGAATTTGTTAGAAGGTGGCAGCTCGCCTGTCAAGGGGATATAGCTCATGTGGTGGTTATGCCAAGTGTTACAATCGACAAGCTCGATAACTTTCTAGAAGATTTGGTTGAGCATAGATCTGTCTGGTATCAGGATGGATCTCAGCCTCCTTGCATTGCAAAGGATGTAGGAACTGACAACTGCGTCTGTCCGGCTCACAAGTGATTGTGCAATCTCCATTAGCCATATGTTAGCATTGATGTGTTGTCGTAAGCTTTCTGGTTTAAGTCCTTTTGCATTGTATTCCTGAATTCGGTTTCGATCAGTCTAAAATTTTGTCAGTTTATCGTATTAATACAAGTTATTAAGGCATAACCTATCATTTTATGTAATTTGTATAACCTAAAACCGTCCACTTTTGTACTGTGCGACAAGAAAATTAAGGATATCGAAAATAATTAATCAGAGTGTATCTTTAAAGAGTTAGATAAATGTGGGGTAATGAATATGATATCAAATCACAAACACTAACTAGATTTAGATTGGAGAAGAAAAATATCTTACATATTATAATTAATTATTTATTTAATAAATATAAAATTAGAGATATATATATTTATTTTTTATTTAAAATAAATTTTAAAAAAATTTAAAATTTTTTAATATATAAATTTTTTAACATACAAATAAAATAGACAACGAAATCGAATTATACAAATAAATTTAAATTATCTATATATTATATAGATAATATTATCAAATAAGTAAAAAATTATATATCTGATAAATATTTAATTAATATTTTATTTGACTAATTTTTTAAATTTTTAATATTTTATTTTATATTATGACTGTTTTTTATGTCAAAATATATTTTAATAATATGGATATGTACGAGTAATCCAAAAATATTTTAATAATATTAAAATAATTAAAATTATACTTATTTTTAACATAAAAATATTTATTATTTTAAAAATATTAAGAAATAAAAGCACACTTTAAAATGAATAAATAAAATTGTTAATAAAATTATATTTACTATATAATATTTAAATAAAATTAAAATATTAATGATTAACAATTTTTATTTTTATTTTAAAAAAGCAGGTTATCTGTAAATCCGCATGACATAACTTTTTTAACTGGCATCCATCCGGTATTTGAAGATAACATGTATTTTTTCAAAATAAAAATTTTAACCAGCATCAAATACTTGTGTACAAACTCAACCGTATATATTTTTTTTGTCACTGGACCACAACGAATTGGCTCAATAGTTTAATATTTTCATATGAAAATTCAACACCCTCATATGAGAAAACTTCATACATGTGAAATGTAAATATAACTGATACAATCAGTACACCACTTATTTTTCTCCAACCGTGTGTACTTATTAGATTCAATATAATTAACCAAATTCTATTAAAAAAATTATACAAATTCATACTTCTCATCAAATTAATCTTCGACCATTTATTTAACAGAACAACACTATGTTTAAATTCTATATATTATAAATCATTGATGCATCAACACAAGGAGACGCAAAAATCATTGTTAGCGAACTCACTTCATCCGACAATTCAACTATTAATTTGTTTCAATAATTTTGAATTTCAACAGATAATAAAAATTCTACAATTGAAATATAATTTGTCTCAATAATGTTCAAATATCAATAGACAAGAAAAAATTCTAAATCATTACACAACATAAGAACAAAACGGTAAACGCGAATAAAGTTTAGATCGCGTCTAAACCGCCCAATCAAATCAGCAGTTTACCGTTCCTTTTTGAGAATTCCCAAGAGACTCGAAGCTTTCTCATAGTACACAACAATCTTCAGACTATACTTGGAGGATCTCCAGACCAGCTACAAGTGGCTCGTGACCACCGAGTTCTGATACAATCCACCAATGGTGCATGCTGTGATGGTTTAGGCTGATTCACTTCTGAGTCTTTCTCAGAGTTGCAGCTTGGCATTGCCGTTGACATGTACTCCTCTGGTGTCCATTTAGGAGGAACTGAGACGTTTAGTTTCGTGAGTCGTGGCCTTTGCATTGGAACCATCCCACCTTCCACAGCCTTTGCTTGACTACCACCGTTTATATCGGATTTAGCAATCCCGTTGAAGTGATAAATATCAAACACTTTCTTTCCCATCATTCCTGTTGAATCCTTTATCCCTCCTAAGTTCCGGTCTAGCTCCAAGATCACTTGCCATAATTCGCTCCACACGATGAACCCCGTGGCGCAGATCTCGTTTAGCTTCTCGGTTGGGAGTCTAATGTTTGTTTCTTGAACAACTTGGTGAAAGGCTTCCACACTTATGAAACCTCCTCCTCCACTTTGGTCTCTTGCATCGAAAGCTCTTCTTATCTGAGATTCTCTCAGCTCAAGTTCGTTTTCTTCTTGGATTGATGGATCAAGTGCAAACAGGACGGTGTAATGCGACTCGCTGCCAATAACCCATATTGGCCATTTAGGACATTTGAGATTCTGTCCCACTTTGCAGAAATTGAGAGACTCGAGCAACGTGAGAAAGCCCACCTCCACATTCTTGGATATGCCTTTTAGAAACATGCCACCTCCAAGATCCATCCTTCCATCAAACACATTAGGAACCGCTTCTCCACACAACAGCAAGTTCACAATTTCCTAATCAAAAAAGAGCATAGAGGAATAAATCAGCAATAAGAAACAAGTCATGGATCAGTCTGGATTCTGAAATGTGTTCATTCTACTACCTGAGACGCATGTCCAAATGGTGCAGTTACTAGGGGGAGGTTTGGATCATCCCTGTCGGTTTGAACGGTATCCTGTTCATGACAAAAATTATTCATTTAGGTTACAAAACAAATAATTCAACTATCATGGCAAATTGTCACTAGGCAGTAATAGATCCAGTCTGCAGCTAGATATTCTGATTCTGTTAAGATCAGAAATTAATATCTTGCTTTATTTCGTACTCAATCGCTGAAAAGAGACAGAATCAGAGGATGGTCTAGAAACCTAAACCGAATAAATGGTACCTAGGTGAATTCTAGAGCATGCTGACTCTAACAAGGCCCGAAACCAGACACCAATTACACGAAAACAGAATCATCATAAACATTTTTCTACTTCTATTCCATTCCATAGCTAAAATGCTGATGTGGTATTGTTCATAAACTCTTATCAGATTCATTCTTATTTGTAAGATACACAGTAGAAGGAGCTTGCCCTATCAACTGATATTTTCTATATATTACGTATATTCTCTTTTCTAGCTGTAGCCTCCATACTAAAGACCACAAGACGAAATCAAAGGATCCCATATGGGCCACATGACCAAATCAAAGGATCCCAAGCAACCAAATGACCCAAACAACAGATTCCAAGCCGCTTGAAAAACTGAACCCTAATCTAGGTATGGCTCCTTGTACACATGTTCATAACAGAATACTAATAAGGGATAAAGGTTGTGTTAATACCAGTCCACGGGAGAGTAAAGCAGAAATTAGGAGTAGCAAAGCACCCATACGACTTTGGAAAGCAGTTATCATGCCTTCTAGCTTATTAAGGGCACTAGATTTAGTTGTAAATGTCTCGAATCTTAAGATCTTCCGTAAATCTGAGGCAGACTCAATTGGGAGCCTACCAGCCATTACCTGCAAGGATAAATTAGAAGGGAACTAATAGGAGCACCAAACACAAAATAAACAGTGAAGCAAAATCCTATGCTTGCACCACCTATGAACAAGTACTCAAAGTTCGACTAACCTCATCCTTCGGATGAGTATTGGAATCCTCATAATTAGAGAAGCTCGCTATTACTGCACGGTTATTATTTCCACACATAAATAAAATCTCACACATGCTTCTGACAAGGGCCCTGTAAAATCAGGGAAATACAATGACAGATGCCGAGAATTAAGCATGATTACTGCAATTTGGAAGTGAATCATAGTATAAAAATCTTCTGAGATAACTCACCTTGTCTTTGCTTCTTCTGGTACAGAAGAAAAAGAATCTGATGCAACGTAACGTTTTTTAGATACTGTCCTGACACCCATACTTGGGGAAGCTTTACCTATGTCATCCGGAAAGTAAAGAAGGTATTTCAGAACAAATGCCTGCACAGAAAAAGGAATAGTCAGCATTAACTGTAAGAATGTCCACATGCTCCAGAAAACAGATTAGAACAAGAGAAACCAGCGAATTACTTGTAGTGCTGCTAAAACACCGCAGGGACCACCTTCATGCTGCACTAAGCCTATTGTAGTTTCAGGATCAGGGCTAAACCTATAAAAAGGTAACATTAGTCAAACTGTGGTCGGGCAAAGTCAACTATGAAATATGATGTTTAAATTACAGATAAACGCGACACACAGATATAGCAATAAAATATTTCATTTACTACATTCACCACATTCACCACATTTTGGAGAAATTACTGAGCATCTAGTATACAAATGGAAATTTCTAGCATTTAAATTTCACTTAGGAACCTTGTTTCATTAAAGAAATATGTTAGAATATGACTTGCCTGACACGAATAAACTATGGTCCACACTTATATCACCTATGAGAAGAAGAAAAAACTGGAATAACCAAACATTTGAGTCTGAAAACGATAAAATTACTAGCACTGTAATCATGTATTTAATGTCTGTTCCCAGTTATAGCCGTCAAACTTCAATTGCATTTCACTGCAGCATTTTTTTTTAGAAAAGGTCAGTTTGATTCTGATTGATACTCTACCAATATTGGTCTGACTAGCCAAAAGTTAGCCGACCCCTGACATGCAACAGAGAAGGCTGACATGCAACAGAGAAGGCCCAATGGGAAGAAACCAAGGGAATGCGAGCCGGCTGAATACCAGCGGGTGTAAGTCGCTGTCTAAAAGGACTGATATTTCTAAGTAAGTTGGAATTGATAAGAATCCCACAACGGATTGCATAGTATAACTAAACTAATGCCTTAAACAACAATATGATACCCTCACTCTTAATCTAACCTATGGGCCAACAAGACTCCCACATCAGATAGCAGGTGATAAAACTAATGCCTTTAAAAGACCATATGATACTCTCATTCTTAGTATAGCTTTGTGATAACAAGAATCCCACATCTGATATCTTAATCTAGCTTTTGTCTTAACAAGAATCCCACATCGGATAGTGGATAATACCCTCACACTTAATCTAGCTTTTGTGTTGATTACTACCCAAGGGTTTTCAAGGGCTTGGTAGCAACCCAACTCATATCTGCACGCGAACTAGTCATTAGCCATATTACCACAACTGACGATGAACAATCCTTTGTCTTCTCAGCTACATATCTATTTCAATTTTGTTTTTGGCAGAACCAATACCATAGCTATACTATTCAAACTCTCAAACTAATATATGATCAACATCTAAAACCCTTACTTCTATATGAATATACACAATTATCAATGTCAGTTGGTTAAAAAGCACACAAATGCTAATACAAAAATCGTACCTTATGCCTTGGTTAGTCCACTGTGCAAGTATACTTTTCGAAATCTCGTTCCCAAATACCATTGAGAACAACTGATCAGACTCTTCCGGCGATAACTCCTTCCCTGAACCATTAAGCGTCAGGGGATCCTTATTAGCAACCGTAATTGGCAAAACCCGAGCTTTTGGCTGAGCTGGAGTACTCTTAGGCAATACCACCATTCGTTTCTCGGCTGCGGCAGCCATAAGCTCTCGCTGCAACCGCCGGGATTTTGCCTCCGGTGAATCACCAGAAGAATCACCCGTTTGAGATCCCGATCCAGTTTCTTGAATGGGTTTGCTCCGCTTCGGCTCTGGAGGATTGTACTGCATACTCATCTGGAGGGCCAATTTCAAATCTTCGTCCTCTTGATGATCCGCCATTGAAACACCTCAATAACCACAGGAAAGAGATTGCCCGGATCCAAAGATCGCAAATTGGCACACCTCCGTTACGATTCGGCAACGGAAAAACCACAAATTTTTGCTGTTTTCGTTAGATCAGATAATATAAACTGAAATGGAAGGATCCGATAAGTTTGCCCGAATCAGTAAGAAACCCAATACGAATCAGGTCTCTGCTAATCAATAAATACAAACCTTAAAAGGTATAATCATAATGAATTTCCTAAACCCATAAGAGCTAAAATTTCCAATTTTGGTTTGGGCATCGAAGAATAAGAAAAAGAGATGAAATTTTAGTAGATCTCATCGATTTAGGGCAAATAAACTCGACAAGGAAAACAGTATGGAAAAATTTCATCCTTCGGATTCTTCTCACGAGAGAATAGTTTATTTATTCATCGAGTGGTCACTTTAACTGAACACATACATACGAAGTCTAATGTATTATAGAATGCTTTTAGGGCTAATTGATAAATTCTAAACTTTTGATCCGTAGAAAAATTGAAATTAAACTAAAATGTTAAAATTACAAAAATAGAGCTTTAAAATTTTCCAAATATAACATTATTATTTTAAATTACAAAAATAACAAAAATATAATATTAACATATCTTAAAAAAAAATTAATAAAAAAAAGTTAAAACCTAAATTAGAAAAAAGAATCGAAATATAATATTTTAAATTTTTTATAATTTATTTATAGTAAATAAGTATTTTCACAAAATAATTTGTATTATTTTTAAAAATTTTAATTTAAAATTCTAAATTTGAAACAAAAAAAATTTAAATGTGCTATTTTAAAATATTATTTTAAAATATTTAACTATAATTAGTGTTAATTTGTTGATTTTAGAAAATAAAACCAGAATGAACCCGTACAGTAGTATAATATTTTCATAAGAATATTTGACACAATCACACAAATGCAGGTGAAATCAAACTCATAATGGATGTAGAAATGGTATAATCATTAACATTCCCATATATATTTTTAATGTAACTATTTAATTTTAGATTAAATATTTTTGATTATACTATTGTTCCAAATGATTCTGTCACGCAATGTTCGACCTTTTTACATTTTCTACTACAATGTTTAAACACAAAACATGAGAAGAGTTAAGACTCTTGATGAAGAGTTTAGGCGTTGTAATGGATTACTAGACAATGATAAATGAATGTCATGTTCCTTTTTTAAGGATGCTATAATTTAACTTTATTTCATGGATCTTAATGTAAGACAGCATAGAAAACTCTGGGTTTTATTTTATTTTCAATATTTAAAGTGTTAATACAAATTATATTTTTATCTCATGACTAATGATTCTGCGTTTGCTGAAACAAAATGTTTGGTGCATTATTCTCGGGTTATTAAAAATTTCAATATACTGGTTTAAAATCTAATATACTGTGTAATAATAAAAAGATAAAAAAAAAATTATTAGTTATGTTGATTTTTTATTAATTTTATATGTATAATGGGAGAAAAAGAGTGGAGAGAAGTTATTTTATAATTACATATATATAGTGAAAATCGACCAATTTATTAAAGTTAATCAATGATAATCATTTTAAACATTCCCTTCTCATTATCCATTATTGTTAAAGTATTATGTCTTACTTTCTTAAAAAATTTATCATAAAAAAACTTATTATAATAAAAATTATAACAAAAGAAAAAGAGTACATCTACGCAATCTTTCCTTCAAAAATATAGATATAATTTTCTTGATAAATTTCGTAGATCACATTCTAATATTTTGAATATGTTTTCTCAATATTGTTATAGGAACTATCTTTATAAACATTTTTTTTGCATTATTGCGTAAACGAATATACTCATTATCAAACTCGTGATTTTTCTCAAGTTTTTGGATATAAGAGAGTAGTCTGTGAGAGGAATATGTTTTTTTTTGTCACTCTTGATATAATTTTATTTATTTGGATGACACATGCAACATTATCTTTGAATAATTTTGTTGGCTCTTTATTATTGATTAACTCACTTGCTCCTTCTATATGTTGGGTCATAGATCTGAACCATACACATTCTCTATATGTTTCATGAAGGATGATGATTTCTGCATAGTTTGAAGAATTGACAACCAAATTTTGTTTTTGAGAACGCCACAATATCGCAGTTCCACCAATTGTAAAAACATAACCGGTTTAGGATCGAGCTTTCTGTAGATATGATAAATATCCAATATCTGCAAAACCAACTAGACCAAACTCGGAGTTTGTAGAATAAAATAATCTCAAATCAATCGTATATTTGAGATAACGAAAAATATGTTTTATTTCATTCAAATGTCTACATGTAGGTGATAAATTATATCTCGCAAGTAAATTTGTAGCAAATGTTATGTGTGGTCGAGTACAATTTTCAAGATACATAAGTCCGCCGATAGCATTCATATAAGATACTTTGGGATCTAATATGTTTCACTATCTTCACAAGATTGAAATAGATCATTGTTTATATCAAGCGATCGATTAACGATTGAAGTACTATAAGGATTCACTTTATCGATATTAAATCGTTTTAATATTTTTTGTATAATTTGATTGATTCACAAATATCTCATCTTAGAAATGCTCAATTTGGAGCCCGAGACAAAATTTTGTCTAGATTTTTTATTTTATGCAAACTTTTCTTTCATATGGATTCTTACATCATCAATTTATTTTTGAGTTCCAATTATATTCATGCCATTTACATATACAACAATGATCACAAATGGCATATCGAATTGTTAATATATTCTTTTTTCAAAAAATATTCACTTAAATGATTATACCACATACGTTCAGATTGTTTTAATCCATATAATAATCACTTTAAAGATCTTTGATCCTTTTGGGATCTTGAATTTTTCTGGGATTCTCATGTATATATATCACTATCAAAGGTTCCATATAGATATGGAGTCATGGCATCCATATGTATTTCTAACCTTCTCGATGATGATAAACTCATTAAATATCTAAATGTAATCACATCTATAACCGGAGAATATGTTTCTTTATAATCTATTCCCAACATTTGAGAAAACTCTTGTGGCACAAGACGGACTTTGTATCTCGTGACCTCGTTTTTCTTTTCTTTTTTTCTTAAAAAAAATTCACTTGCACCCATGACATCTTCAACTGTAATGATAATGGGTCTGAATATATTTCTTTTTTGTAGAGAGAATAATTCATTTCTCATGGTTATTTGCTATTTTTCCAATAACGTCTTTTTGACACTCTGTTGTAGATATTGGATATGTATAATCATTCTCATTCTCAATTTCTTTGGATATAGAAAACAAGAATATTCCATCAATATTCACTATTTTATTTCTAATCCATAATTTATTATTTTAGTACACGGTTCAAAATAACAAAAAATATTCGATGACATATATCTGATATATATTCCTCATCTTCTCTATGGTGGGACTAAGGAAGATAAACCATACAACAACAAAAAACACAGAGATGAGATACATCAGATTTTTGGCTAGGTGTCAATTGTAATAAAAAATATTTATGATATGCACTTGGTCGTATATGGACCAATGCTGCCCCATGCAAGATAGCATAACCCCATATTGAAATTGAGAGATTTGTTCTAAAAATTAATGGTGTAGGAATAAGTTATAACGTATTTTAGCTCAATTCGAGAAGGATCCTGAACATAAGAATGACATAAATGCAGGGGGTAATTTCTAAATATTAGCCAAATCATTCAGTAATTCAACAAAGGATTTTAGTTTCAATTGGCTTACCACCGAAATGGAGCTGCAACCATCACAACCATCTGGCACTGACAAGCAGTTAGGTGGGACTGGAAGATGTTAGGATTTTAGGATCTTTTCTTATTGTCTTTGGTGTTGGTTTTGGATTGCTTAAAAATAAAGACACAAGATTTGATTACCGAGTTCCCACTTAAGGTACCTCTCGGGTAGGATCTGTCTCCTACAAACTTTACTATAAATCTGATAAACCCTTACAATGAAGCAACTTTAGAGAAAATGCATTTAGAAAGAAGAATACTATAACTTTGATTTTTCTCTCTCTCTCCCCTCTCTTTCTCTCTCTAGGCATCTCTCTCTCTCTCTTGGAAACTCTCACACAGCTTTTCTTTTTGTGCAGGATACCTACTGTTGTAAAAGAAGCTGTAATTTATATTAGCAGGTGAACTTCCCTAGGATTTTTTTTTCACACACATTAGACTTGGGCTTTGGCCCAGTAGAGCAGATACTTTGAGTCTATTTCTACAAATTCCACCTTCTCATAATTCGGAATTGGGCCTCTGAATTTTGAGAAAATAAACTCAAAACGAATACGACTCCACTCTCTTTTCTCCTGAATGTGATTTTTCTCCCTTTTTTTTTCTTCCTTTCCCTTCCCTGCGATTTTTTCCTTCTTCGACAAATCCTTGCCGTTTCCGGTTTCTGCTTCGTGAGAGACTTTCCCGAGTGCCTTCTTCCTTTTCTCGGTAACTGTTGCTTCGCAGCGCCATTGAAGCCTCATCTCGAAGCTTCCTCTTCGAGAGTTCTTCTCGCATTCTTCCTTGGCGGTTTCCTCTCCACCCGAAGCCACCATTGAAGCTCCATCTCGAAGCTTCCTGCTCGGCTTCTGTTCTGTGTTGAGCCGCCATTGAAGCTTCCCTTCAAAGCTTCTTCCTCGGCCTCTTCCTCTCATTTCACCATCCTTGCGCCGCCATGGAAGATTCGTTTCGAAGGTTTCTGCTTCGATTTCTGGTGGACGGTGACTGGATCTCGGCCCAGATCTACGATCTGGCAAAAGCTCCTTCAGCATCTTCCCTGCACGCGGCGCGCCTCCTCTCCAGGTTCTCCTCTTCTCCCGAGCACCGTCACGGTTTCCTTTCTTTTCAGCTTTTTTTTTTCAAATCTAGTCGTTGCCGCGAATCTCGCCGGGAGGTGCCTTTCCGACGATTCCACGTGCCGCCGTCGCTCTGGCGAGTGGATGTCACGTGCCACCGCGCGTGGATATCACGCGCCACCCGCACGTATCCTCACGCGCCACCCGCGCATACCCTCATGCGCCACCTGTGCGTATCCTCACGCGCCACCCGCGCGTGTCCTCACGTGCCACCCGCGCGTGTCCTCACGCGCCACCGTGCGTGTCCTCACGCGCCACCAGATTTTGTGCCGCCGGTGACGCGCCGTCGGGCACGCCGCCGTCCCCTGAAACGAATCCTTACATGTTTCTCCTTTTGTTTCAGGTTGTTGTCTGGAGCTGCTCTATTCCTAGCTGAGCTCCACCTTGAGAGACACTTACTGCTACAACTTCCTCTCGCATCCATCTTCCAGGTAACATTTGATATCCACTCATCCTTCACTGCTTAAATTCCTTTTCCGAAACTGACATGTTTCCTTTTATGTCTCTGCGAGAACGAGACACTTGCAGTGATGTTACCTGGAGATCACTCCTTCTCTATAGGCTTTTGAGAAGTTCACATCAAAGCTGTGAATTCAAATCAGGTATGTCCTTGGTAGCTAGGATTTCTGGAACTTTGCTTAACTGAATCATAGGTAGAATCACACAGCAGGAAGGGAAAGAAAGAAGAAAAAAAAAGGAGAAAAATCACATTCAGGAGAAAAGAGAGTGGAGCCGTATTCGTTTTGGGTTTATTTTTACAGAAGATATTCTAATATGTATTCTTCTTGAGGAATATGTCCCTTTGCTGTGAGTTTTTTTCTTGTTTCTTCGGGTATCCGTCTTAAAATTTCCTTTACCTGTTTGTTTAGCAGCATATGGAAAAGGACAAAGTAAGATCGCAATCATCAGTTTCCAGAAACAATACGTCACCAAAAGTAGAGAATGTTTTCAATCTAACAAAAAGAAGGTACGAACACCTTTGAACTTAAAATCCTACAAAATCCAGTAAACTACAAAAAGAAGGTACCACATAATATGAACCATTGACGCCTTGCAAAGACATACAAAGGTATATTTGTTGCTTCTTTTGCTCAAACAACCGCACAGGCGGAGGCGGAGGTTACAGGCGGAGACGCTCGCACAGGAAATTTTTTAATAAATGTTAGATTACTATTTTTAAATGATATTTATTTTTAAAATATTCATAATATAAATACAAATGTAAATTTTTAAATTGTTAAATATAATATTATAGTTAATTTATTTTTTAGGTAAAAAGTTATTCAAATATATTGATAAATATTTGAATTTTAAATATTAAATTTTCAAAATTTATACCTTCTTTATACCTTTCTGATTTTTATTATATTAACTATACTGATTTTTATTAACTTCTTTATACCTTTTTCCTGTCTCAAAATGAAAGGTATAAAGTGAAATCTAATATTTAAAATTCTAATATTTATCAATATATTTGAATAATTTTTTATCTAAAAAATAAATTAACTATAATATTATATTTAATAATTTAAAATTTTATATTTATATTTATATTATGAATATTTTAAAAATAAATATCATTTAAAAATAGTGATTTAATATTTATTAAAAAATTTATAAACTGTAAACTATTTGATTAAATTCACAAAAATAAAAATATAATAAAATATTATGATTAAATAACTTTGCGCATAACAAATAACGTTCTCGTAAATTCATGGACAATTGACTAAAATAGCACCATTTCAAGTTTTTGTTTCAAATGTAACACTAGTCATTTAAATTTCCAAAAATAGCACAAATTTAATACTAAAATAATTGAAAACTTATTCCTAATAAAAAAAATTTAAACCCTAAATTGGAAAAAGTGAACCCAAACATTATGTTTTAATTTTATATATATTTTATTTAAGTTAAATAATTATTTTTACATAATAATTTATGCTATTTTGGGAATTTTAGTTTTATTGTGCTAAATTTGGAAGATAAACTTAAAATGGTGCTATTTTAGGGTATTACTCTAAATTCAATGATTTATTTTGAATTCACGTTGAAAGTCAATTCTTTTAGTAAATGAATGAATCTATTTCGTTTAAATTTTTTCCAACAGTATCTTCCAATATTTATGCATTTAGCTTATTTGATATAGTTATATTTGTTGAATCAATGAGCCATATAATGATTAAATATTCTTAGCTGAGAGATGAAAATTTTAACCCAAACAAAGTAACCTAATAGGCTTTTTTTGTTATTGTAATCTAAATCGAATTTTGCTTTTTCTCAAACAGAATAATTATAAAACTGGGCAATGGATAAAAATAGTATTTTTAAAAATTTTTGTTTCAAATATAACATCATTAATTTAAATTTATAAAAATAACATAAATTTAATATTAAAATAACTTAAAACTTCTTTCTAATAAAGAAAAATTAAAGCTTAAATTGGAAAAAGAACATAAATATATATTTAAATTATATTTATAATTTATTTATGGTAAATATGTATTTTGAAAAAATAATTTATGCTAATTTTGGAGTTTTAAATTTAAAATACTAAATTTAGAATTAAATTTAAAAATGTGTTATTTAATACTATTACTTTATAAAATTTGCCAAATTATTTTATAAACTGTTCAATTATTTTCTATTGCGTTACCAAACAGTACCATAACATTCATTTTAGAATCAAATTAATTCATGTGATGAACAAAAGAAAATCCAAATACAGTTAATAATAAACTTACTTTTTCCTCATTTAGTATGGGAAATAAAATATATTTTGGAATGGTACTAAATGCTTTGAATTCTTTTTCTTTGGCAATTTTATTACTACATATTATTATTCAATTCTCTTTTGTATTTAAGTATCTTCTATAATATGTCAATGCTATTGATTATAAATAGATTTAGTATCTTCAATTAAAAACATACAAACTTTTAAAAGTGAAAATAATGGGAAATTCTACTGCTGTCTTCATTGTATTCGCTTTGTTGTTTGCTGCACAATTTTCCAATGTAAAAGATTAAATAATTTTTTTCTTCTTTTGGATTATTAATTCATAATATTTTTTTAATTATCTAATTATATTTTGTACAGGCTGAGAAAGTAGAAAGTCCATCTGAGGCACCTTTAATCCATAAGGTATAGTTTAATAAAATTGACATTAACAAAACAATATAGGTTAGCCGCAAGTTATGTAAGTGCGACAGATTATTGTTTGTTTATCTACGTAGTTATTTGCGGTCAGACGCAGTGGTCAAATACTGCATATGCGTTGAAATTTTTTCGACCGTTTATTAAAACAGCGGTACAACTAAAAATATGCGATCAAACACAATCGTAACTATCGACAGTAGACAAACGAATAACATATATCGCAGCCGCAGTCACCTGCGGCAACCAAACTACACATAAGAGTATATATATTTATGTATGTGTTACGTGTATAATTTTAATATATCATATTTGTTCATTAACAAAGTTATGTGCAATAATCTAAAATTTTCAGATGGGAGGAGAAGGTTCTGTTGCTGCAAAAGGTAAAGTTTTTAAAAAAGGTTATTTGTTCCTTTATTTATTAATATATCATATATTTGAATTTGTAATTGACTAAATAAATTTTAACATATGTTCAAAGATTGTCCAAAGGCATGTGAGGTTCGATGTTCAGCAGCATCTAACAAAGAATCATGTTTATTTTATTGCAATTTATGTTGTAAACAATGTTTGTGTGTACCATCTGGAACATATGGACACAAAGAAGAATGTCCTTGTTACAATAACTGGAAGACCTCCAAAGGTGGACCTAAATGTCCATAAATATTAAAGACAAAATATATCTTTTTATTGAGTAATATCATAAAATAACATATTTTAAAAATTTTTATTTCAAATCTAACATTCCAAAATTAAATTTCCAAAAATAACACAAATACTTATGTAAAAGAGTAATACCCTAAAATAGCATCTTTTAAAGTTTTTCTTCCAAATCTAGCATCATAAAATTAAATTCCCAAAAATAACACAAATACTTAGGTGAAAATACTTATTTATTCTAAATAAATTATACATAAACTTAAAGTATTGTATTTGAGTTCATTATTTCTAATTTAGGGTTTAATTTTTTCTATTAAAATATAGTTTTAATGCAATTTAATTTTAAATTTGTGCTATTATTGGAAATTTAAACTAATGATGTTATTTTTGGAACAAAAAGGTGCTATTTTAGAAATTTTTCCTATGTAAAAATACTTATTTATTTTAAATAAATTATACATAAATTTAAACTATTATATTTGGATTCATTTTTTCCAATTTATGGTTTAATTTTTTTCTATTAAAATATAGTTTTAATTCATTTTAATATTAAATTTATGCTACTATTGGAAATTTAAACTAATGATGCTAATTTTGAAATAAAAACTTAAAAAGTGCTATTTTAGACATTTGCCCATTTTATTCTCTTTACAAAAAATTATGTATTTGGCCATGTTTATTTTTAATAAATAGGATAAAATGTTAAATTTTTCTCTATTGCATACTTAGATTTATGGTTTGATTTTTTGCAAACAATATAACTATTCAAAATGTAAACAATATAACTATTCAAAATGCAAACAACATTAATAAGTTTGATTTATGTCTTAAAAGTGTTATGTAAATTAACAAGTTTGCACTAAATTGTTATTTTAAAAGTATACAATAGTGTTATAAACTTATTATACTAGTTTGTATTTTTTAAGATTGTGTAATTGATATTTTGTGTTTTTATAAAGTATGCAAAATGATGTTTTAAAAAACATCAAATAGGTAATAATAGATGAAAAAAATATAGTTGTGTTGTTTTCAATTCTTAATTTTAATTGGGCTTTGAATCTGTATGAATTAACAAAAATTGATATATAGGAAATATGAAAGATTGAATTTTAATATAATCATCATTTCAAGAATGCAATTTATTTATTTAAATTAAAAATAGAGAGATAGATAATTTTAAGTGCACTCTATGATTATGCTTCTTTCACTTTTTTATACCATCAACTACAAAAAAAAAATCAAAGTAAACGTAATAAAATCAGCAAAAAATAAAATAAAGTCTCCAAAAACTGAATTTAATATGCACAAAAATATAATAAAATATGCAAAAAAAATCAAATAAATTTGTAGATAAAGTTTTCAATTTGGAATAAAGTATGCAAAACCACTGATTAAACTCACAAAACCATCAATTAAAAAATTGTAAACCATTGAAAAACTAAAAAAACCGTAAATCTCAAAAACAATCAGCAAAAATTATAAAACCACAATAATCACCAGCTAAAATATTTAAAACTATAACTCTCAAAAAAATTTTAAAACCACAATAATCACCAGCTAAAATATTTAAAACTATAACTCTCAAAAAAATTTTAAAACCACAATAATCACCAGCTAAAATATTTAAAACTATAACTCTCAAAAAATTTTTAAAACCAAAATATCTAAAACATAAATATCTCAAAAACCCCTAAAAATAGCAAAACCATCAAAACAGTATAAACAACTGAAATGATCTACAAAAGGCGATGACGAGATGGAGAGTTAGGAGGAGAATGAGTGTGATAATGAATCTTTAAAACCTGATTGAATTTTGCCACAAAATTGAATGAATATTGGGCTATATAGGCTTAGCATAAGTAAAAATTAGGTTTAAAGTACATCTTAGGTTTAGCCGATATTATGGATGTATATATACATCTTTATGTGTACGAGTAAAACGCAACTTTCTATTACGGTGTATTGAATATATGCAAAGGTGGAGTGTTCTTCGCAATATCTTTGTTATGGTATCAGAGTCAGTAAATTAAATTCATCTTTTATTTCAATTTTTTAAGTGATTTTTTCTTCCATTTTTTTATTGAGAGTTTGATTCTATTGATCAAAATTTGTTTTAAAAGATATATGCATCAGAATCTGCAAGTGCAACCAAGTCTACGTTTGGAGAGAGGAGGAAAAGAATCAAATCTTTTTTCTGGTTTTTATCTCAGTTCATCGGTAGAATTAAGACAAGTGATTTGCACATTACTATTGAATGGTAACAATTATGAAAGATGGGATAAATTGATGCGTAGTGCTTTGAAAGCAAAGAACATTAGGTTTTATTGATGGTAAAATCACCAAGCGAAAACAAGGTGATGATGCAATTAAACTATGGGGTATTGTGAATTCGATGTTGGTTGCATAGATTTTAAACACAATTGAAGAGAAAATAAGGAATTCAATGTCATGTACTGATACGGCATATCAACTATGGGAAGGGCTTTGTACTCGATTTTCGGTTGGAAACGAAACCAGGATCTATGAATTAAAATCATCAATGGCGTTTTTCAAACAAGAAGAACAATCTGTACAAGATTACTTTGGTCGGATGAAACTGATGTGGAATAATCTCTTGGATTATGAATTAACAAAAATTGATATATAGGAAATATGAAAGCTTTCTGAGAAACATTGAATTTTTATATAATCATCATTTCAATAATGCAATTTATTTATTTAAATTAAAAATAGAGAGATAGATGATTCTAAGTGCACTCTATGATTATGCTTCTTTCACTTTTTTATACCTTCAACTATAAAAAAAAAATCAAAGTAAACACAATAAAATCAGCAAAAAATAAAATAAAGTCTACAAAAACTGAATTTAGTATGCACGAAAATATAATAAAATATACAAAAAATCAAATAAAATTGCAGATAAAGTTTTCAATTTGGAATAAAGTATGCAAAACCACTGATTAAACTCATAAAACCACCAATTAAAAAACTACAAACCATCAAAAAATAAAAAAATATCGTAAATCTAGAAAACAAATACCAAAAAGTTAAAAAACCACAATAATCACCATCTAAAATATTTAAATGGTAATTAACTAATTTAACATTAAATAATGTTTTAGTGATTAAATTAGCATCACAAAACTAAATTTACACAATTAAAATTATTTTTTAAATAAAAAAGACTAAAATAACCTTATTTATTTTTAATCTAATCTTCCTTCTTGCCTCATTTTCCACTCATCTGAAGTTCAGCCTCCACCTCGTTTTAGGCAAAAGTGGTTTTACTATATATACAATTCTTTAATTTAAAAAAAGAGTGTGAATTGGGGGAATTGAACCTTGGACAATTGTTGTAAGAGATGAAGTGTGTAACCAATATGATACTGTATCTAATCGATATATTACATTTTATTTAATATATATATATTTTCTTTTAATTAAAATACCAAATTTTTTATTTCTGCCCTAGAGAGAGATCGAACCTTAACCGAAATGGTGAAATAAGTAGTGTGCAACCGTTGTGCCATGTTATTCATTCAAGTATTTAACATTAATTTTAACATTTATTTATGTGTAGTATTTATTTATGGGCAATTGAATTTCATGAAAATGTATATGTTTTGATGGTTTTGGAGTGTTAAAACGATCAACAAATACATAAATACATACAGTAAAGAAAATTTATATGTGCACATAAAAAAATAAATTTTCAAAGAAGAAAAAATCAACATCTTGGCATCTTTTTTAAATTGAGTAAAAATTTCTTAATATTAAAGAACCATTTTCTCAATAAAATAATTAAATGAAATGAAAAAAACTAAAAGTTGTAATTAGGCAAATCGAACATTTGACAATTATTGTAAGAGGAGTGTGTAACCAAAATTTTGTTTAATATATATACACTCGTTTAAGTAAAACGTTAGAAAAGATTTCTTAATATTAAAGAATTGTTTCTTAAATAAAATAATTAAATGAAATGAAAAAAAACTGAAAGTTGCAATTAGGCAGATTGAACCTTGGACAATTAAATAAGAGAAAGAGCATGCAACCAATACACTGCTGTAACTAATCGACAATTGACATTTTGTTTAATATATATAGTCTTCCTTTAATTAAAATAGCTAAACCATTATTTCTGCTCTGGAGGAGGAACGAACCTTGAGAACAATTGTGTGAGAGCAGTGTGTAACCAATACGCTGTTATAGCTAATCGACATATAAGTATTTTATCAGTTTTTTCACACAAAATTGTTTGATCAACATATGAATCACCATCTAGATACAACATTTGTGTGCATTGAGTGTTATCCAAATTACAATTTGTTTCAGCGTTTACGGACTCAAGAGAAATGATGCTGCATTTGTCACTCACCTAAAACAGAATGGAATTAAATTACAAGCAAAAGTGTGAAAATTGAACTATAACATAATACAAGTTCTTGTAGTGTAACATTTAGGAAGGTATTTTTAATTTTTAGGAAGCTTTTCTAACAATTTAGGAAGCTATGCACGAATCGTTTTATTATCAAAATAAAACATATAAAAAAATGAGTTATATTTTTACGCACCGTTACACCGAAAGGAATCAATTCAGCATCTTATTTTAGCTTATTGATAAAAGTTCGTAGTTGACAATCATTTCACAAATACAAAGGTGGAACATCATTTATCATCACCTTTGTGCTAAGTGGAAGTGCATAGCTGAAGGTAATTGTCCTATTTTTTACTGAGCGATCGATTCCAAAATCTTCAGAAATCATCTCTATTAAAGCATCATATTTGACATTTTTATCTACTTCAAAAACAGAGGATCCTTTGTTCATTTCCACCAAAAATTCTCATTTAAACATTTCATTTAATTTTCACTCTCCACAAACACAATAAATCTCTACCATATTTTTCTGAAAAAATGCAAATAAAATCATCAATCAAAAGAAAATTCTCAAACATTAAACCCTCTGTAATTTAATAAAACAAAGAACAATGGCAACAATTATGCGAACAAATGGCAACATACATAAAAAAAGTTGTATCTATAGTCAAATAAACACACACTATATGCAAAGGAAACAAAGAACAGATGACAACAATTATGTAATATGTAACCCATCAACATCTGTCACACCAATAAACATCATCCAAAAAAAATTATTCTGCGTTGTTTCTGGTCAACACAGTACCAAAACCTCTTATGTGTACGAGTAAGAGGCGCTCTCGCAACAACTCTGTTATGGTATCAGAGCCAGCAAATTAAATTCATCTTTTATTTTCAATTTTTTGAGTGAGTTTTTTCTTCCATTTTTTATTGAGAGTTTGATTCTATTGATCAAAATTTTTTTAAAAGATGTATGCATCAGAATCTGCAAGTGCAGCCAAACCTACGTTTGGAGAGGGAGGAAAAGAATCAAATGTTCTTTCTGGTTTTTATCTCAGTTCATCGGTAGATCCAGGATAAGTGATTTGCACATTACTATTGAATGGTAACAATTATGAAAGATGGACTAAACTGATGCGTAATGCTTTGAAGTCAAAGAACATTAGGTTTTATTGATGGTAAAATCACCAAGCCAAAACAAGGTGATGATGCAATTAAACTATGGAGTATTGTGAATTCGATGTAGGTTACATGGATTTTAAATATAATTTGAAGAGAAAATAAAGAATTTAGTGTCATGTACTGATACGGCATATCAACTATGGGAATGGCTTATTTTCGGTTGGAAACAAAGCTAGGATCTATAAATTAAAAGCATCAATGGCGTCTTTCAAACAAGAAAAACAATATGTACTACATTACTTTGGTCGGTTGAAACTCATGTGGGATGATCTCTTGGATTATGAGCCAATACCAGAATGCTACTGTGATGATACAAATTGCAAGATGGTGAAGGATGTATATGCTACAAAGGAGCATGAACAAAAGCACCAATTTCTTATGGGACTTGATAATGCACAGTTTGAGACTATTCGATCAAATATTCTTTGCATGAAGCCACCTCCCAACCTAGATGCTACGTTTTCAATAGTTGTACAAGAAGAAAGGCATCAGAGTGTTATCACTATCTCGGATATGCGACTAGATATGGTGGACTTTTCAACACAACTCCACAATAACTCCCAACCCATCTTTCGAGAAAAAATATCAACGACTTGTAATTATTATGGTAAACGAGGTCATCTAATTAAGGATTGTTATAATTTTCATGGTTTTCCCGAATGGAAAAATGATAACACCAACACTTTTACTACCGGAGTTCGTGGTCGTGGGTCCAATAATTCTTGTAATATGAATCGTGGTTCATGAAACTATACTGGAGGTCGTGCCGGATACAATTAATTTGAGAATCGTGGTCGAGGGGGAGTTGCGAATCATGCTACTCTTAATCATCTTAATTCACAGGGACATATTGTTAACAATGAGGATGGAAATGGTCTTACTTTAAACACGTAATGGTTGAATGTTATGTAAATGCTTGACAAAAGTAAAAACGGCACCTCGGATCGTCTTTCGGGTATAGTGATTGATACCATAGCATCTCATCATGTCACTGGATCATTGAATCTATTGATCGATGTTATTGAGATTCCTCTTTGTCCCATTGGTCTTTCGAATGGCGATACCATCATGGCAACCAAATGTGGAATAATGAAACTTGGAGGATCTGTTATTCTTAAATATGTTTTCATTGTTCCACATCTAACCAATACTTTATTATCTGTTGTTTTTTTACTGAAAGATAAGTCGATACCACTACTAACAGACAGCAAATCGGTGATTCATCTCGTCTCTAATCCAATTATTCGTCAACGTATAAACACATTGAAAATGATTGTCACTTTGTTCGTGATGTTGTTACTGATGGTTTGATTACTCTTCAACATATTTCAACGAGAGAAAAGTTGCAAATATTTTTACCAAATCTTTAGGACGTTTTCAATTAGATATTTTAGCTGTCAAGTTGGGCATTTGTAATATTCATACTCTAACTTGAGGAAGAGTATTGAGCTATATAATTGGACTTAGTATAAGTAAACATTAGGTTTAAATACATTTTAGGTTTCACCAACTAAAAAAAATTAGTTTGCAAATAAAATTTACAATTTGTAATCAAAACTGGTCATTGAAACTTGTAAAACAACTGGTTCGAAAACCATCAAAAAAACTTAAAATTGCGAAAAAGTTAAAAACACTACAAAAAAAACTTTAAAATCATTGAAAATTTCAAAAACAATCATTTAAAATCTTAATATTCTCTCCCACATTGTAATCAAAACTTATAAAATCACCGGTTGGAAAACCACCAAAAAATTTAAAATTGCGAAAAAGCTAAAAAACACCATAAAAAATCTTTAAAATCATTGAAAATCTCAAAAATGATCACTTAAAATCTTAATATCCCCTCAACGTCTCCACCCCCAAAAAATCACCATATAAAATCCTAAAACCACCAAAAAATTTAAAAAATGATTAAAACAACAAAACATTTAACCACAAAAATCTTAAAATCCAAAAAACCAAAATTATCTAAACAACAAAACTTAATTTTTCTCATATTTTGTAACTTTTTTTAGATATCAAAATCAGAATATTAAAAAGAAGAAGATGAAAAAAGAAGATGAAAAGAAGAGGAGAAGAAGCTAAATAAGACAATATTTAACTTGAAATCATATTTTCAAAATGGTAAATTTTAGGCTAGATTTATTATATATCGGGTAAAAAAAAATAGGTTTATGTAAAAAATTTATATCTATTTACTTGGTTAGGTAAAAGTTTTATATTTCTTAAATTTGGTTTGGAAACATAAATAATATTACGCTGATTACCTTAATCGTTGCTGAGATTAATGTTTGGAAAAGAATTAATATTAGGGAATTGAATCAATTAAAAAGGCTTAAAATTATATAAATGACAAATAAGAAAAAAAATCTTCAGTGTTTCTCTTTCATTATATAGAAAAATGAAAATTTATAAATAATTATGGAAAATATTTAATATCAAATCATTTTGAATAATGAAGTTTTTGAAATATAATTATATTATATTTTTTGTTATCATATTCTATTTTTAATTTGTGATTGATCCTATTTTAGAAAAATGTTGGATCACCACATTATTAGTAAAAAATTAAATATTTCTTAACATATGTTATGATTTAGCTTTTTAAATGAATAGAAATTACTAAATCATAACCGCTAAATAAGAAAAAAATTATTGTTTAAATTATTTTCACGTTAAAATGCATTTTACACAAATGTATATACTGAACACAAATGAGAGTGAGTGATTTTAGAAAAATAGTTTTTGATTTCTTGTAAGAGAGTGAACCCAATATTGTACTAATAGATTTTGTATTTACAATTGGTATCAAAACTTAACCTACTATAATTAAAATTTTTGTTTCAAAACAAGATCATGCAAAGAACATAGAGACACAATCGAAAATACTTTTGGTATAAAATTTGTTCGATTAGATCTAAAAATTATGTGTATTGGAAAGTGAAAATAAGAACACAAATTCAAGGAATCTATGAGGATGCATTGTTAGAACTGAATAAACAAGTTCAGCTCTCACACAAAGAATTCTGAATAGTTCTTATATTATTTTCAATATTTTTTGGAATAGTTTTACAAATAAGGTTTATCCTCCTTTTATACTACTTTTAGGCAATTAATACTTAATGAATTAATTGTATTTTAAGTTACATATGTATTTATTGTGTCGGTTACAAACCAGATAAGTCAACCAAATCGGTTGGCCCTAGTTTGGTTCGGTTTACTCGGTTCGATTTTTTTAAAAGAGAATATGGTGCCCACAATCTGCCCCCCCAAGTTTCCCGAACTGCTTTGGGGAAACTTTCTTCTTTTGGTTTTCCCTTATATAACGATTTGCTCAGATTCCTATTTATTAAATTTTCCTTATTTTTGGTGCCTTTTGCCTATTTAATCTAGGGTTCTCCTTCTCCTATTTAAAAATACTCCTGGGAACCCTAAAGGTTAGCTTCTCTCTCTTTTTTCCCTTTTTCTTCTCTCTCTTCTCGTCGAGCATCCCCTTTTCTTTTGAAATTTTTTTGCCTTTTTTTTTTCTTGCTTCTACTTCGTCGGCGTTTTATTCCTCCGGCGGGTCCTCCGGTACTTCTCGCCGGCGGATTTTTAGTGGGTTCCGGCCTGCGGCGTGCCCCCTCCAGGTGCCCGCGTTCGGTGAGCTCTTCCCGGCAGCTTGCGCGCAAGGTGCCACCGTCGGCTCGCGCGTCCTCCGTCGGCGCGCGCACTCGCGTTCGGTGAGCTCTTCCCGGCAGCCTGCGCGCAAGGTGCCACAGTCGGCTCGCGCATCCTCCGTCGGCGCGCGCACCCGCGTTCGGTGAGCTCTTCCCGGCAGCCTGCGCGCAAGGTGCCACTATCGGCTCGCGGGTCCTCCGTCGGCGCACGCACGGATTCCCTTCCGGACCGAGCTCGTCCTCGGGTGACAAAGCTCGTGCGCACGTCTTTTCCTGCTCGTCGGCTCGGTTAGAGCTCACGGATCAAGCACGAGGCGCCCGAGCTCTCGGCGCGCTACTTCCTTCCCCGGGTGGTCTTCTCGCGCGTGCCCAGGCGAGCTCTTCCTGGCGCGTCGCCTTCCCCGTGCGCGCTGTCGCGCGTGTCGTACTGTGTTTCGCGCTCGGGTCCACGTGCTGCCGAGCTCTCCCGTGGCGCGTTCTGGTCTGCGAGGTGACGAGCTCTCTGCGAGCCTCTTCGCGCGTGCCGAGCTCTCTCGCGGGCTACTCGGGTGTTCAGTCCCTTCGTGCGTGCTCGTCCCGCACCGCGAGCTCGCGTGTGCTCTCCCGCGAGCTGTCCTGGTGCCCACGAGGTGCCGAGCTCTCCCGCGGCGCGCTCTGGTCTGCAAGGTGCCGAGCTCTCTGCGAGCCTCTTTGCGCGTGCTGAGCTCTCTGCGAGCCTCTGATTTTAGTAATTTTTGCTATGGCGACGCAGAGTCGGTTCGGGCCTCACTTGAGATCCGCTAGTTCCGAGTCTAGCATTCGCGACCTCCGTTCTTCTAGCCTGATTGATCGATCTATTGAGATTATCATTCCTGGCGTTTTCGATTCTCCTGAGTTTCCTCCTCCGGGTTATTGTTGCGCTTACGAAGTTTACTTTCGTGCTTGCGGGTTATCCTTCCCACTTCCCGAACTTCTTGTTCATATGATGCACGAGCTGGGACTTGCGCTACCGTAGTTATGCCCGAATTTTATCCGGATTGTGGTCAGGTTGCAAACGCGGGCCGAGGAGGAAGGGTTCCCCCTTGATGTTCCCATTGTTGCACGTCTGTGTGGTGTTAGGGCTAATTCTGCCTGCAATGGTACCTTCTATTTGACCCCGAACCCTTCGCGAGCAATTCTTTCCGGTCTTCCTGACAAAGACGTGAAGTGGCAGAGTTCCTTTTTTTACTTTCGCATTGATAAAACTACCTATGGCAACTTATGTCCTTTGGCCTCGGCCAGGTGGTCGCAGCGGCCTGGTAGAGTTGTGTTCTTTGCGCCTCCTACCTCGTCAATACTCTCTTTGTTTCTTGATATTTGACTTGTGTTTTGCAGTTACGCTGAAGAGAGCTCCAGCGAGTGACGATCTCGAGGTACTGGTGATCATCCTACGTGAGGGTTCGACGGATTGGTGTTCCTTTTCTAGGAGTCGCATTCACCGGTCCCAACATCGGCTTCGCAACCACGATTTTTGAGTGACTCCGATTCTCTCGACACTGATCAAGGTTTGTCTCGGTCCGTCGTTTTTTGTTTGATTTTCGTCGTTTTTTTTTTTTTAGATATTCCCTCGGACTCTCCACCACATACGATGTTGGGCCTTGGTTACCATGCCGAACGGAAGGCTCAGCGTGCTGCTGAGAGAGCTACTGCTGATAGGGCTGTCGATGAGGCTGCTATGGATTTGGGTGAGGTTTCCCGACCTTCTATCCTTCCTGATCCTCAGACAGCTCCCCAAACTTCCCCTCCTAGCTCTACGCCTCTCGCCTCACCTCCGCGCTCCATTGTCGCGGCTCTTCCTGCTTTGGGTGGTGATTTTTCCCGTGCTGTCGTTGATTTGGAGCCGCCCTCCCTTGTTCCTTCTACAACGCGGGTTGACGGGACTCCTGTTGTTGTGGACTGCTCTGTGGATCCTCCAATTGATGGTGAGGTCGGTGACCGCCGCGGTATCAAGCGTAGACATCCAGCTCCGAATCGCGCGAGGCCTTTGGGCGGTGCCAAAAGGTTAAGACACTTCTTCTAGTTTGAGTACAATTCCGATATTAACATCGTAGAGGACCCCGACGCCACGGCGCGCATCACCCAACATTTCAGAAAGCCTGGATGTAAGCTACCGTCGTTCGACACGTTAGGAAAGGAGCACATGGATAGCTATCTCAGTTTCTCGAAACGTCTTGGAGATGTAGGTTTTCTTCATTTCATTTCCTCTTCATTTCATTCCCACGTTTCGGAGATTTTCTTCATCCCCGTTTTTTCTGTGTAGTTGATGGCAGAGTATAATCGCTCGATGGATTTGTACGAGAGGCGTGTGCGGTCTCCTATCGAAGCGGAATTTCGCACGGCGATAGAGCGCATAAAGTCGTTAGAATCCGAAGTAAAGAAACTTTCTGCTCTCAGGGAGAAAGATGCTGATAAGGTCAAATCTGTTGACAAAGTTATCCTCCAATTGAATCGTTCCGAGTATGCGCTAAGGGAAGCAGAGATTTCTCGTGGTGATTATAAGGTTAAGTTGTCGAATGCCATTGCCCAGAATTCGGAGCTTTTCGAGAAGGATGTTCAACTTGTTGCTGAGGTTAAGAGTGTGAAGATCAAATACAATGCTCTTCTTGAGGCTCGCAATCGAGATTTAAGTGCCGCTCGTGTTGCTCGGGCTGAGCTCAAGAACGAGGTGAAGGTTCACATTGATCAGTTTCGATCGTATCTTTCTAGGGTGGAGAAGCTGCGTGGTTCCTTGTCTCGTTGCGCTGAAACCAAAGCGAATTCGGAGATTCTTGAGGAGATTATCAACGGCGAAATAGAGGATCTGAACGCCGAGCTTAAAGTTGTCCTCACAGACAAAGAGATCAGTGCTCGCGAGTTGCTCGATGTTGAGGGCGCGCTTCCAGAGATTGATTTGTCGCGTTTGGATTTTTTGACATTGAACTCTCCAGAGTTAGTCCCCGCTTCAGGGTCCAAAGTTCCAGAGTCTGAGCCCATGGATACATCGTTTGACGAGTTTGGTTCCAACCTTGGGGCCATCTGCCTCCCTGGAGCGTGTATCGGCAACTTTTGCATTCCAGCTCCCTCTTGCTGATATTTGATTTTTCATGTTGTATTTGTTTTCTGTTTTGGCGACTTGACACGCTTCATCGTTATCGTCTAGTTTCCTTTAGTTTTGGTGCTTTGTTATTGTTGTCATTGGACGAAATCGCGATGGACTTTTTATTATTTCGTTGAATGTTTTATCATTCGACCCACGATGACGAGCGCGTTGTTCATGTTGTTTGCTTTTTCTTAGCAAATGCCGAAATCGCATAGAGCTTTAAGTTCGAGGCAGCTGAACTCCTTTTATATTTGCTTTTTGTTCTTTTGCTTCGATGGTCTCGACGTCGTAGCGTCGAGATGAGCTGCGTGCGCGCTGCCACCGCCGTCGGGCCGAGCTCACGTATTAGCTTAGAATGTTTTTATCTCTAGGTGAAGTGTTACTCGTTTCTGTAACGGCGACTTGTCCGTATTCTTTTACGAGGAGCTGCTTGCGCTCTTTTTATATTTCGGCAAAGTGTTCCTCGCTTCTCTAACGGCTACTTGTCCGTATTTTTTACGAGGAATTGCTTGCGCTTTTTTTTTGTTTTGGCGAAGTGCTCCTCGTTTCTGTAATGGCGACTTGTCCGTATTCTTTTACGAGGAGCTACTTGCGCTCTTTTTATATTTCGGCGAAGTGTTCCTCGCTTCTGTAACGGCTACTTGTCCATATTTTTTACGAGGAACTGCTTGCGATTTTTTTTTGTTTCGGCGAAGTGCTCCTCGTTTCTGTAACGGCTACTTGTCCGTATTCTTTACGAGGAGCTGCTTGCGCTCTTTTTATACTTTGCCGAACTGCTTCTCGTTTCTGTAACGGCTACTTGTCCGTTTTTTTTACGAGGAGCTGCTTCGTTTTATTTGGTTTCTTGTTCACGTAGCGTTATCTGGGACGCCATTCGTAGAAAAAGAAACTTTATTAATTTTCCGAATCAGATTGATATATTGAAATGAAACTAATTTAGCAAAAGTATTTCTTTAGATGGATCGCATTCCACGATCTCATCACTGGATTTCGGTCGAGGGTCTCTAGTCCGTATACTCCGTGCTTGATTATTTTTGCGATCTTGTATAGACCCTCCCACGTGGTACCCAACTTTCCAGCCCCGAGCTCCGCTGTATTCTCGAACACTCTTCGTAGTACCAGCTCGCCTATGCCGAATCTCCGTGGTTTGATCCTTGAGTTGTAATATCTTGCTGCGCTCTGCTGGTAGTTCTGTATCCGTATCAGGGCTTGGTCTCGTCTTTCGTTTATTACATCGAGATTGTCTTGCAGCATGTTTTCGTTAATTTCTTCGTTTTCTGGAGCTGACTCCCTTCAATGACTCGGGATTGCGACTTCGGCCGGTACAACTGCCTCGACTCCGTAAAGTAGGGAGAATGGTGTTTCGCTAGTAGACTTTCGCGGAGTAGTTCGATAAGCCCACAACACTCCTTGCAGCTCGTCTGCCCAATTCCCTTTGTGTGCTCCGAGTCTCTTCTTTAGGTTGCTTAGTATCGATTTGTTCGTGGCTTCGACCTGTCCGTTCCCCTGCGGGTAACGAGGGCTTGATTTACTTAGACGAATTTTCCATGTTTCGCAGAACCTTTCAAACTTTTTCGAGATGAACTGCGATCCGTTATCCGTGACGATCTCGTAAGGCAAACTGTGTCTGCATATAACGTTTTTCCATATGAAATTTTGCACCATTGAATCCACGATCGATTTGTATGATTCTGCTTCTACCCACTTCGAGAAATAATCTGTCATAACTAATAGGTATTTCATGTTTCCTATCGAAGGATGTAGAGGTCCGACGATATCCATTGACCATCTCATAAATGGATACGGGGCTGAAAGTGATTGGAGCTCCTCGGTCGGACGGTGATTCACTGGTACGTGCCTTTGGCAGCTGTAGCAATGCTTTGTGTAACGTTCGCAGTCCGCCAGCATGATTGGCCAGTAATACCCTTGTCATTTGATTCTGAGTGCGAGGTTACGGCCTGATGAGTGGCTTCCGCATAAACCTTCATGCATTTCTCTCATTATTGTTTCTGCATCTTCTTTGTCGACGCAATTGAGATACAGGCCGACTATGCTCCGTTTGTATAACTTATCCTCGAGTACACAAAATCGGGCGCTGATTACTTTGAGTTTCCTTGCGTCCCATTTATTGCTTGGCATTGTTCCCGTTGTTATGTACTCCTTTATCGGGACTCTCCAATCTTCGGCTTGATGTTCCTCTTCGATCAAAACAGATTGTTGACCATTGGGTTGGTTCTCTGTGTCTCCGCTAATCTCGAAGATGATGTTTGAATGGAACTTTATGCTTGGTGTCTCAATACTTTCGATCGGAATTACCCTTTTTATCATTGGTTCGGTTGTGGAAGCCAAGGTCGCCAGGGCATCAGCCTGGGCGTTTTCTGCTCTTGGGATTCGTTTGAGTTCGAAGTGGTCGAACAGTCGCACGAGTCCTTAAACTATTCTGAGGTATAATTCCATTCGCTCGTCCTTGGTTTCGTAATCGCCGTTAAATTGACTAGCTACGAGCTGAGAGTCTGTGAATGCTTCTAGCTCGTCTACCCCGATTCCGCTCGCCAACCTCAAGCCGGAGATTAACGATTCATATTCCGCTTCGTTATTGGAGGCATTGAACAATAGGCAAAAAGACTGTTCGATTACTTCCCCAGTCGGAGATGTGAGTCATATCCCAATTCTTGATCCGTGATTCGTTGATGATTCATCCACGTGGAGAGTCCACCTCCCGTTGCGGCACGATTCTCCAAAGCTGTCCTTGGGTAGTTCGATGATGAAGTCGGCAAGAACTTGGGCTTTGATGCTTGTTCTTATTCGGTATTCGATCTCATACTCACTCAGCTCGATTGCCCATTTTGTCAACCGTCCCGATTGATTCGGACTATGGAGTACCCCGCGTAGCGGTTGGATTGTCATTACAACAATCGTGTGCGATTGGAAATAAGGTCTCAGCTTCCGAGCTGCCGTTATCACTACGAGAGCCAATTTCTCGAAGGCTGGGTATCGTGTTTCAGCATTGACCAATCGTCTGCTCACGTAAAAAACGGGTCTCTGTTCCCCTTTGTCTTCTCGGATTAGCACTCCGCTGACTACTACGGCAGATACAGCTACATACAGGTAAAGGATATCTCTTGGCTGTGGTTTGACCAATATCGGAGGGCTAGAGAGATAGGCCTTCAGCTCAGTGAGCGCTTGTTCGCATTCTTCGTTCCAAATGAACGATTTGTTTCCCTTTAGTATCTCGAAGAATGGGGGGCTCTTATCCGTTGATCGGGAAATAAATCTGTTCAGGGCTGCGATTCGCCCTGTCAAGCACTGGACTTCCTTAATATTCCTTGGAGAATTTATTTGCTGGAAAGCGGAAATTTGGCTAGGATTGGCCTCGATTCCTCGCTCCCTGACTAAGTATCCGAGGAATTCTTCTGAAGTTATGGCGAATGTACACTTCGTGGGGTTCAACTTCATTCCGAATTGATTCAGGATGTCGAAGCATTCTCTCAAATTATCCACGTGTTCTTCGGCGCGCGCAGACTTTACGAGCATGTCATCTATATAAACCTCCATAGTCCTCCCGATTTGATTCGAGAACATTCGATTCACTAGTCTTTGATAAGTGGCCCCAACATTTTTTAACCCGAATGGCATGACCTTGTAACAGTAGGTCCCCATATCGGTGATGAATGACGTCTTTTCTTGATCGTCTGGATGCATAAGAATTTGATTATATCCAGAGAACGCGTCCATGAAAGTTAGCAATTGATTTCCCGCCGGTGAATCCACCAATTTGTCTATGTGTGGTAGTGGGAAGCTATCTTTTGGGCATGCTCGATTCAAATCTGTGAAATCGATGCAGACTCGCCACTTCCCATTTTTCTTTTTGACTACCACTGGATTAGCTAGCCATTCTGGGTATCGTACTTCACGAATCATTCCATTTTTGAGAAGTTTTTTTACTTCTTCGTTCACGGCTTAATCTTTCTCCGGCCCTATCCGCCTCCGTTTTTGTTTGATCGGCTTGAATGCCGAGTCAACGTTCAACTCGTGGGTGATTACATCGGCGGGGATCCCGATCATGTCCTCGGTGGTCCTAGCGAACGTATTCTTATTCTCTTTTAAGAAAGCCTCTAACTCTTGTTTGATCGTATGGTCCAAGTCTGCCCCTATGGCGACGCTCCGATCCGGGTTTGTTGGATCGAGAGGGACTTGAATTATTGAGTTAGGCTGGGGACCCTTCCGACTTTCTGTCTTTTCTGATTTTTTAGACTCGTCCCCGCTTGTTAATTGCTATTGAAGTCGGAGACGGTGCCCACTCATATAGCATATCCGTGAGCTCTTTTGGTTTCCTCGTAACACTCTTACTCCTGTTGGTGTTGGGAATTTCACACACTGATGATATGTCGAGGGGACTGCCTTCATTGCGTAAATCCAGGGCGTGCCGAGGATGACGTTGTAAGTTGCTTGTCTGTCCACCACCGTGAATTCAACCATTTAAGTCACCCTCTTAGCCGAGACGGGTAACCTCAAAGTACCTAATGACATCTCGGTTACCCCATTGAATCCGGTCAAGGGAAGGGGAGGTCCTTGAATCTCCTCCTTGTCGATTCCCATCTTTCGTAGTGTTTCTAAGAAAAGTAGGTCGACTGAGCTCCCGGTGTCGATTAGGACTCTTGACACCTCGCAATTGGGTCCGATGTCTAGCTCGACGACTAGTGCATCGTCGTGCGGGCTGTTGAGGTGGGCGGCATCTTTTTCGGAGAAAGATAGAACTGGCCCGGAGCTTTCCTCAAACTTAGATCGTCCAAAGTCGGCTTTTCATTGCCAGGTCTTTATTGATGTTACAGAGTCGCGGCAGTATTTTGATCCTCCCATTATGAAATATATTCGTTTCTTCTGTGTTTGAGTCCTTGCTTCCTTCTCGGAAGATGACCTGCCCTGCTTATTATTCGCATTTTCCTCTTCGTTGCGCTGGGCTTCTCCCTCATCTATCTTGGGCCCGCAACCCGAGAGCTCTCCTGTGAGATACTTTGCCATTAAGAATTCCCTTAGGTTGAAACAGTCCTTAGTGGCGTGTCCATTGCACTTATGGAACTCGCAGTATGCGTTCTCGTCTCGACCCATTCTTCTTGGACTACCCTCTGCGTTTCTTTCAGGGTTCCGATCTATAGCGTATGTTAGTTTTCTAGTGTCGTACGTACGAGTATCCTTTCCGTCTCTTTTCTCGAACCGCCTTTGGTTTGGAAAAGATTCTGCTCCACTTTTGCTCGGCTTGAATTTTTTGGCGAGTGCCAACTTCTCCTCTTCGGCTACTATCCAGTTTGTCGATCTGTGTAATGCATCCTCGATCGTCTCTGGCTTATGAATCGTCAGATCGAAACGGAAAGGGGACTCGTGCCAAAGTCCGTGTTTTAGGGCGGCGAGTGCTGTCGAGTCGCTGACTCCAGCTATCCTGGCCTTCACCTTTTTGAAATTGTCTATATAGGACCGTAGCGACTCCGTTTCGGCTTGCGTGACATTCCACAGGTCCGCATCAGTCGCTCCGCTTCCCATAAAGATGGAATAATGCTTGATAAACACTGTCGATAACTGATTGAAGCTATCGATCGAGTTTTCTAGTAATTGGGAAAACCAATCGAGCGCAGGTCCCACTAAGTTTTCTGCGAATAACCTGCAATATCCCACGTCTTTTTCTTCCTCGCTGAAGTGGGCTCGGTTCGCAGCAATTCAGAATGCTGTCATATACGTTTTCGGATCCAAGTTTCCTTCGTAGACCGGCAATCTCAGCTTGCCAGTCTCCTTCACTTGCGTGTTCGCTACCCTAGATGAGAATGGTGACTTCTCAGTTTCTTCGATCACGCGATCGATCTCCGGGGCTGCGCTTGATGCTTTATGAACTTTAGAGGTCATCGCTGCGAGCCCGGCGTTAGTTCTTTCAATGGATCTCCGGAGACTCTCGTATCCCACCACATTGGGGTTTTCCTGAGAGTTCTCGTAGCGTCCTCCAGGTAGGGCTTGGCCACGGTCTACATCTTGTCCAAGAACAAGGAGTAGCGTGGGTTCTTCTCGTGACAGCCCTGCATGGGGTTGCGATGGCGGTGGGGTGCCCGATGTTTCTCCTGGGAGGAGATCATCGCAAGGAGTCGTGCTGAAAATGACTCGATCCTCGGGTCGGGTGCCAAAGTCAAGGCGCATTCTAGCAGATCTCTGCTGAGGGTGTTCCTCGACTTGGAGACCGCTCGGTGCGCTGAGCGCTATTACTCTCGACTCGAGCTCGGCTTGAGCTGTTGCAAGATTGTTGAGCTACGTCAAGACTTGGGTCTCGTGTGCGTTAAACCGTGCCACAAGATTGTCATTGGATTCTTTTTGCTTGTCGGCAGTTGACTTGAGGTCCATCAACAGAGCCTTAATCTCTGAGAGGGAATCAGAGCGATCATCGCCGGAGCTCGACATTGTGATTGATGATTCTTTTTTTTCTGACTTAGGGTGAGTTTTCCCCAGAGACGGCGCCAAATATTAGAACTGAATAAACAAGTTCAGCTCTCACACAAAGAATTCTGAATAGTTCTTATATTATTCTCAATATCTTTTGGAATGGTTTTACAAATGAGGTTTATCCTCCTTTTATACTACTTTTAGGCAATTAATTCTTAATGAATTAATTGCATTTTAAGTTACATATGTATTTATTGTGTCGGTTACAAACCAGATAAGTCAACCAAATCGGTTAGCTCTGGTTTGGTTCGGTTTACTCGGTTCGATTTTTTTAAAAGAGAATATGGTGCCCACATGCATGGGCGATGATTGAATTTGGTTGGGATTCGCTTATAACGAGAGTTAGAGATGGTGCAGTTATATCAAAAGATAAAAGCTAACTGGTCAAAAAGAAGAAAGAGATGCCTATGTTCAACTCTAATGCATTTTCTATGATATTTGATGTTATGACTTGGCTAAAGAGGCTTGGGAGATTCTACAAAATATTTTTGAAGGAAAAAAAATGTCAAACGTGTAAGGTTAGATAGACTCACCTCACACTTTGAAAGCTTTAATGGATGACTTTGAAAAGATTTTTGAATATAGTGGTACAATATGATCTATTGAAAACAAAGCACAAATTTTTGGAAAAAATTTACATAGAGAACAAAATTTGGTTAAGAAATTGTTGAAATGTTTACATGAGAGATCTTATGCTCAAAAGGCTGCAATGGGAGTTGCAGTTGATACAAATAACATTCTTTTTGATGAAGTGTTTTCATTTATTGAAGATAAGAGGATCTTACGTTGGATAGAAGAAACCGTGAATTTATTATTAAAGAAGATTGAAGAAAGTACAATGTAAAAGCATAGATGAAATTCAGTGTTATGTGTATTATAGTTTTGGACATCTCAAGTTAGATTTTCTACTAAGAAGTAATAAGAAAGAAAAAAAGTGTGTAAAAGTCATAGTGATACATGATCAAAAGAAGAATGGGATAGTGATATGCATAATATCGTGGCTTTTCATGGATCCATAAAACCTGAAGATAAAAACGTTATATCATTTTTTGAAAATTCGGATGACACATGAAGTAGCACAAATAGTGGTTCAAACTATGTAGAAGGTAATTTTAGGGTTGATGTGTGAAAAACATGTTTGCTTCGCCAAAGAAGGAACAAATGTTGTTGAGATAAATCCTAATGCAATGGGGTGGAGACAAAAAGACAACAAACAAGATCATATCAATCTACAAAATGTTATTATTGTGAAATTTAGTCATGTCATGGCTAACTGCTACTGGTTCGTAAAACATATAGATCAAATGTGGAGGTACAATAAACATGATTCAAAAATTATGAAGTATATAAAGATTTGGATGAAGAAATTTGATCTTTATGGTGATAGTAGACATGATTCGTTGTTCAATACTTTATGAAATCTAAGATTGTGTAAATGCGACTGTTCGAAAAACATGTGGAGTTTTTACTATGTTTTACCATTCTAGCACGAGGAAATTTGGAGACTCAGGAGAATTTCTTGAGTTGTAAAACTCATTAACAAAAGAAGAGGTTGAAAGTGCAATTGTGACTAAGTTTTACAATTCATGAGCTGAATCAAAAAGTAGCACATGAAATAATACAAGAAAACATGAATAGACATCAATAGCTGAGTTGGACAAATATATTGGAATGAATATAGAAGTTTTGAAAAGTTTCCTTATTTTCTTGGAAGACATTTTGTTAGAGAATTGTGTCTATATCTCCAAAGGTGAGTTTGGCTAGGGTTAGCTTTGACGTCTATGATGTATAAAAACATGTTAATAACGTTAAACACAAATGAGAAAGAGTTTTTATCAAAAAAAGTTTTTTTGGATTTCTTGTAAAATAGCAAAAAAAAAACAAAGGGTTCACGGTTTTTTTATAGATCTTGTGTGATGATAAAATAACAAATGAAAAGGTATTTTATAGATCCACTAGTGAGAATCCAAACCTAAATCATCAAACTTGGTTCAAAAGAGAATAGGTGGTCACATCATATCTTAATTCTTTTTAGATTACATTCTCGTCCGACAACACCTCAATACATCACAAGAGATAAGGATCTTTGTTGTAAAGCATTTTAATAGTCACATGAAGACAATGGTTAAAGAACTTATGTGATCAACTAGCATCTATAAAAAAAAATCTTGTTAGGTTAGGCAGGGAACATGAGCCAATCAAAACTATTGTTGAAGGCTGTATGGATGGATGGATATGTTTCAAGACTCACTCGAACAACATTTATAATTTATTATTTTAACAAATCATAGGGAGATTTATTATTACTCATTTATTATATAATGAAAGAAGACATTTATGTGCATTTAAGACAAAGAAAGGCCTTCTTGTGTAATTGAGTCATGTGGTTTGTCTCAACAGAAGGTCCAGAAGTAAGAACACTAAGAGAGTAAGAAGAATGTGAAGAAACTTAATTCTTCTTGTCCTCCATAGCATACAGAGCTTTAATCTCCTCTACATCGTCGTAGCTACCAAGAAATATCGGAGAACGCTCATGGATCTTCTCCGGGATAATGTCTAGCGCCTGCATCAGAACAGTTCAGGTTAAACTACTTGACCCATAAACTGTATAACCAACAAAACCATTAACATTCTATCAAATGCCATATCAAAAAAGTCAGATTAAAGATTGCATTTTGAGTGTAAAGAGCATAATTTATACCCTTTTCTTGCCCGTAAAGGCCTGACCTCCGGCTTGCTCCATCAAGAATGACATCGGGAAGACTTCATACAAGACACTATTGTAAGCCAAAACAAGAGCTTAGTTCTCTGTGGTTTTTTACAGTTTATGGAGATGATATGAAACTCAAAACCAGAAAGACCTTTCAATGGTCATATATACAAACTGCCAGTTTTATCTCTAAGCTTACCGTAATTTCCCATTGGGGCTTTTCTTGTCAGCCGGGTACAAGAAGATTCCTCCATATAGTAATGTACGATGAACATCAGCTACCATACTGTTAAGACCATGAAGTTAGGCAAAAAGTGATGAAAACATAGACTATTGAAATAGAGAAGGTTCCCTTAGAATACCTTCCAACATATCTCAGAGACTTTGCTGGAGAACCATCTTTAGGAAACTTGCAATTCTCTACGTACCTAAACCGGCATTGGAAACCATGAACATATCAATTTAGCTAATGACTTGAGTCAGATTTAATTTATTTCTCTACATACTTTGTAGTTGGACCATCCCAATTTTGTGCATTGCCTTCATTCACTGAATAGATGTTCCCCTTTTTTGGAATCTGTGCAAAAAGAACTAATGAATCTTGAGAAACTCATAAAAAGAGACAATGCTCAAGTTTATTGGTTTCCATTACCTTAATGTCAGGGTGAGTTAGTATGAACTCTCCTAGAGATGGATCCAAGGTGAATCCATGGACACCCGTTCCAGTGCTCAACACAAGCTGAGAGAGAGAGAGAGCCAATTACATTGAATTAAAAGTTCTTGAGGTAACTAAGCAGACTGATTGATTCTAATATTGCCTTGTGAAAATCATTTTCAGTACCATGCAGGAGCTTCCGTACATACAATAACCAGCTGCCACCATTTCATTCCCGGGTTTCAGAACATCTTCGGTAGTTGGCTCATCACCGTGCGTCAGCGTGTAAATTCCAAAAATCTACACACCAAACCAAACGCCAAAAGACAAAACTTTGACCTGATACACTGTTGGAGCTTTAAAAGAAAACTTAAGTGAGAGACACATACTGTTCCAATGGAAACACCACAGTCAATGTTTGAGGATCCATCAAGTGGATCAAAAACAACACAGTACCTATTGATACAAAAAAAAGACTCGGATTATGTAGATGACACATTACGATACATTGTTCATTACCAAACCTAACATTGAACTTACTTTCCACGCTTGGATGACTCCACAAACGTAGCTTCCTCATCTTCTTCCGAGACAAGAACAGACTGTCACAGAGTTTCAATTGCCCAATAAATAGTTGGAAAAAACAAATGAAAACTGTCCGAGTCTTCTCAAGTTCATAGAAAAAAGCATATTGTTTACTTACAGTTCTGCCACTGCTAACCAAAGCTTTTACAAAGACATCATTGGAGAGAACATCAAGTTTCTTTTGCTCTTCACCCTAAATTACACAGAAAATGGAATGTCAGAGAAATAAAGAACAACAAGAAAGCTTATTTGGACAAAGACATCAACTTGCCTGGATATTTGTCTCCCCTGCAAGTCCAATTAGCTTTGCCAAACCAGCCTGCAAACACCAGAAAAGTTACAATTTTGACTCAATGGGCCAGACTAAATCCTAAAGACGATTAAGACAACTCACATCTTAAGAGGATTCCAGATCATCATCAGAAATAAAAAGCTTAAACAAATCGAAAGCGACATATTTTTTTGTTGTGACCTTATTGACGGCACTGCAGACGAATTTGCATCCCAAAACGATGTTACTAAGTAAAATCGTGAAATCACCACGAGATTCAGGATATTTTGTTTGCTCATTCAACACGAATCTCATTATGGTCATCAAATCCGTACGGTGAGCATCTGCTGCGTGATCCATCTTTGCTTCCTCTAACTCGCTCTCTCTTCTCCGCCACCAAGTGCCCTTTTTATCAGATATTTTTACGCAAAATTCTGAGTGTTTGAAATCTGCAATCTTTAAATCATAGGTACTTTGTGTGTTGCACAATTCGAGGAAGAGGAAGAGGAAGAGGGAAGAGATAAATCGATATGACACGTGGTAGTGACTGGTTTGGCCGTCCGTTTTTTCTGAGGATAAACCTTCGTCCTCGTCAGTTGATGCAATCGCTATAAAACAATATCTTAGTGAGCATAGACATAAAGCTTACAACAATTTTTTGTTTTGTTTTTTTTTTTCTATACATAAGCTCACAATTATTATCCCAAGTTTATGTAACATCCCATTCCTCGAAGCACATTCAAATTAAAAAAAAATTTTAGTAGGCTAGTGATTGCGTAGAGAAAATATTAAATATTAAATATTTTTAAAATAATAATAGATCGGCTTGTTGTGATTAATGACAAATTAACATTTAAAAAAAACAAATTGCCGATTAATTTTATTTTAAACACAACTTTTTTAATACAAGTAGATGTAGATGATTTTTCGACTCCAACATTGATATAATATATAGCTAAATTTGATTAATTATTATAATTAACCAACGTGTTATAAAGATGATATCTATGTTTTGCATAGATGTAACATATAATTAAAGATATAACATATAATTAAACTTGATTAATTATTATAAATTAACCAAATTTTTATAGGGATTATAATATATGCTTATTATATAATACAATTTTTATTTATATTTTATGTATTTAATTTAACCAAATTATATTTTAAAAATAGTAATATGATTGTATTTTTTATTTTATGTTCAAATTATATTTGGAATATATTCTATAAATGTATATTAAACATTATATACTTATATACAATATATTTTATAATCATTAGTTTTGTTTCTTTTTTTTACTATATTTTAAAAACAATTAAAATTCATCTTTAAATATTAATTTTTAAATTACAAAATTATATAATTGAATTTTGACAAAAAGTAAAAAACTCAATATATATATATATGTAAAAATTATAATTATGATTAGTAAAATAAAAAATATTCAACGTATTTTTTCATATCAAATTAATTGTGTGCAATAATTCTAAATGCATAAAAACCAAATAAAACAAAAAAATAAAAAATATATTGTATGAAATAATTCTAAAAATATAGTGTAGAAATAAACTATTCGATATTCTAGATAAAAAATTGGTACACAACATTCAATATTTTTCTCTAATATTTTCTTTATTTTGTCATGATAGAAACTTTCAAATCATCTTTAGATTTAACTCTCATATAGCAACATACCAATTTCGATCTTAGTTATAACAAATCAATTTCTACCATTTGTCTTTGATTTTTATTTTTAGTTATTGTATATCTTTGGTATCTTCGTACGATCTCTTAGAAATCCAAAAAATCCCTAATATATTATTTGAAATTTTTTTTAACAAAATAACTTTACCGTAACGTATTAATAACAAAAGTGACATGCTAACGTGTCAACACTACAACAAGTTTCACTTTAAATATATAAAAGGGTTTAAATTACTAAAATAATTACAATATATGCTACTGATATTAATTTGGTTAGAGAATAAATATATTTTATTCAACTAACCAAAAAATATTATTACATTTACAAAAACAATAATTTTAATTTTTTTATATGTTAATTTATAAATAATTTCAAATAAATATAAATAAATTTAAGTTACTACCGTAATTCCTAATATATTATTTTAGAAATATTTTAACAAAATAACTTTACTCTGACGTGTTATTAACATAAATATCATACCAACGTGTCATCATTACAGTATATTTCAAATAAATATATAAATTAGCTTCAGTTATTAGAATAACTACAATTATATAATTTTTATTAGTTTGATTAGAGAATTAATATATTTTATTAAACTAACAAAAAATACTATTAAATTTGTAAAAATAATTAATTTTCTTTTCTTAATTTATATATATAAATTATTATTAAAAATAATTTAAATAAAAGTTAAAATTATATAAATATTTAATTTATATTTACTAATAAAATATAATTTACAAATATTTTTCCCCACGCAGAATAAATCTAATAATAAATTGTTTAAAAACCTTTGAATAACAGTTGATAGTGTATCTTACTAATTTCTTTCAAGAGTTGCAAATTCTTGTAGCCAAATTTACTCACTCTTCTACGAAAATACAACATCCACGTACATTGCCACCAATCTAGTTTTTTATGAGAAAACTATTGCGAACACCCAATTATTTAAGACCCAAACATATCAAAATAGATTGATACAAAGGTTAATTAGTTGAATGATAAAAAAATTTGTAGAAATTAGGAAAATAACAAAAATGTACAATAAACTAATTTTAGTATGCACAATACACCGAGTTGGACGAAAATACCTTTCAATAACAGGGACAGTGTCTCACACCGAATATGCAACAAGATAGTAATGATGGCATAGATGTTCACGAGGTTGAATAGTGAACATAAAAAAATGTACACCACACAATTTGTCATATCGACGGCTGTATTTAATGTTCAATATCTTCAAAGATTGTACTATACGATTATATACACTTTTATATTGTTTGTATGTATATGTTACTGTGATATATACTTATATATTTTTTATTTATTTATATCTTATATAAAGGTATGTTCATTTATAGGAAAAGATCATTATATCTTAAAAATTTGGAAGCATTCATGACGATATTAAATTTGTACGACAATATTTTAGTAGTAAACTTTCGTACCGTACAACAAATTAAGTTTCTAGTTCTAAGACTGAGTGGTACTTTATAAAAAAATGTTTGATTTTTTTATTCCAGTGTTGTAGGTACGCTGGTTTATTACAATTACATGTTTATGATAATTAAATTTGATACTTGTATTTATATGACATATACATTTGTATGTTAGTCGGTAGAAAAACTTTTATCGGATAAAGTTTAAAGTGGATAATTGAGACCCATAGGTGATGTGACAAATAATTAAGTAACACACAAGATTAAAGTGTTATGTCTACAACAAATTTTTTGTAAAAGAGCATAATCAACAAATTCTGGCATGGTATACCACTACAAAAAAACAACACATTTTCGACGGTCATATTCGTCGGAAACACGTCGCTAAAACAGATTCTCGATTAATTTCCGACGATAATAGTTCGTTGGGACTATTTCGTCAGAAATTAGGTTCCGTTAGGAATTTATCAGGAATTCTGATGGATTTGGCGATTAAATGTGCCGTCGGAAACTTCCGACGGGTTTTCGATGGAAATGTTCTGTCGGAAAATACCGACGGATATTCGATGGTCCGCAGCCATCGGGAATTACCGACGAATTATCGAGGGACATTTTCTGATGACTTCTGCCGTCGGGAATTTGGTCCGATGATAAACCATCGGGATATCGCAACACAGTTGCCGTCGGAAAAAAACCAATTAATTGAAAAAATAAATTAATAAACTTTTTATTTTATTAAATTAAATTAATATTTGTAAATATTTTTAAAAATAATCATACAATTAATAAAAATAATATTATAAATATAAATATTATTAAAAAATTATTTTAAATTACAAATTACAAAGGAGGGGCAGGAGGAGAAGGAGGAAAAAAAATCATCAGACAATTTATTTTTTATCATTTCTACAAAACTTTTGAGATTATTCATCTCTATTTTTATAGACGCCATTTCTTATTTTAGCTGCTCATTTTCCTCGTTTCTAACTGCAGATGTTGCGCCACCGGTATCTGCAATTCTCCCGAGTCTTGGATGACGACCCTTTGAAAATGGTACTTTCTGTAAAAATAAAAAATATTATTAGAAAATTTAAAGAAAATTATTATAATATTAATTATATATTTTATAAAAAAAAATTACATCAAGAACGAGACGGTTAATCTCATAACGAGATAATTCGGTGACCGAAGATGAAGAACCAACTTGAGATTGCTGGCTTAGAATATCACTTTTTTCTTTTTTTACTTTTTCGATGATCTCACTAACGAGACCATCTTGGATACGACCAGTCTTTTTGTTCGTGTGGACGGCCTCGAGAAGTTGCAAGTGATCTGGAGGTGCTCCAATTTCTTGTGCCTAAAAATAAAAAAGTTCTAAATTAATACTTTTAAAATTTTTAAATACTAATAAATAATTAATATAATAATTAATTTACCAATTGATCGGCTCGTCTCAGAAAATTAGTCGATCCGGCATTGTGAATATAAATGCCTTTGCCTTCTCGGTCGCTCTTCTGGTTTCCCGAATTAGTTTTCGAGATGATCTCAGCGCTAGAAGATCCCCAATAACGAATAAAGTCGTTCCAAACCGACTCATTCAATCCTCTTGGTTTATCTTTTCCTTTTTTCCATTTTTGTTTCCATTCGTTCATGTGGCGGAAAAATTGTACTGCAGCCTCTTTTTCGAAAACTTCTTCCACCAATTTTGTGTTCATGAGATCCCATATAAATTCTTGCTGCGAAATTTTAGTATATATTACTAAAAAATATTATTAAAAACTATTTAAAATAATTATATATTTAAAATTTAAATAACGTACCGCAAACGTCCTTAACCAAATCTGATGTTCTTCGTACGAATATCTCGAAATTTGGTATATGGTTTGTTCAAAAGAGAATGAAGCATCTTTAATATATATTTGCTTATTCTATTGTTTGAAATATCAAACCTACGAATTTTTATTACAATAGCGTTTAAGTCATTATTTTAAATATAATTATAGAATAACATTAAAATAATTATTTTAAATATATTTATAGAAAATTAATTTACCATGTCGAGTTTCTCTAAAGTCTCGGATCGAGAAATGTAAGAAGTTTACGACCAGGCTGCTGAACCAACTCTTCAATTGTCATTGGTCGGAAAGAATCATTTGCAAATTCTAGAATTTGAGTTGGTATAAAACTCGGAATCAATGACTCACCACGTCTTTGGTAATCTTGATACGACCTATAATTTTTTAATGTTTATGATATTTTTATAAAAAAATAATTTTAATAATATTTAAATAAAAGTTATGATTAGATGACTAATAGTTCAAAAAAAAAAATAATTAGATGATTTTGCCTTATTATGTAAATCTGTGTTTTTGCCTTATTATGTCTTTTTCTCAGTACAAGTAATGGAATAGATTAAATGTAAATAACAATTCACAAGACGACGCTTTCTACTAATAAAATCTATATTTCGAATAGTATAGTACTATATAATAATAAAATGCATATATAAGCGGTGTATGTTTATGTGAATATATACTTTTGCGTATTTTAGGGAAAAAATGGGAAAGTTCTGCGAGGAAGTGAGGAAGCTTTCGGTAGAGATAATGGGAGCGATAACGGAGAGCCATGAACATTTTTAAGAAAATGAAAATCACATTTTTTGATATACTGAAGCAATTAGAAACTAGTAACTAGTAACGTTTTGGCCGATATACTGAAGCAATTAGAACATTTTTAAGAAAATGAAAATCACACAAAATAGAAATTTAATGTTATTATTTTTAAGAAAAAGATACATGATTTGCGTCGATTTGCGGCGATTTGCGGCGATTTGCGGCGATTTGCAGCTATTTGCGGCGACATACGGCGGGAGGCGAAGAGGATGAGATCCGAAGGAGAGAAACGCGAGAGAGGAAGAAGAAGAAACGACCGTAGGTTATACTAGATATTTCTGACGGCAATTTCCGTCGGGAATACGTCGGAAATATAATAATTATTTTTGGCAAATCCTGCGTTGGGAATTATGTTTCCCTCGTAAAATTTTAAGCCGTCGGAAATTCGTCGGTTTTCCGTCGATAAACTTAAAACTTGTGCATGCTCGACAAATAGTTTGCACATGTTGCAATTGATGGTGTTCCGACGGATTTCCGACGGATTTACAAAAGCCATCGGCAATCCGTCGGTTAAATATATCAATATTACGAAAAATTTTATATATTATTAAAAAGTTTTGTCAATTCCGACAGATTTCCGACGGAAGTACAAAAACCGTCGGAAAACCATCGGTTATGTATATCAATATTTCAAAATATATACACATTATTAAAATGTTTCTGTTCATTCCGACAGATTTCCGACGGAATTATAAAAGCCGTCGGAAAGCCGTCGCTATTTTTATCAATATTTCAAAAAATATTTATATATTATTAAAAAGTTTTTGTTCATTCCGACGGCTACATATATCAATATTTCGAAAACAATATTTATATATTATTAAAAAAGTTTTAGTTTATTTTGTATATAACAAAATGCATTAAAAATAACATGACTTTTTTCAATATTCCGTGTAAGCATATATGAACATATGGAAATGAAATATGGAAAGAAAAATATTAAATCTGAATTTGAATCTGAATTTAGAAAAGATAATTTATATATAATTAAAGTATGGAAAAAAATCTTATTATCACAAATTTAATCTAAATCTGATGAATATTCCAAATTAGCTGAATTTTGGTTGTCAAACTTGCCAATCTCTTCTTCTGAATCTGGAAACACGTTGTAATCTTCGTTCGTGGTGTCATCAACAACAAAGTTAACTTCAAGAGAAGTGTCTATTGAACTTAAGTTACCAATTGTGCTTTGTTGTATAGGCTCCTGTTCGGTAATACCACATACCATTCCTCTAGGATGTATTGAGGTCACTGTAATCCAAGGATCTTGCTTGTTTCTCACACGAGAATATCGAATGTAACAAACCTAGTCCGCTTGTGATGCAAGTATAAAAGGATCATATATTCGATGTCGCTTACGAGAGTGGACAGATGTAACACCGAATTTGTCTTCACGTTGACCCATGATAGGGTCATACCAGTCACAATAGAACACAATACACCTCAAATCAATCATTCTTGGATAGTGAACTTCTAATATTTCACGAAGAATACTATTGTATACAATTTCTCCCGATTAAGATGATACACCATAATTACAAGTTGTTTGTGAGTTTCCTTCGCGATGACTCTTAAAAGCATATCCACGAGTGCAGTACATTGGATAAGATTTTGCAGTAAATGTAGGACCACTCACCAACTCAACTAACCACGTAGAATGGCATGTAGTAACCTACAAAATAATAGAATGTAGTAAATTATAAATATATATAGATATATAGTAAACTATTATTGAAAATTACATAATTGTGGTAACACTAACATAAAAATGCAACCATTTTGCAAATTCGCTTTTTTTAAGTTCGACCAACTCATTCTCGTTGTAATCTGAATAATGAACACGTATTTGTTCCATGTATATCATGTTAATTATGAAAAAAAATTAATAATAAATTATAATAATAACTAAAAACAAAATTGAATTGAATCTACCTTTCATATTCCAAAAGGTCATCGCAATTTGTCAAAATTTACAAATGCAAGTGATTGTGTTCCTCTTCTGATAGGCGTCGCGTCTTCCCTTTTCCACTTAAACGTCTAATTTGTGCAAATATTTCTGGCACATACACTGGATAGCTTGGTTTTTCTCCTCCATCATCATGTCGTGAAGGTTGTCTATTTTTTGTTTGCACTTGCGATGGAAAATAGTAGCTAGCAAAGTTAGATGTTTCTTCATTAATACTTTGTGCGACGATTGAACCTTCAACCCTGGCAAGAATTTAAACCTTTTTCTTTAGGTGGAACATATATCTCTCAAAATGATACATCCATCGGTATTGAACAGGTCCTCCAAGGACTGCTTCTCTAGGGAGGTGAATAGGAAGATGCTCCATAACATCAAAAAATACTGGTGGAAATATTTTCTCTATGTTACAAATGAGAACCGGTATTTTTTCCTCCAAATTTTGGATGTCGTCTACAGTAAGTGATCTTGTACATAAATCTCGGAAAAAAACATCAATCCCTACATAAAAAAATATATTTTAATATCATATAATATATGAAATTATTATTAATTATATATAAAATAATGTAAACGTCGTACCTGCAATTGCTCCGTGGACGTTTTTAGGCAGTAGATCGCTAAAAGCTAATGGGAATAATCTTTGCATGACAATCATGACTTTTCATCCCTGAAAATTTACCTTTAATAGTATCGACACAATTACGAAGATTAGATGCGTATCCATCTGAAATTTGATACTATGCGTAATCCAGTCAAAGAATTCATCTTTTGCATGCGCATCCAACCGGAATGCGGGAGACAATGATTTTTCATTTGACATTACATGTAGTTCCTTCCGGGAACAAATATCCGGCAAATCCAATCTAGCTTTCAAATTATCTTTTTTTTTCCTTGCACATTTAGAACGGTATTCATTATGTTGTCGAAAAAATTCTTCTCAATGTGCATAACATCTAGATTATAGCACAACAAATGGTCCTTCCAATATGGTAAATCCCAAAAAATGCTCTTCTTGTGCCAATTATGGTATTCGCCACAACCATCAACAGGGTAATGTCCGTTACCTCCACATGAAGCCGTTCTCTCAGCACCAAAATCTCTAAGTTGAGTCATCATATAATTCCCGTCAAGAATAGGAGGTGGAGCATCAAAAATTTTTTGTTTTTCCTAAACAATGTCGTGCTCCGGCGATATGGATGATCTTGTGGTAGAAATTGACGATGACAATCGAACAAACTAGTTTTTCGTCCGTGTTTCAGTTGGAACGCATCAGTATTATCTTGACAATATGGGCATGCTAATCTTCCATGCGTCGACCATCTTGATAACATACCATATGTTGGAAAATCACTTATCGTCCACATAAGTACTGCTCGCATCAAGAATTTTTGTTGGTTGGAAACATCGAATGCTTCAACACCATTTTCCCATAATATTTTTAACTCATGAATTAGTGGCTGCAAGAAAATATCAAGCGATCGCTTAGAATGCTCTAGACCGGGGACGAGAATTGTTAGAAATAAAAACTCTCGTTTCATGCACAAAGAATGATGCAAATTATAAGGTGTAACGATAACTGGCCACAACGAGTATTACCTCTCATGCTTCCCAAAAGGGTTGAATCCATCTGTAGATAACCCGAGGTATACGTTTCTAGGCTCATATGCAAAACTAGGATAAACGTGTTGAAAATGTTTCCATGCTTCTGCATCCGAGGGATGCATAATTTTTCCATTCGAATTATGTTCTGCATGCCATCTCATAGGTTTTGCCGTGTGTTCAGATTGATATAACCTCTTTAACCTCTATGTTAATGGCAAATACCACATCCGTTTATGCGGAATAGGTACTCTACTGCTTGTCTCTTGAAATCGAGGTTTGTGACAAAATTGGCACTTCATGCGGTTTTCATCATTTCTCCAATAGATCATGTAGTTGTCAATACATACATCGATCATCCGATATGGCAATCCAAGACCAGATACAAGTTTTTGAACCTCGTAATATGAAGCAGATACAATATTATCTTCAGATAATATATCTCTAACAAAATCAGCTATCGCATTCACACAATCTTCAAGCAAGTTGAAATCTATCTTTATCGTCATCAACCTGCTTGCAGCAGATAAAAGCGATAATCTATCTCTACATTCTTTATACAAAGGCTGCTTGGATGCATCTAACATATCAAAAAATTTCCGGGCTTCCAAATTAGGTTCCTCTATTCTGCTAATATCTTCAATATACGATTCTCTTTGTTCACGAAATGCATCATTCACCATCTGAACAGTATCTCCGTTTATATCAATTTCTGATGCTGGTTCCTCTACCCTAACATTAGTACTATCTATCCATTTTGAAGTACTACCATAATATTGCATCATTGCATCAGTTTTTCCATGTGAATACCAAATTTTGTAACCCGGCATAAATCCATTCTTATACAAATGATTACGTACTTCTCTAACAGAGATTAATCTATGATTTCGACATTTAATACACGGACAATACATTTTACCGTATTCCGATATCATGCTATTCTTTGATACAAACGCCATGAACTCTTCAACGCCATGAACTCTTCAACACCTTGTGCAAATTCATCAGTCAATTCCCCCATGGTTGAATCATATCGAAGTTTATCCATCCACGATCGAAAATACTCATAAGAATTCGAAGAACACATTTTCTTAAAATTTTTGGTTCTGTTGAAATTGTGAAAGATCATAGCTTATTTATAGTGAAAATTAGATATTATCACAAATTTTTGACAGATTATTAAGAATTTTTAACAGATAATTACGAATTTTAAAAAGATTATTCTTCAGAATATTCTCTATTTCCGACGGAATTCCGACGGTTACCGACCACAACTGGATATTCACATATTTTGAATAGATTTTATCTTATTCAACCGACGGATTTCCGATGGTTTCCGACCACCGACGGATAAACAAAATTTTTTAATAGATTATTCTTAATTTTCCGACGGATTGCCGACGGCGTCCGACAATGGTCGGATACTTCCGATGATTTTCCGATGACTGGTGCCTACGGATTCCCGACGGATTGTAAAACACAAGATCCGTCGGGAAATCGTCGGAATATTACTGACGGCTTGAGATACGTCGATAACGTTCTGATAGTTTCAAGAGGATATCCCGACGATTACGTGTTCATCGGAAATTCAACGGTTTACCGTCAGGTTTTATCATCGATTTACCGATGGCCTTTCGAGCGTTGGAAATTACCGACGGATCTCCGATGGATTTATTTCTCCTGGTTTTCCATCGATTATCCGTCGAAAAATCATCGGAAAAGTCTGATGGTTTTATTTCCATCGGAAATACCGTCAGAAATGGTAATGTTTTTTTGTAGTGCACTCTTAACAATAGCAAATTCCCCCATGGTAGACCCTTAACAATAGTAAATTCATGCATGATAAACCCTTAACAATTGCAAACTCACGCAAAAATACCTCATTCATCTAATCAACCTAAATACACTAGCTTCTCTGGTATTGCAATGAACTTCGCAAATGGAGAATTTTGTATCTTTTCTCTTTCATCTTCTTCTACCATGTCAAGAATAGTTTTGATCCGCCAATATTTATGGTATACGTTTATCTGCAAATAAAAAATGGTGTGAGTTATAAACTATAAATAGGGACTACGAAGTCTTACCAAATTTCTGGCAATCATAAATTGCAAAAGGTAACTACGGTTACAACTAACAGTTAGTGGATACATTTGTTAGTTTACCGTAGATTTATTAAAGTATTTCAAATAAAAAAAACAAAAATGACATGTTGTTTTAAGAAAACAGTTACCAACAACATTTTCAAATAAATTTTGATGGGTTTAACAACAAAAATCGTGATGTCGTAAAATTTGGTTGGTTTATATAAGAAAAATTATGGTGTAGGGAACAAACTACAAATAAATTTCTTGTTATACTAGGTAAAGATTTGATTTTACGAAAATCCGGTAGGAGTTCTGGACCGATTCGGATCAACACTCGATACAACGGAACTGTTACAAAACTTGTGAAATTCAAACAAAAAAATTGTCAAAAAAATATTGCCGATTTTTATAGAAGCAAAAAAGATGTAACTTGCTTCAAACAAAAAACAAAATTACATTTTAATTTTGGGAATAAGGTTACCCACAGCAATTCCGAAAAATTTGGTTGTCCATAACATAAATCTAGATTTGGCTTTAAAAACAAAATCGATATTACACATCAATTTCAAAAACTAAAATTTCCAAATTTCAATGGGATCAATTCGCTTCGGGGTTTTTGTGTTCTACTCAATAAAGACTTCAATTTTACACAATCTAAGAATAATTTTGAACCGATTATGATCAACAATAGGGACTACAAATTGTTAAAAATACTTTTAAAATTCAAACATGTAGGCCTGTCATTATGGTTTATTATCCACGGATCCTGCCCCGTTTGATCTACTGTGGGGCGGGTGCGGATCGAAGAAAAGAAAATTGATATGCAAGGCGAGTGTGGATCGAAGTTTTGGTATAGCAGGGTGGGTGCAAGTTTTATTTTATTATTTTACGGGTTAGCGGGTGCCACTAAATTTTGGGTTAAAATCAATTAAGCAAAATTTAAACCAGTTTAATCATAAACCAATTTAATCTTAAACTAATTTAATCATAAACCAATTTAATACCAAAATTGATATTCGAAATTTGTGTAATTTAATGTTTTAAAAATTGAATTTTGATATATTTGATATATTAATGTTAGATTTATTATTATTTGGATTTAGTTTAATTAAATACTTTTAAAAGTTTAAAAAACGAATCGTGTCGCGGGTCACCCGCAAACCTGTTAGATTAATGTTGGGCGAGTGCAAATTTTTAAAAAATGACTTGCAAATTTTGCGGATAAAAAAGATTTATGAAAATAATCTTCAATCTGCCATGAAGCAGGTCATGCGGGGCGGGTCTGACCCGCTTGATAGGACTACAAATATGCATAGTCGGAATTAAAGTAATAAATAACAATTATTGGATAAAATTTGCGGATTTTTATGGAGCTAATAAAAGGTGCAACTTACATGAAAAAAAAACAAACTGACACTTTAATTTTGGGAAAATCGCATAAAAAACTTCGAACTTGGCTGCCACTAACACTTTAAACCTTGAGATGTTTTCAGTGATATTTTAAACTTTTAAAATTACAAGTTTATCATTTTTAACACTGAAATTTAAACCCGATTACTGTCCGTTAAATAGAACTAACAGAACATAAACGGAATTTAACAGACGTTAAGAGAGATATAACCTCTGTTAAATGGGATTTAACCCTGTTTAATTTAATTGAACACGTGGGTTTTAGTTACTTCAAATGAGGGAGTTGTCGAAGGGCATAATGTATTAGGGCTTGTGAAAAGGGAAAAATTGGGGAAAATTGAAAAAAGAGTGAATTGGCCGAAATTGAAGAAAGAACAAGGTAAGAATGGTGCAAAACGATGTTAATTGGTCCAAATTTGGTTGCAATTTAAAGGGGCTCGATTTCGATTTTGCTTTTCGTTTGATGTGGTTGAGTTTCATGATTTCGGGTTTTCATTTTCTTTTTTAATTTTTGGGTTTCTAGTTTTGTTTTGATGTCGTTGAGTTTGTGAGTTTAAGTTTTGGAATTTCTGGGTTTGTGAAGTTGCTTGGGAGGAACTTTAAAAACCGATTTAGAGGTTTGTTGGATTTAGAGTTTTGTTGGATAAATCCGAGGCTGATAGCGATCGAGAGCTTTGTTGAATTTAGAGGTTTGTTTGATTCATCGATTTAGAGGTTTAAGTGTTGGATTCATCTATTTAAATGTTGTTTGTTGGATTGAAGATGTGTAGTGGATATTTATGGTTTTTTGACAATGAATTACTTCATTTTTTCAGTGAAAATGTCTCATAGTGGAAGTTCTTCAATAATAAAATACAAAAATGAGAATGTTGTGTTGTGTAATTGCAATCGACCAGCAAAAATCTTGAAAGCTTGGACTAATGTCAATCCCGGCCAAAAGTTTTACACTTGTAGAAGGCGTCAAATTTCTGAAGGTTACGAGTCTTGCAATTTTTTCTGTTGGTATGATTTGGAAAAACCGCACGGGTGGCAACACATTGCTTTGTTGGAGACAAGAGATGTCATGGCTGAACAAAGAAAGGAGATAAAAAATTTAAGAGAGACGATAAAAACGCTAACTAGTGATCTTGAAAATAAGATGGTAATACCGAGTTCAATAATGGATGAAGTGAAGCAAAAAAGTTTAGAATGTGAAGCACTCAAGCGAAAAGTATTGATAATAAACGAGAGGAGTCGGGTGTTGCAGAATGTTTTAATTTATTCAACTGTTGTATTTACCACCGTGATCGGATCTGTGTTGGGAATTGTAACAATGTACTATCATTGAAAACATAATTGGAATATGTAGTTTTAGACATAATGGTAGTATTTTAAGTTGAAAACAATGGAATTTATAGTTTTAAACGTTCGGTAGTAGTATTCACCCAGTTGGTTGTGTTTATTTTTAATTTCAGTTGTTACATTTTCAAGTTCATTTTTAAGTTCAATTGGTTAAACATTCAATCACATTACAAAATAACAACATAACAATTCGTTCAATGTCATAAGAGTTTGTTCTAAAAAAACGAACAAAATGAAGTAGTTCACGATGATCTGCGTAGACAAACAAAATGAAGTAGTTCAGCATGCATCATTATTTTGGAGGCTCTGATGGACCGGCAGACCTGTCATAAGCTCGACCGGGGTACACATCAAAGACTTGATCTACATAGGGACTCCAAAATGTTCCAACACCTGTTGGTATGTTTCCTGGTTTGGTTATCCTGAGTGGACGTCCATGCTTAGGCTTCTTAGGTTGAGTAGACGAGATAGATGGTTCGGGGGCACTTGACACAACATGATATGTTGTACTTGATTCACCTACTGGTGCAGGTTGAGATGAGGAAACTTGGAAGAAAATTGGCTGACTCAATACGCCCTGGAGTATGTTCTGAACAAGAATGTTCCATAAATACTTCCACCTCACCAGCTAATTTCGCAAGCAAACTTAGATCTAGCAAGTCATCGCTAACGGTTCTAATGCATACTGAATGTTTGTCATGGTTTCACTCACTTGTTTGAAGTTGATTGGTGCAAAAAATTTCTCAGACACAAGCAGGTCCTTAAATCTCTGCCAACAAAGATCGGATAACTTCCATACAACTCGTTTCTGCCCTAATTCATCTAGATATTCGTAAGTACCATCTTCTTTTCTCATGAATCTACCATAATGGATTATGAGTTTAACTATTTCATCATCTATGCAAATAACAAAACAACAAACAATTTAATCGGTTTTGAATCTTCACAACTATTCTACAACGAACACTTGCCATCTTTTTCGTTTTATATTACTATGACTATTCTGAATTGCAAAACATCATTTCATATTAGTAAGGGCACATATTTTATATTACTATGAAACTGAAGAGATTACACAGTAGTAGATAGACAAATTTGAGAACCCCTTGAATAAAGAAAAGTCCCAAAAAGGGAAATTTTTGACTTTGATATATGAAATAAACACCATTACCGCAAATGTGAAATTCATTATATAGCTAAGCCACGAGTTAACCCAAACTAAGAAGCCGAAAAACCCAAGATCTTGTTTTCCTTCCTGTAACTTTACGACAAAGAATTTGATTTGAACTTGATAACTAAAGCTCATAAATCATGAGTAATACATACCTCCTACAATGAAAAGATCTCACGGATGCGATACGAACAAAGTTGGCATCTTTTTCGTTTTAGATTTTCGATAATCACAGGTTGGGTTTGCTTTCAGAATCAAAACAAATCTTTCTTAGGGTTCGAAATCTCTCTTATATCCTTCTAATTTTTTATTCAAATCCGACAAATGAACCGTAAATGTAAAACCCTAAATGAAACAAATTTTTGATTCAAACCCGACAAATGAGATTGTGAACCCAGATTTGGAATAGATGTTCATAATCGAAAACCAACAAGTCAATCATATGTAAAATCGAAACAGATATGTTCAAAAACCACTTTCGATTCAAAATCGGACCCAAAATCACCGCAAAATCGAATAAAATCGCAAACCCTAGAAAAACACTTTCGATTCTTACCTCATTTCGATATGATTTTCCTCTTCACAACGTTGTTTCGATGCGATTCGGAACAATGATTGAAAACGAACCCGAGAATTTTTCCCTTTCGAATTCGAAGAACCAAATCGAAGAACCCTAAAATCCCCTTTTGCTTTTCTGCGATTTTAGAATGTGGTTTGTGTTAAGTTAAACGGAGTTATGTTATGGATTACGGAATTAATTTAAGTTTAACGGTGTTATGAGATCCGTTTCAGATATTTCACGGATTGAAATTGAAAAACAAAATCAAGGTTAAAAATGATAAAATTGTAATTTAGAGGTTTAAAATGTCAATAAAAAAAACTTAAGATTTAAAATGTTAGTGATTGGCAAATTTGAGATTTTTTATGCGATTTTTCTATTTAATTTTTGGAATAAATTTACCCATAACATTTTGATACCAAAAATTTCTGTTTTTTTGGAACAAAGTGCAACTCACTAAAAAGACAAAAATAAAATCGATATTTAAAAGAAAGAGGAAATTAACTTGTATATGTCATCGTCTCCGATACCGATGAGACAGAGTCGGTAAATCACCCGAAGTTTCTTCTTTCCATAAATGTACTGTGATTTGGATGGGAGGGAGATGAAGCAAAAAGAAGCAAAAAGAAACAAAAAGAAACAGTTAGGAGAGAGAGAAAAAGAGAGAAAAGAAAGAAAGATAAAGAGAAAGAAAGAAAGAGAGAGAGAGAAGAGAGAGAGAGTTTATAAGAAGACGATAAATAGGCGTATGCACAAGTTCACCAATTTCTCTTTCCAAAAATATATATACAATTATATAATATATATATATATATATATATATATATATATATTATAATCTTAAATATTAAAAGATAAATGAGTTTTAAAAAAATGATAATATGTTATTAGAAAAATTGATATGATTAAAAAATTATGATATGGAATTTAATCAATATGAGATTGAAAATTTTAAATATAAATTTATGTTCAAAAATAAATTAAATCATATATATTAATCGTGTACATTAAAAAAAATTTTTGAAAAATATTTATATGTTATTAAAAAAATATGATATGGTTAAAAAAATTATGACATTGCAAATGTGATATGATAATTTAAAATATAATATTATTCTTAAAAATAAATTAAAAGATATATATTAATCTTATATATTAAAAGAAAAATGAGTTTTGAAAATGCATATTTGTTTATATTTTTACCAAATAATAATTATTTATATAATATGATTATACGATTGAAAAATATTTATATATTATTACAAAAAATGATATGAATAATAAAATTATTATTATATATTAAAATAAAATGAGTTTTGAAAAAATACATACATATCATTAGAAAAATATAACATGACTAAAAAATTATAATACATTTATCAAATGTCACATCATAATTTTAAACATAAACTTATTAACGAAGAAATAGCAAAAACTCCATAGATAATCTTAAATATTGTGTAAAATAGATTTGTCATATCGAGTATTATTGTTTTTTCGGTATATTTTTAGAGTTATCTAATATCATTTATGTTTTCAATTTTATGGTTTTATTTTGTTTTTATACTTTTATAGTTATTTTAAGTAATTAATTTAGTTTGACAATTTCTAATAAATAATTTGTATTTTTTCAATAATGGTTACTTTTACATGTTTATTGAATGATTTATGTTTTAATCAACATCCAGTTATATAATTTTTTAAATTATTATTATTTAAAAATGAAAATTAATTTTACAAAAAAAATATAGCTAAAAGATGTAAAATTAATGGTTAAAAATTGTAATATATATAAGTTCATAATTTTGGTATACAATCATACCAAAATATAGTTCAAATATATTTTGATTCTAAAATTAAAACGTAAACGTATTACAAACTAAAAAATATATTTTTGGATATTTTGAATACAAAAAACATAAACAAAACTTATTTTATATAGTAAATATGTAATATAATATATATAATATTTTAATTAAATATAATAATGATTTGAGTTTATAATATGTCAATATCCACTATGCTACATTTTAGAAACATTTTAATAAAATAATATTATCCTAACATGTTATTAACACAAATATCATGCTGACGTGTCATTACTCTAGTTGGTTTCAAATAAATATATAAATGGATTCAAGTTACTAAAATAATTACAATATGTGTCATTGTTATTAATTTGGTTAAATTATCAATATATTTTATTAAACTAACTAAAAATACTATAAAATTAGTAAAATTAATTATTTTTATTTTCTAAATTTAAATATGCAAAAATTAATATTAAAAATACTTTTAAATAAAAATTAAAATTATATAATTATCTTATTTATATTTATTAATTAACAACATTATATAATTTGTGAATATTTTTTTTCTCGTATGGCACGGGTATAAATCTAGTTTCTTTTTAAAGCATAAACTCCATTTTATATTTTGATAAGTAAGATGAATCTGGTAAATATCTTTGTTTGAGAGAAATTATTAGTTTGTATATATATATTTTTGCATATAGTTGAAATTGTAAACTAGTGAAGTATAAATTAGTGCAGAGATTTTTTAAACTTATATACGATTTATTAGGTGTATATAAACCTCATAAATATAAATATTTTTGAGTTAATGAAAATGAGATTATTTGATATCTTGCTAGAAAAAAAAGCACATCACACTTCTCATATACATCACAAAAATAAAAAATTACTTTACGAATTTTCTATAGGCCTCTCAAGCGGGACATATCCATCGTGCTTTACCCGCCCCAAAATATTTTAGTTTCAAAATTTTTTTCGTAAATTTTTTTTATCTGTGAAATCTGCGAGTTAATTTTTTAAAATTCACACCCGCCCCACATTATTCAAGCGGATCTATCGGATTTAACGGATGACCTGCTTAGTTTTTCAAAATTTTAAAAAAAATATTTAATAAATTTAATTAAACTAAAATATTTAATAAATTTAATTAAAAGTTTTAAAAATATTTAATAAATTTAATTAAAATAAAATATTTAATAAATTTAATTAATTTAATTAAAATAAAATATTTAATAAAATTTAATAAATTTAGTTAAACGAAAATATTTAATAAATTTAGTTAAAATTTTAAAAAATATTTAATAAATTTAATTAAACTAAAATATTTAATAAATTTCTTTAAATTAAAATATTTAATAAATTTAAAAAAGTTTTAAAAATATTTAAGTAATTTAATTCAAATATTTAATAAATTTAATTAGTTTGGATTTAAATTATTTTTGGATCTAAATTGGTTTGAGTTCAGTTTGATTAATTAGTTTGAAGGGCAATTGACTAAAATAGCATTATTTTAAGTTTTGATTACAAATATAATACTAATCATTTAAATTTTCAAAAATATCATAAATTTAATACTAAAATAATTTAAAAAAATTTCTAATGAAAAAAATTTAAATCTTAAATTCGAAAAAATGAACCCAAATATTATGTTTTAATTTTATATATAGTTTATTTAGGATAAATAATTATTTTGAAATAATAATTTATGTTATTTTTAGAATTTTAGTTTTACTGTGATAAATTTGAAATATAAACTTAAAATAATATTATTTTATGGTATTACTGTAGTTGTTTGAATCCAAAATTTATGATATCTGCTAACTTTTTTTTTTTTGCCAACAAATTGTATTAATATGAAGATTCAAAGTTTACAATATGTCTTAAAAAAAAGAGGATATATATAAAAAAAGAAGATACAAATAATTGCCAATGATAAAGTCCTTCAAGCGATTGTGATGCCAATATATCAGCTGCTTTATTGCATAATCTTGGTTGATAATGAAATTCAACATCATCGAATTTAGATATCCAAGCTTGAATTGTCTGGAGATAGTATTGGAGTCGCAAATTTATACCGTTGGAATTAATTAAATTATTTAGAGTGAGATTATCTCCCTCGAAAATAATTTTCCGATATCCAAGTGACCATGTCGCTTGTATTGCCCAAATCAATGCTGTGGATTCTGCTTCGAGTGGAGAATGACGACCTTCAAATTTCCCCATACCAGCATGACTGAATTCCCCATCGCTGTTTCGGATGATCCATCCTAATCCCGAATTATTCATATCACCACGGTGTGCAGCATCATAATTACATTTCACCCAATCTTGTGTAGGAGGTTTCCATTTAGCACAATTGGCTCTTGAATTGGTGGGAGTATTAATCGACGTTTTCTGAACAACTGTTAACCATTCCAAAACATCATCAAGACATTTTTGTAGGATAACATCATCTGAGCAGTCCTTCTTATTAAACGTTAGTTCGTTACGTGCCTTCCAAATTCGCCAAAGGAGGTAGAAAGATTGGTATTTCTGTGGCGTCTGAGTCTCACATTTTTGGTAACTGGTTAAAAGATATCTAATATTATCATGAATATTAGAATTGATGTCACAAATAGTTGTTGTCAGAATCTCCAATTTTCTCCACAGCATCTGAGATAGAGGGCAGAGGAAAAAAGTATGCATCTCCGATTCTTCAAATTCCCCACACCGAATACACAAATTATCCGGTATTACCTTACGACGATGAAGATGTAACTTTAAGGGTAAGGCCTTAGATAATAATTTCCATATGAAATGTTTTATCTTTGGAGCAACATTTATAGACCATATATCTTTTGCCAGATCGAGATGACTTCCCAAATGCGGTGCAGTTGTTAGATTTGTCGGATACAAATCATTATGTAATTGAGTTGCTAGACGATATCCTGATTTAACTGAATATTCACCATTTGTAGAATACTTCCAAAACCAATCATCTGATTCAGCAGTTGGTGGTAAAAATATTTTTTGTATTAACTGGTGATCTCCTGTCTCGATGAAATCTTGGATCATCTTCTTGTCCCACTCGTTAGAAGCTGGATTGATTAGAACCTGAAGCTTCAATGTCGGATTTGAATATGGTAACAACCTCGGAGGACGAGGGGGCGTAACAGGTAACCAATTTCTGTCACCAATTGAAATCTGTTCACCGTTGCCAATTAATCTCTGAAGTCCATGCTTTAATAATTCACGACCATGGAGTATAGATTGCCAGCCTAATGATGGACGATATCCAGTTTTAGCAGATAGAAGGTCTCCTTTTGGAAAATAACAACTTTTTAATATTCGGTGAATAAGACTGTCGGGTCTGCGTATAATTTTCCAACAAAGATTTCCCAAAAGAGTTTGGTTGAATTTCTGTAAATCCCGAAAACCCAGACCTCCCATCAATTTTGGTTGAGATAATTTCTTCCAAGAAACCATTGCCATTTTATTTTGCCTTTCTGAGGATCCCCACCAGAACCTGGATAAAGATCGTTCAATTGCTGTACAGATATCCTTGGGTAGCTTAAAAACGTTCATTGAGTATACGGGCATAGCAAAGGAAATAGATTTAATTAAAATTTCTTTCCCAGCAGGTGAAAGAAATTTTGAATGCCAACCAGAAACTGAAGCCCTTACTTTATCTGTAATAAAGTGAAATAACTGTCTCTTGTTACTTTTGAATTGTTCTGGCAATCCCAAGTACTTTCCTCCACCTCCTATTTTAGTAATACCCAGAAGTCGCTGAAGCGTTGTTTTAGTGTGCTCAAATACTTTTGTACCAAAGGTAATTGTTGATTTTCCCATATTGACACTTTGACCAGAAGCTCTGCCATAATCATTAAAAATATCCCTCAAACAAATAACGTTGGAGATATCAGCTTTAACAAAAAATAGAGAATCGTCCGCAAACAGCAGATGTGAAATTGAAGGACCGCCTCTATTGATTCTTAAAGCTTAGATTCGTTTAGCTTTCTCTGCCTGTAGTACCATATTACTGAGCACATCCGAACAAAGGATAAACAGATAGGGGGAGAGAGGATCTCCTTGTCGTAAACCACGGTTTGGTCGAAAATTTCCATACGGACTACCATTGATAAGTATCGAAAATGTGACTGATGATACACACTGCATTATCCAATGAATCCATACTGGAGAGAATCCTTTTTTTATCATCACTGCCTGAAGAAAACCCCATTCCAATCTGTCATAGGCTTTATTCATATCTGTTTTGACAGCCATATAGTTCGTAGAACAGATTTGTTTTGCCTTTAAAGCATGGAGCGCTTCATGAGCCAAAAGTACATTATCTGTTATGAATCTGCCTGGGATGAAAGCAGCTTGATTTTCCGATACCAACTTGTGTAGAATTTTCTTCAATCGAAAAACCAATATTTTCGAAATAATTTTGTATACAACGTTACAAAGCGAGATAGGCCTGAAATCTTCCATTGATGATGGACAATCCCTTTTTGGAATTAAACATATATTTGTATGATTGAATTCCAAATTCATAATACCTGTCCGAAAGAAACTTTCCGTTTCTCGAAAAATGTCCTCTTTAATAATACTCCAATATTGTTGAAAAAAGGATGCATTTAGTCCATCCGGACCTGGTGCTTTAAAGGCTCCAATTGACGAGACAGCTGAAAAAACCTCTTCCATCGAAATTGGTTTAATTAGCTCTGTATTCATATCCTTAGAAACCACTGGGCTAATAGATGATAGCACCGATTCAAAACCATCTAGAGATGAAGAGGTAAATAATTTCATAAAATATTTCTCTGCTTCCTGGGCTATTGCTTCATTACCAAAGATATCAGAACCCTCCTCTGATTTGATCGAGAGTATAGTATTGCGTGTTCTTCTATTCTTTGTAGTGGCATGAAAGAACTTTGTATTACGATCACCCTCCTGTAACCATTGATTTCTACTCTTAGTCTTCCAGAATTTCTCTTCATCCACATATACCTCTAAGAGTTGTTGCTTTAACTTCACTACATTCGACTGATCAGTAGTGGGCTCCGATTTTAGACGATCTATTTTTGAAGAAATCTCCCTTATACGTTTAGCAGGGTTAACCCAATAGGTTTTTTTCCAAAACGCCATTCCTCTCCGACATGCGGTAATTCTGGCGTTCACATTTGGTTCTGAAGAATGTGGGATCGCATTCCAGGATTTTGAGACGACTGATTTAAAATCCTCTTGATCGCTCCATCTATGGTCATAACGAAACATTCATTTCCCAAATTCTGATGTCCTTCTGACCTTGATAATACCGGGTCTATGGTCAGACTCTATCATATCTAAATACTGAACTGTTGATCCTGGGAACTGATTTTTCCATTGATCATTACCCATAGCTCGATCTAACCAACATTAAATAATATGATTATTTCGGGTCCCCGACCAGGTCATATTATTCCCTGAATATTTAATATCCGACATTCCACAAACTTGAGCCATATTCTGAAAATCCCTCAAGCTCCAAGGCTCCCTCTTAGGTCCTCATCTTTTATCGTGTGTATTTAAAATTTCGTTAAAGTCACCACACATAAGCCAAGATGCTTTGCGTGTCTTTGAAATATTTTTTAATCTTTCCCAAAGATTATTACGAAATTTACGAACAGGATGGCCATATACACACGATAAATAGAACTTATAACCATTTTTAATAATCTTACAATCCAACATCCGTTCATCCGAAAATACAAAAGATACAACAACCGATTGTTTCCACAATAGAGCTAAACCACCTCCAGTTCCATTTGGAGGAATACACATCACAGAATCATAATTTAGACAAGCTGCTACATCATGTACTACATTATTTTTGTTCTTCGTCTCCACCAAGAAGAGTATATCCGGGGAATATTCCTTGCATATTCCCTTCAGGCGTCGAACTACCAGAGACTCTCCTAAGCCCCGGTAGTTCCAAAACGCAATATTCATTCTGGTCCCGGTGGATTATGGCCCACCTCACCATCACCTAGATTACTTAGTAATTTACCAAAATTAATTATCATCATAAAGGAAATGATAATAAAAATAACTATTAAAAACCACTTATATCGAAAAAATCGAGTTAAGCTGAAATTAATAGACCACATAAGTTTGGTAAATTTGCGGTAATCATGAACTTGATTTCTAGTAGCATTAATCGGATTATCACAAGTTGCGCGGATTATCAATTCAACCTGACCAAATAACCGACCATAACCGAGAGTGCATACCCGATTGCATCCCATTAAATTTTTTGCAAATTGTAGTCCAACTTTTAACGGCCCATCCACGTTTTTATGAAAGTCCACAAACGAATTCATATCCCAATAAAATACATCTGACCCACCCAATTTTCTGGACCCGTGATTTTGTCTTGACCCGCGCAAAACCACGATTAAACCGAGCATTTTAACCAAACCACGTTTTAAATCGATTTTAATTAAAATGAACCGAGCAAACCCTATTCCCGGTACAATCTCTAATTTTCCAATTTCTAATAACCGCCTAGACCATCCGGTTTGATTAAATTGAGAAATTGAACCTGGTAGAGGGTTGCCTCGCCGACGTTTGGCTTCTGGGATTAACGACTCGCCGGCGTTAATGTCTCCGATGGGCCGTGAACTTGTAGCACCCGTAGTGGTAGGAGTACTGTGAGGGTGGGCATCAGAGCATCGGTCAGAGGGAAAATCCGGAGGAGATGAATCACTGTCTTCATCGTCCGACTCGATCGGTGGTGGCGGTGGAGGAACGCCGATTACACAATCAGCCGATTCGTGGGTGATGCGTCCACAATTAGTGCAGAAATTCTTCAACTTTTCATATCGAAAGCGAAGAATAACTTCATCCTCTCCAAATTTGAAGATTCGTTGGAAATGGAGAGGATTATCCACATCAAGAAGGATACGCACCCGGATGAATTCGACGCAATGAGCACCCTTGGCGTTAAAATCCGATTCCAAGATGGTACCCAAATTGCCTCCGATGCAAACAACCATATGATAGGTAAGGAATTGTAATGGGATTCCACGAATTTGCACCCAAAAAGGAATCGTTTTCATCTCGGAGGGGGAAAGATCCGGTGACCATTTGTGCAAAATGACCATCCAGTCATTAAAACTCCACGGACTCCGGCGAAGCACATTTATCAAACTTTCTTTAGCTTGAAAAAGAAATTGAACCTGATTATTGTCGATGATTCGGGAAATCACTGATTCTCCAACACTCCAGAGGCGTGGTAGTGTCGTCATTAAGGCCCGAAGATTTTGTTTCCGGGAGTTTACCGGTTTGCCGATGATGGAGTATCGCGTCTCGTTTTTTGCCTGAACACATAATTCCAGGGGAATGGAGATTATGGATTCAGAGATGCCAAGAGAGATGTCTTGCATCTGTCGTAAAATTATATCAGACATTTGTTTTTTGTGGAGTTTATTTCTTGTGTCGAAAACAGGGGAAATCGAAAAGAAGAAAGAGGGGAAAAGATGAATAAATAGTGAGAGGAATTCGGAAACCGTCTGTAATCGACGGATTACACTCTTCAGAAAGAAGAGAAAAACGCATCGACGGTGAGTTTCAAAGTGAAACCGTCGCCGATGATGTCGCCGGGAAGATCGCATGCGAAATCGCAAAAGGAGATGAGAGAAAAAACGGTTATTAAATATGATATCTGCTAACTTATAAATTAAAAAGTTGCAACTCCCATCCATTATGATGTAATTAATATTCGATTTGTACTCGCTTCACCTATAATAAAAAGAATTTTTATTCGATATGCATCCGTGCTGTCAAACGGGGAAAAATCGGCTGATAAGTACTCATAATGACAGAGGCGTAATATCGATATAGTGATATCTCTCCAATATCTCTATTGTTTATTTGAACATTTATAAATCATAAAACTTAGGACAATAAAAGATTTTAATGAAAGGCTTAATTGGGACCCACCAGCATACAGCACCTTGGCTACATTAGCTATATATTAAATAAAATGTAAAATATAAACAAATGTTGCAAAGCTCTTACTTTTTATTACAAGCTCCTAAATTGAACTACATTTCATAAAGTTTTGAAATCCGCGACTCTTAACAAGCAAGAAAAGGTAAACTGGGATACAGCAAAGAAGATCAAAGATAAAAAAAGAAAAGAAACAGAGATTCTTTCAAATGGAAGAAAACAATAAAGACATGGATATGTTTTCAGGTACCTTTTCTTGTTCTTGATCTCACTAAATCTCCTTCTTTGTCAAATTTTCTTATGGCTTTATTTGATAGCTTAGATCTCTTTGTTTTGCTACCTAACCAAAAGATCTGATCTCTGAGGGTCTCTTTTGAATTCAGTTTGAAGTTATTACGGTTCATTATAACACATTGACTTGTGCCTTAGCTTCAAAACATATGATTCTTATTCAAATTTCAGAACTTTGACTCAATCTCAGAAATTTTTTTTGTTTATGTTTTTTGCAGGATTTATCTGAAGCAGACACACAATTGACATAAGAATTTTATGCAGACGTGTAATCTCTGGCATTTGGAGAAATGTCATTCCGTAGCATTGTTCGTGATGTTAAAGATAGTATAGGAAGTTTTTCAAGACGTAGTTTCGAAGTGAGATTGTATGGGACTCATCACAAGAGTAAACCTCACGGTGCATTGCTTGAAACACATAATCAAGAACCTGTAGTAATCCAGAATAGTCGTTGGGCTAATTTGCCACCTGAGTTGCTACAAGATGTGATAAAACGGTTGGAAGAAAGCGAGAGTATGTGGCCTGCTCGTAAACATGTTGTTGCTTGTGCTGCCGTTTGCAGGTCATGGAGAGAAATGTGCAAAGCGGTTGTAAGTTGTCCTGAGTTCTCAGGCAAACTCACGTTTCCAGTTTCTTTGAAAGAGGTGCAAGATTTTGCTATATGTCTTCTTTAGTACTTCTGTTTCGACATCAATCTTGGATATTATGATAAACTCTTTGATGATGCAGCCTGGTCCTAGAGATGGAACCATACAATGTTTTATCAAAAGGGACAAGTCTAATTTGACTTACCATCTATTCCTTTCTCTGAGTCCTGGTAAGTCCTTAGATGTTATAGTTATCGAATCTCTACTTCTGTAAACTCTGATGGATCATGTATAAATCTTCTACTTGATAGCCTTACTCGTTGAAAGTGGAAAATTTCTTCTCTCGGCAAAGCGCACACGAAGAACTACGTACACAGAGTATGTAATATCGATGGATGAAGGCAACATTTCAAGATCAAGCAGCTCATATATTGGCAAACTGAGGTAAGAAGGGGAAGAAAAATTCCTTTCTCGTGATTGAGTTCTTGATTAATTCTGAAAACATTGGTCTTTTCAGGTCTAATTTTCTAGGGACAAAGTTCATCATATATGATACAGCACCTGCATACAACAGTTGTCAGATATTATCCGCACTAAACCGGAGCCGTAGATTCAACTCCAAGAAAGTCTCTCCCAAAGTCCCATCTGGAAGTTACAACATAGCTCAGGTTACGTACGAATTGAATGTTCTTGGAACCCGTGGACCTCGTAGGATGCATTGCATTATGCATTCTATTCCAGCTTTGGCTGTAGAACACGGTGGCACCGTACCAGGCCAACCCGAGCTTCTGCAACGTTCCCTTGATGAATCTTTTAGAAGCATCGGTTCCTCAAAGATAATCCACCAGTCAGGGGATTTCAGCAGCAGTCGGATCTCTGACATTTTTGGACCGAGAGGGGAAGAAGACAACCAAGGAAAAGAACCACCTTTGGTGCTGAGAAATAAGCCGCCAAGGTGGCACGAACAGTTGCAGTGTTGGTGTCTTAACTTCAGAGGGAGAGTGACAGTTGCGTCAGTAAAGAACTTCCAGCTGATAGCAGCTGCAGCTGCAAATGCAACGGTTCCACCCGGTAGCAGTGCAGGAGCATTGACCACACCAGCACCGCCACCTGCGCATCAGCCAGGGCAAACAGACCATGATAAGATAATATTGCAGTTTGGGAAAGTTGGTAAAGATATGTTCACTATGGACTATCGTTATCCTCTATCTGCTTTTCAAGCCTTTGCGATTTGCTTAAGCAGCTTTGACACTAAATTGGCATGTGAATAGAAGATGATTTATGTTATGTTTTTATTTTAGTTTTCGTCGTCTCGATTCTGCTAGGGCTTGTTTGTTTTCTTTCTCAAGTCAGGTATGCTAGTGAATATTTTGTACATTGTTGTCGTTATCTTCAGAAAATAGAAAGGTAACTGTAGCAAAATGTTGAAGATGTTAAAAATCTATGTATCAAGATTATTGCGTTATTTGAATTATCGTTGTTATTTGAATTATTGTGGTTATTTGAATTATTGCGGTTATTTGAATTATTGCGGTTAAAATTTTAATATACCGAGTTTTAACTCTATGGTGTGACTATGGAGCTACTATGAGTAAATCTTGTTGTAAATGTTAGGCCTGCACATTTGGTTTTGATCGAATATTTTAGTTTTGATTTTTTTAGTTAAAAAAATTAAAAATTTATTTGGTTATTTTTTATATTTCGATTCAGTTTTTATTCGGTTATATCTCGATTTCGATTGGTTTGATTATACTTTGGTTTTGGTTATTAAATTTAAAAACAAAAAATAATTCGAATAATAAAAAATAAACGAAATAGTCGAAATAATCAAAAATAATAGAAAAATAACAAAAAATAACTGAAAATAATCGAAAATAACTGAACATAACAAAAAAATAATTAAAAATAATAAAAATATTTGAAATGATTTTGGATAACCAAAAATAACTAAAAATAATTCAATTTTTTGAATATTATTAGTAACTAATAACCATGATTTTTAAAAATAATATCCGATCGATTAATTTTTTTATAAATTGAATACCAACCGAAATTTGTTTTTTAGTTCAGTTTAGATTATGTTCATTCGATTCAGATTATTTGTCCCAGAATTGTTGTTTTTGACAGCAATTAAAATAAATTATAACGAGAGTTATTGATAATATAACCAAATATTAAAAGTGATAGGTTGTACATAAATTTATAGGTATTCATTATTTGCAAATCAAACTTATAACCATGGAACTAATTGAACACCATCTATAACTTAGAATATTAATATCTAATTAGTTAATTGTTGTTGTATTTATTAGTTAAATCATAATCTATTCACAAAATTCATTAACATTTTATTTACAACAAAAATGACATTTTATTTATCTTACTTTTTAGAAAATCAAACTACATATTTTGACGTGATTAATTCATCTTAAGATTAATAATTTAGATGATCAATTTAGATTAAGATATAAAAACAACATGGATAAAGTTCCAATGAATTTTAGATTTATCAATTTCTAAATCACATTTTAGAGATCCATAGACTATCTTAAATTGGATAAATGATTTTAGTCTTTAGAATTTTCATAAAATTATTCTTTACAAAATCGTAGAATTGGATTTAACTTTCTTTGAGTTCTACAAAAATTCATAAACTTGTCTTCTAAATTTATCTTTTGCATGCGAAGGTACATGTAATACCATCAAGAAAAACTGCATAATGTGTATTTAATAAAGAGTTAATGAATGCAAATAACGTTAGAACACTATAAACCTCATAAATTACAGAATGGAGGGAGTTTAACTGTAAAGACACATAAAATAATTAGTTAACTGTGTAGTTAATTAATTGGCTCATTTGTTGCAACTTTCGGACAACCTTCGTTTTACATAAAGACTTTCCTTTGCTAGTCTTTGTCTTAATTCGTCCTCCGCCGCCAAATCCGGCAAAATGCGACGACCTTCAACGGCTCAGATGTCCAGAGGTGGTCTTGGGATCGCTGCTATGTCATACGTGGCGGTGGATTATATGCGATACGTGTCGCCGACGTGGCATTCCCGTCTTATGCCAGTTCTCTGGTCGGTCTTAGCTCTCGCCGTCGTCACGCGCGTGCCGTTTTACAAGCACTGGTCTAAAGAGCTACGAGCAGCGATTCCTTTCCTTGCCTCTATCCTTTTCTTGCTCTCTGCTCTTCTCTTCGAAGCTCTTTGTGTCCGCTCCGTCACCGCCGTTCTTGGCTTAGATTGGCATCGGTACTTTTAGATCCGTTTCAAATTACCTGAAAATTTGATTCTTCGACTTCAATCTTTAACAAAGTTTACACTTTTGAGCTCATTGGTGCTACTGGATCTGTTCTGATTTACACTTCAAATAAATGTCATTGTTGCTTTATCTTTTCTGAATGATACATGATTCATCTTTGTCAGGGATACGGCTCCACTTCCTGACACAGGCCAATGGTTCCTACTTGCACTAAACGAGAGCCTTCCCGAGACAATTGTGGAAATCCTAAGAGCTCATATCATCGGATTGCACCATTTTCTTATGTTGTTTGTAATGTTGGGTTTCTCGGTAGTATTTGACTCAGTTAAAGCTCCAGGTCTAGGATTAGGTGCACGGTACATATTCACCATGGGAATAGGCCGTCTTTTAAGAGCTATAACCTTTGTATCTACTATCTTACCTTCAGCTAGACCTTGGTGCGCTTTAGCCCGGTTCAACAATGTTCCTTCTCATCCTCATCAATGGGCTCAGAAATATTATGTACCTTATGCTAAAGACCCTGCTGCTATTCGCCAGCTCCTTAATTGGGACGCAGCTTATGGTAACATCTTGCCTCAGTTGTTCACTTGCTACTTAGGCCTTGATTGCTTGTTTCCTTAAATGCTTTAATAAGAATATTTAGTACTTTAAACCAAACCCTTAGCTAATTTTAAGCTTTTGGCATTTGTTTGCCTGATGTAAACACAAATGCATTCGAAAACAATGACAGCCTTAATTATCCTGCTGTATAAATGAATTTAAGTATTTATGATACGAATCTAGAAGTCCCTTTCGTGTTAACAGCTGATCCAGGTAATTACATTGGTGACTATAGAGCTGATTGGGGTTCAATGAGCTTCCTCAGTGACTTCTTGCGACCGAGTTACTCTGAAGGGTCTTCATGGTTTGCTTTACTAAAGAAAGCCGGAGGTGGTTGTAATGACCTCTTGTACAGTGGCCATATGCTTGTAGCTGTCCTAACCGCTATGGCTTGGACGGTATACATATCTTTTACATTTCATTCCTTCGCTTGTCAGAGATTTTGTTAGACAGATTCTGTGAGTGCCTTTAAACATTTTGTGGTAAAATCATTCAACAGGAGGCTTATGGAGGTTTCTCTTCCGCTTTGATATGGTTGCTCGTTGTTCACAGCGCCCAGAGAGAAATCCGAGAGCGCCATCATTACACAGTAGACTGTATTGTAGCGATTTACGTTGGTATCCTTCTGTGGAAAATGACGGGTTTTGTTTGGTCAGACAAGCGAAAAACGAAGCAGACGAAGCTAGAGAAGATTCAGAACAGGCTTATTCATGCTGCAAAAGATTCAGACATGGAGACTGTGAGGAGACTTGTGGAGGAGATGGAGTTAAGCTTTGGGGAAGAGAAGCAGAGTAGAGTCGTCTCCAACAGGACAATGACTGTGTTTGCTTGTGGGACAGTGATCACAACACTCACTTTAGTGATTCTGGCGTTGACTTTGACAAGCGATGGGTAAAAAGAGACCTTAATGAGGGTTAAGATTAAGCTTGGTGTCAGTCTTGGTTTTAAGGTCAAAGACTTGGACTTAGATTGATAGTTGTCTTTCCACGTTTTTCTACCATCTTTTTTTTTCTCTGTTTATTGTTTGTAGTGTCACTCTAAATTTTTGGGTAACTTTTTTTGGCCTTTTAATGATCAGATACTTAATATATTATTTTTTGGATATTTTTTAAAAATATCATATTAAATTTTTCTTCCAATGTGTTATTTTTTTTAATGACTAAAAATTTAAAGGTAAAAAATGATTAAAATTTCTTCTTAAATAAAAATTTGACTACTATGTTTTAATTATCTTTGCAATAGCACAAGAAAAATATTTTGAAATATTACAAAAAGTTTTTTCCCAAAAGTATTATCTTAGTTTATCTTTAAAAAAATACAATTAAAAGTTTCATTTTTCTAAAAATACAACAAACATTACAATTAATTTTCAAGAATTTAAAATTTAAATATTTGAATTTGAATTTGAATTTAGGTTTAGTGTTTAATTTTTTACTATTTATGATATAGTTTTACTATGGTTTAGTTTTTAGGATTCAAAATTTAATTTAATTTTTTTTTGTGTTTTGCCATATTTATCTCTTCTTTTTATTTATTTTTTACTTAATTGATGTATTTTTTGAACTAATAGTAAGCCTTCCACTGTACTTATAAAAGTTAGATCAACATAAAATTTGATATGTAATATTTTTCTAGTAATAAAAGATTAAATTTATATCTTCGTGGAGAAAAATATTCATAAATTATAATATTATTTATTAATAAATTAAATTATTTTTAATATTAATTTTTATATATGTAAATTAAGAAAATAAAAATAATTATTTTTTACGAATTTAATAATATTTTTTGTTAGTTTAATAAAACATATAATTTTCTAATTAGATCAATAACAATAATATGTAATGTAATTATTTTAGTAATTTATGTTTATTTATATATTTATTTAAAAAATTTTATGATAATGAATTGATAACACATATTTATATTAATAAGTTATTTTATTAAAATATTTTTTAAATAATTTATCAGGGATATCTACCAAGTTTTCTTTTTCTTCTAAAGTGTTAAATAATATCAAAAGAATTAAATATTTTACTCTCAACGAGAGCACCAAGAGAGAAAATGAAAAGGAGGGGAGAAGTAACCTTTTTCAATATATGTCTTTGCAAACATCAAGTACACATATATATAGGGTATTTAACCGACTTAGTAAAGTCGGTGGAGAAGGATGGATAATTATCCATTTTATAACACTCCCCCTTAATTATCCATTATTATAAAACTATTACATATTGCCTCGTTAAAAACCTTATCATGTAAAAACCCAACGGGATAAAAATCATGATAAGGGAAAAAGAGTGCAGATACGTAATCTCCCCCTGAAGAACATGAATATAATTTCTTCATAGATCCCGTAAATAACGCATTCCAATATTCTGAACATGTTTTCTGAATGTTGTTGTAGGAAGTGCCTTAGTGAACAAATCTGCTGCATTATCGCTTGAACAAATATACTCGATGTTAATTTCTTGATTTTTCTGTAGTTCTTGGATATAAGAGAAGAATCTCGGAGGAATATGTTTTGTCCGGTCACTCTTAATATAACCTTCTTTGATTTGGGTGACGCATGCAGCATTATCTTCGAATAATTTTGTTGGCTCCTTCTTGTTGATTAATCCACTTGCTCCTTCTATATGTTGAGTCATAGATCTGAGTCATACACATTCTCTACAAGCTTCATGAAGGGCAATGATTTCAGCATAGTTTGAAGAAGTGGCAACCAAAGTTTGTTTTTGAGATCGCCACGAGATCGCAGTTCCACCAATTGTGAAAACATAACCGGTTTGAGACCGAGCTTTGTGTGGATCCGATAAATACCCAGCATCTGCAAAACCAACTAAACCAAACTCGGGGTTTCTAGAATAAAATAATCCCAAATCAATCGTACCTTGGAGATAACGGAAAATATGTTTTATTCCACTCCAATGTCTACGTGTAGGTGATGAACTATATCTCGCAAGTAAATTTGTAGCAAATGCTATATCTGGTCGAGTGCAATTTGCGAGATACATAAGTCCACCGATGGCACTCATATAAGGTACTTCAGGACCTAAAATGTCTTCATTATCTTCACAAGGTCGAAATGGATCCTTGTTTATATTAAGCGATCGATTAACCATTGGAGTACTTAAAGGATTCGCTTTATCCATATTAAATCGTTTCAATATTCTTTTTGTATAATTTGATTGATGCACAAATATCCCATCTTGGAAATGTTCAATTTGGAGTCCTAGACAAAATTTTGTTTTTCCAAGATCTTTCATTTCAAACTCTTCTTTCATATGAGTTCTTGCATTTTCAACTTCCTTTTGAGTTCCAATTATATTCAGGTCATCTACATAAACAGCAATGATCACAAAGCCTGATGGGAATTTATTTATAAATACGCAAGGACATATCGCATTGTTAATATATCCTTTTTTCAACAGATATTCACTTAAGCGATTATACCACATGCGTCCGGATTGTTTTAACCCATATAATGATCGTTGTAATTTGACTGAATATAGTTCTTTGGGTCCTTTAGAGATCTTTGATCCTTCTGGGATCTTGAATCCTTCTGGGATTCTCATGTATATATCACTATCAAGGGTTCCATACAGGTATGCAGTCACGACATCCATAAGGTGTATTTCTAACCTTTTGGATGATGATAAACTCATTAAATATCTAAATGTAATTGCATCCATGACCGGAGAATATGTTTCTTCATAATCTATTCCCGGCCTTTGAGAAAATCCTTGTGCAACAAGACGTGCTTTATATCTAGTGACCTCGTTTTTCTCATTCCTTTTTCTTACAAAAACCCACTTGCACCCAACTGGCACTACATCTTCAGGTGTAATGACAATGGGTCCGAAAACATTTCTTTTTGTAGAGAGAATAATTCATTTCTCATGGCTATTTGCCATTTTTCCCAATCAGATCTTTTTTGACATTCTGTTACAGACATTGGTTCTGCATCATCATTTTCATTTTCAATTTCTTTGGACACAGAAAAAGAGAATATTCCATTAATATCCTCTATTTCATTTCTAACCCATAATTTTCTATTTTGGGTATAGTTAATTGAAATCTCATATGTTTCTATATTGCGTTCGTCTTCTGGACGGAGTTCCACTTCACGGTTTTCAAAACCTGTTTGCATATGTCTTCTGGACATTCCGTTTGAGTTGGTTCCTCTATAACCTTTTCACAAGTATTTTCGAGACGCTTTTTGTAAGGTTCTTCCAGAACCTTTTGATTTTGTTCTCCCAAATACTTTTTCTTACGGGGATTTTTATCTTTTGAGCCCATCGGTCTCCCCCTCTTTAACTGAACTCTGGGTTCATTTATTTTATCGCCATCAACATGTTCTACAGGAACATTAATTCTTGATGGGACATTCACAGCGGGTATATATGATTTCGTCACTCGTTTTGTATCTGTGAATGCATCTGGCAACTGGTTTGCAATATTTTGCAAATGTATGATTTTCTGAACTTCCATTTCACGTTGTTTTGTGGGAGGATCAAGATACAACAAAGATGGCGTACACCATTTAATATCTTCTTGCAGTTGTTTAATTCCTCCCCCTAACATAGGAAATTCTTCTTCATCAAAATGACAATCGGCAAATCGTGCCGTAAACATGTCACCAGTTCGTGGTTCAATGTATCGAATAATACTTGATGATATAAATCCAATATATATTCCTAATCTTCTCTGTGGCCCCATCTTTGTTCTTTGTGGTGGGGCTATAGAAATATAAACCGCACACCCAAAAACTCGGAGATGAGATACATCAGGCTTCTGGCCAGATGTTAATTGTAATGGGGAATATTCATGATATGCACTTGGTCTTATTTGGACCAATGCTGTCGCATGCAATATAGCATGACCCCATACTGAAATTGGGAGATTTGTTCTCAATATTAATGGTCTCGCAATGAGTTGTAACCGTTTTATCAAAGACTCAGCCATACCATTTTGTGTATGAACATGCGGAACCGGATGTTCAACATCGATTCCGAGAGCCATACAATAATCATTAAAGGCTTGTGACGTGAATTCACCAGCGTTGTCAAGTCTTACTTTCTTTATAGTATAATCAGGGAATTGAGCTCTTAACCTGATTATTTGGGCAATGAATCTTGCGAAAGCCATATTTCGTGTGGTTAACAAACACACATGTGACCATCTACTAGATGCGTCAATTAAAACCATAAAATATCGAAATGGCCCACATGATGGGTGAATAGGCCCACATATATCACCATGTATTCTTTCTAAGAATACTAGGGATTCATTACTAATTTTGGCTGGTGATGGCCGAGTAATAAGTTTTCCTTGAGAACATGCTTTACACGAAAACTCGCATGATTGAAAAATCTTCTGGTTTTTCAATGGGTGGCCATTAGAATTCTGCACAATTTTTCTCATCATAACTGATCCAGGATGTCCTAGTCTTTCATGCCAGACTTTGAATGTACTCGTAAACTTCTGGTTTACCGTAATATACGATTCAATTATATTTATTTTTGTGTAATATAATCCAGAGGACATCATTGGTAATTCTTCCAATATTTGTTTTTGCTCCCATGTAATGCAAAGATATTCAATGTTATTTTTGCTCATTGTCTCTATGTGATATCCATTTGTACGGATGTCTTTGAAACTTAATAAGTTTCTATGAGACTTGGGGGAATATAAAGCATCATTTATTTCAAATTTCGTTCCCATTGGCATTGAAAAACTAGCTCTTCCGGAGCCTATGATAATATTTGCATTACCCGATATTGTATTTACGCTTCCGGCGGAATCTTTCATTTTGAGGTAGGAGAAAAACTTTTTATCTTTAAGTATTGTATGCGTTGTAGCACTGTCTGCTAGGCATATATCTCCATTCTCACTCTCAAAATGATACATTTTCTGTATTAAAATATTGATAAAGATGTATTAATAAATGTTAAACACACATATTTCAAAATCAACTTATATTATAATAAAACTATTTTACATTAAGTAATTAAAGTTCAAACTTACATATATATATATATATATATATATTTTTTTTTTTTAAAAAAAGACATTAAGTTTTGTTTTTGTTCGTAAGGAAACTAAATACAACTATATATATATAACATTAAACTTAATTATCTTGTTCTTTGGTATTTTCGGAATCAACCAGAAAATCAGCAACATCGAGATATGCATTTCCATCGAAGGAAAGTCCGGGTTCATCCGAGATAAAGTTGGTTTCACTTTCTTTTCCTTTTTGTTTCTGTGATTCTTGATACAGATTAGCCAAATGTTTTGGTGTACGACAGGTACGAGACCAATGTCCTTTCATGCCACATCTGTAACAAACATTTTCGTATTGTATATTTTGGCGTACAGAAGGTACGCGACCAACTTCATTTTCGTGGACTTTATTCTTTCTCCCGAATTTGAATTCATTGGGACGAAAAAATCTTCCTTTTCCACGTCCACGTCCACCTCCTCGTCCACGTCCACGACCACGACCATGGCCTCGACCACGTCCATGTCCTTGCCAATTATTGTAACTGGATGATGCAACATTCACTTCTGGGAATGGAGCTGATCCAGTGGGACGAGATTGATGGTTCATCATCACAAGTTCATTATTTTGTTCAGCAACAAGGAGAACTTGCATTAACTCCGAATAACGAGTATATCCCTTTGCTCGATATTGTTGTTGCAGGATTACATTTCCAGGATGAAATGTTTGGAGAGTTTTTTCAATCATATCATAATCACTTACTTTTTCTCCACATAATATCATCTTAGAAGTGATTCCGAACAACGCGGAATTATATTCACTTACACTTTTATAATCCTGAAACCGGAGGTTTAACCACTCATGTTTGGCTTTTGGTAAGATCACATATTTCTGGTGATCAAACCTATCTTTGAGTGATTGCCAAAGATCTACAGGATCTTCTTTTGTGATATATTCATCTTTTAAACCATCATGGATATGGTGGCATAAAAATATCATGGCTTTTGCTTTTTTCTCATCGGATGTTGTTTCCGACCTATCGATGGTACCAAGAAGGTCTTTTGCCTTTAAATGCATTTTTGCAGCTACTGCCCATGTCATGTAATTTTTTCCAGATATGTCAAGGGCAGCAATCTCGAGTTTTGCCAAATTTGACATTATAACTTATTGTATGATCTCAGGTAGGTGGTAGAAACACTCATGCTGATAACGTGTTAAATAATATCAAAAGAATTAAATATTTTACTCTCAACGAGAGCACCAAGAGAGAAAATGAAAAGGAGGGGAGAAGTAACCTTTTTCAATATATGTCTTTGCAAACATCAAGTACACATATATATAGGGTATTTAACCGACTTAGTAAAGTCGGTGGAGAAGGATGGATAATTATCCATTTTATAACATAAAGATATTATTTGACTTGGGTTCTTACATTCTCTTGGTCCTTACAAATTGGATTGTTATCCAAAAGAGAGATGTTGTTTAAGTTACTAACGTTACCGTTTCTCTATTTCTTCAATGGCGATTTCTCTCTCCGTCGCCTATGGCTCTCCACATTTTACCCTCGAATCGTGTAATTCCGTTTTACCTTCGTGTATGCTATCCTCTCTTTCATCCGTGCCCTTACCGTCTCAGATTCGCCGGTTCGGAATCCGCCACAAGAGTGTTTATTCGCCGTCGTCGCCGCATCGCTGCTCTCCGCTCACTGTGAGTTCGAGATGATGAAAATCTTTCTATCTCTGGTTTCTTCTGTTTAACCTAGTATGTCCTTTCAGATCTATGCTAAAGTTACTCACTTTCAACCAAAACCTGTGGTTTTGGGATGAATTCTGTTCAGTTCATGTTTAGATTTATCATTACCAGCAGCTACATGGTGTTAGATAAGCACTAAGATTGATTTACTGTTAAAAACCAGAAGTATATTGTACTGTTTTAGTCACTTTACAAGAATTATGTATCTAAGAAAACTATATCCGGATTTAAAAACTTGATCTTGACATATCTGTCACTGTATTGTGTTCTGATGTAAAGTTGTTTACTTCTGGTAAAACTATGGCAAATTCTGACCGTTTTCATATTGATTCTCCCTTTGTTTCAGACATTTGTGGCGTGCTTTGTGCTAAGTTACTGTCCACGCAATTGATTTGTTTGCATTGCAGGTTAAAGCAAAGAAGCAAACTTTCAACTCTTTTGATGATTTGTTGCAGAACACTGACAAACCTTTACTAGTAGACTTCTATGCGACATGGTGAGTTATGTCTGTTTTCATTCCCATGTTTTTCTTTAAGATTAGAGTATAAGTTTTTAGCTTCTCAAATGGTTACAGAGTTGTGATTCTGCAGGTGTGGTCCATGCCAGCTTATGGTACCAATACTCAATGAAGTGAGTGAAACTCTGAAAGATAAGATATCAGTTGTGAAAATTGATACAGAGAAGTACCCAAGCCTTGCTAATAAATACCAAATTGAAGCTTTACCAACATTCATCTTATTCAAAGATGGAAAAATCTGGGATCGTTTCGTATGTTTTTGAATCACTTATCTAATGTCATCAATCAATGTTAGATTAAAGCTGTTTTTGAACTTTGCCATGACAAGTTTTGCTTTTTTGTTTTGGGTTATGACAGGAAGGTGCATTGCAGGCGAAAAAACTCGTTGAACGTATTGAGAATTCGTTGCAAGTGAAGCAATAAATGTGAAAAACCAAAGAAGAATTTGTCATATATATGAACAATCCTTCGTGACAAAAGCTCCTGTCGATTGTTGCTCAGTATGAATAATTAAATCTCAATTCAATCAAAATTCTTTGTGAAATTGTCTGTCACGTTGAGTTAAACTTATAGTCCATTTTTTTAGGGAAAAATTGTCTAATTCCACCCATGAAGTTCTATATCTGTGTAGATACACACGAAGTTTCGACCTCTTTATAGTTGTCGTCAAACCGAAATTAAATGTCTCATTCCCCCCAATATGAAATTGTCAACCTATTTGCACACAAAATTAATATTAAAAAATTAACCAATTATTTAATTACTAAACCGATATACCAAACCAAATTTCATCCGATTTTGACCCGTTTTTAATCCGGATGTTGATCCGTTTCAACTTATTTTAACCCAGTTAAAACACCCTGAAATCGCACTCAATTCTCCTAAAAACCCTAATCAAAGAATCCTAGCTGAAATCGATTCGCAGAACACTTGGTGACCGGCTTTGCAAAATATCAAGAAAAACTCAGATTGCATATGCTCCAAATGAGGTATCATCTAACCCTAACTGACTTGATGTTCCCCACGCCGTTTTCACTCGATTTGTTTTAATTTTTTTCTGTTTCTGTCTTTACTTTCGAGCTTGTTTTTGCCTACCATGGCTCTCTCTCTTATGGGTATGAAACGAGGGTTTTAATTTTTAAGATTCAGGCGTATGAGGATCTGGGTTTTTCTTTTGTCATTTTTTATAATTTTTAGATTCATAGGAAAACAGCTTTGATTTTTCTTCTGTCATTTTTTTGCTGTCTTCTTCCTTGACAAGTTCAGTGATTTATTTTTGTTCTGTGAAAATTGAACTCTATAATATCTGGTTCCAACACGAATTCAAGGAACACCCATTTGTATTCTCGTAATGAATTTTTTAAATCAATCTACTAAGAGATGGTGGGAATCTGAAAGTGTTGTAGCCATGCGTGCAAACTCATCATCTCGTAGCCATAAGTTTTTGTCCTCTGCATTAATTTAATCCAAATCAAATAACTAGCAAAGTTCATTTTTAGTAATAATTATGTTATGGCAAAAGGCAGGAAAGTTCATTTTTAGTAATAATCATTTTTACTTTATTTTAGTAATAATCATGTAGCTTATGCAATTTAAGGTTTTTTCTCTATTATTGCAAAGTCTGGCTAAACCTGATATAATTTTTTTTCTGATATATCATCGCATTTTTTAGATGGAGTTGGCGGTGAAAGATGACGCTTACTACGACACCCTTATTGACAAAGCTTTGACAGGCGCAGATGGTGTAGAACCAGTGGAGAGGAATGAAGAAACCCATGTTGTAGATTCGGATGGTGAAGATCCAGTGGAGAGGAATGAGTACGAAGTGGAAAAGGATATTTCTGATTTTATTGAAGATCCAGAAGTTCGACACAATGTGTTCCCCGAAACCGATAGTGAAGATGAATCTCCTATCGATTGTAGTTTCAATCATAGTGGCGATGGAAAATTGTTTATAGGTCAGACGTTTTATAACAAAGTAGCCTTCAAGGAAGTTGTCTTGGATTACGCATTGAAGAATCAACGCAATATCAGACAGGTACGTTACGATAAAACCAAAATCGCGTACCATTGTATTCGAAGTGCAAAATGTGGCTGGCGAGTGTATTGTTCAATGATAGGAGAGTCTGGTAAATGGAAAATACGAGTGTTGAATGAGAAGCATTCATGTGAGAAAAGTGGAACTTGTAGCATTCTAAAAGTTCCTGCAATTGCTCGCTTGTTTGTTGATAAAATTAGAGAGGAACCAGATTATTATATGCCTGCAAAAATAGAAGAAATTGTTTTTGAAAAATGGGGAATCAGTTTGACAAGGAACCAATGTCAAGCGGCTAGAGGAAAGGCAAAAAAATGGATTGTAGAGGAGTATGATGATCAGTTTAAGCGTTTGAGGGATTATGCTGATGAGATTCTTATCTCTAATTCAGGATCTTCTGTCGATGTTGACTGCTTCTAAAATTCAGATGGTGAAGATGTTTTTCACATAATTTATGTTTGTTTTGCTGCGTTGAAAAGATCATGGAGAGATAATTGCAGACCATTATTAGGAATTGATGGGACTTTTTTGAAGGGAAAAGTTAAAGGGCAACTACTAGTTGCACTTGGGAGAGATGCTGATAATAGGATCTATCCAGTTGCTTGGGGTGTAGTAGGAGTAGAGAATGCAGATAATTGGGTTTGGTTTGTTAATAAGATAAAGATCGACTTGGGTTTAGTAGAGGGCATCGGGCATGTCATTGTATCTGATCGTCAAAAGGTAAGTTTAAATCGCATTCTCATAACTCAAATCAGTTTCATTCTAAACTTTAAACATGTTTTGTTTTGTTAGGGACTCATCAAAGCAGTGGCAAAGGAGTTACCAAAAGCAGAACACCGACATTGTGTTCGACATATCTATGGTAGTTTGAAGGCAAAGCATGGTAAGAAGCCCCAGATGAAGCCTCTCATATGGAATTTAGCATGGAGTTATACAGATATAGAATATAAAGAGAGACTGCGCGAGTTAGAGAAGTACGATGCAGCTGCTTATGTTGATGTGTTGAAATCAGATCCGGAACGGTGGTGTAGAACATTCTATAAAATTGGACCTCATTGTGAAGATGTTGAGAACAATTCAACTGAATCATTCAACAAGTCCGTTGTGAAAGCCCGGGAGAAGCCGTTCGTCCCAATGTTGGTGACTATCCGAAGACTTGCCATGGTCCGTATAGCTAACAGATCTACAAAGGCTGAGAAACACGAAGGTTTGCTTACTCCTTACGCCTCTGAAATTCTTGCATTGGAGGAAGAATTAGCTAAAGATTGTAAGGTAAAACCGAGCACAAATGGAACATATGAGGCTTTGATTGCTGGTTGTGGTCATCGTGTACATTTGGAGAAGAAGACTTGTACGTGCAGGAAATGGGATATAAGAGGGATACCGTGTGAGCATGTTTATGGTGTCATCTTGCACAAAAAACTGTGTATCGAGGAATTTGTCTCTGGATGGTTTCACACTTGTATTTGGAGAAGGACTTATGCACAGGGAATAATGCCACTAAGGGGTGCTAGGTTTTGGCCCCGTGGGACGCATCAATTGGTGAATTTTTCACCTAATACGGGGAAGGATAAAAAGGAAAAAAGGAAAAAAGAAAAGAATGAATCCTCTACGAAGAAGCAGCCAAAAGAGTCCAAAAGGGTTATGCATTGTGGTGTGTGTGGTCTTGGTGGACATAATAGCAGATTCCATAAAAAGGTTTGTATGTCGTTCTTTATTTTGTATTGGTATTTCTTCAATCCTAGTGATGTTTCTTTTATTTTCTTGTTTTATTGATTGTAGGGAATTACACCAGGACAATCGAGTCAAGTTATTCTTTCGCATGACTTTTCACAACCGGAGTGATTTTAGATTTAGTATCATGGTTAAATTTTGTAAAATGTCCAGTTATTTTGATTCGGTGACATTTCGTACAGGTTTCGGGTTTTTGTAAGAATGTTGACTAAAAATTGAAAACTAACCAGAATGATGATTAAAAAAGTTTTTATTAGCATATAAAATTCGGATCAAAATTAAGATGAAATTGGATAAAAATCAAGTATAATTCTATTTAAAATCTGTTAAAAATCGGGTTTAAAATTGGGTAAAATAGGGTCAGAATTTGGTCAAAATAAGGTACAACTCGGGTAAAAAAATCGGATCAAAAGTGGGTCTAAATCGGGTTTAAATCGGGTCAAAATGGGTCAAAATTAGATCAAAATTGGTTTGGCTTTGGTTAAATAATAAAATAATTAGTTAATTTTATAAATTTAATTTCGGATAGAAATATGTTGAAAAATTAAGTTCAGGGGGAATTAGACATTCAAGGACAAATAGAAAGAGGTACAAATTTTCCCATTTTTTAGTTATAAACTTCAATTCAAACCAGTGACAACGGCGGAGATGGAGATAATTGCGGCGGAGGATATCGGCGTGGGCATAGATTTATTTCCGCCACTCTCTCCTCTTACTTTCTCTATCTACGATTCGTTCCTCTCTACTCACTGCTCCTCTTGCTTCTCCCTCCTTTCCTCACCTCCGCTACATTCTCTGACCTCTCTCTACTGCTCTGCCGCATGCTTCATCACCGATCCTCCTCCCATCGATTTCCCTATGGACATATCTCCCATTCTTCCCTCCGACATCCGAGCCACCCTCCGTCTTCTCAATTCACTCTCCTCCTCCGCCGTCATCACCACTTTGTTGCCGCACCGATTCGGTAGCCTTCTCACAAATCACAACCGCCTCATGGAGGATACTTCCCTCTCTTTTGCTATCCGTCGCGCAGCCAATTTCATCGTCACCGTTCAAGGAAATTGGCCTAACCGGAAAGACACCGAGCTAGAGGAAGCAGCTATCTGCTCTGTGCTAACAAACGCCGTAGAGGTGCAAGATAGCACCGGACGCGCTTTAGGAATCGCTGTTTATGACTCGCAATTCTCTTGGATCAACCATAGTTGCTCTCCAAACGCTTGCTACCGTTTCTTGATCTCTCCTCCCGACAGCATCACGACCACGTCGTATCAGAATTGTCAGAATCCGAAAACCCTTCCTCATGACATCACCAACACAGTAAAGGTTCTCCTAATATATCACAAGAACTGAACTTGATTTTTGGCTTGTACTCAAGATTTGATTGAAAAATTGTTTCTTTATGGGTTATAAATCAAACCCAAGGAAAAAAGGAAGCACCTTTTGAAGATCTTCCTATGAAGTCTCAAAGCGAACTTCTTATAATCCAACTTAACGTTGAAGACCTTTTTGCTGCGTGTAGGAACAAGTTGGTGTTTGTAGCATCAATTCAATCTGGGAAGGTTGTTTCCTTTATTGGATATATCTAGTTTTCTGTAAAGTGTAATTTGAAATGTTGATATTTTTCTCCATTTTTGTTGTAAGTGTTTGCAGGAAAAACACTAGGTTGTGGACCAAAGGTAACTGCTAGAAGCATCAAGAGGATCAAGAGCGGTGAAGAGATTGCTATATCATATATAGATCTACTGCAACCAACGGTTTGTTTTGTGTCCAAATTCATGTTGCTTTAGAGAATGTAGATGGTTTGATCTGGTGAATTTTCTTTTTTTATCATTAGGGATTGAGGCAGTCAGATTTGTGGTCGAAATATCGATTTCTCTGTAACTGTAGACGATGTGCAGCATCTCCTCCAACTTATGTGGACTCTATTTTAGAGGTATCAATACAAGAAAGACCTTAGAACATGTAGGAAAATTACTATTTTATCACTGTTCTTTGGTTCTCGTTGCTCACTGTCCATAATTCCAGATCAAAAAGCTATTGAAGTTTAAGCATATTAGCATAGATTGCTAGCAATTTGACCATCTCTATTTCGTCTTCATGTTTGATAACTGAGTTTGAGTCTAACTGTATATGATGATGCATCCATCCAGAAAGTTCTTGCGTTGGAGCCTGAAAAAACAACCGATTCTCACCATCACGGAACCACCAACAAAGACGAAGCAGTGGGAAAGATGACTGATCACATCAAAGAAGCCATAGATGATTTTCTATCAGACAATATAAATCCCAAAGCATGCTGTGAGATTATTGAGAATGTGCTTCATCATGGTATCCAGATCAAAACAGATTCACAGCCTCATCATCTGTGGTTGCATCCAATTCACCACGTCGCTTTGAATGCCTACATTGCTCTGGCTACTGCTTACAGAATTCGTTCGTACGGTTACGAAACTGAGATAGATATGATAATGAAAACTTTTGACATGAGAAGGATAAGTGCAGCCTACTCTTTATTCCTCGCAGGTGTTTCTCACCATCTCTTCTCTGCAGAACCTTCTCTGGCTATTTATGCTGCAAATTTCTGGACAAGTGCTGGAAAATCCTTATTAGATCTAGCCCGGAAGTTTTTTATAGAGTCCTCTGGAGAATCTGATGTCAAATGCAGCAAATGTCTTATGCTTGTTGAAACTCCTAATTCAAACAGAGATATCAAAGAAGACTCTAGGCTGATTCTGAGGTGTGTCAGTGATATCTCACAAGGCGTATGGAGTTTCCTCACTCGTGGTTGCCCTTACCTGCAAAAGTTCAATAGTCCAGTCGATTTTACCATAACGGGGACCAATGGCGAGAGAGAAGAATCGAGTGAGGACCAAAGGGTAAGCATTTTCTTACTCTCTTTTCACTGCTTACTATATGCAGACCTTCTGACAGATTTATGCTACGGACAGAAGTCACATTTGATGTCTCTGCCGTTTGCTTGAGTTGAGGAATGTGTTATTTGTTTTGTTTGGTTTGGTAATTTGATCCAAATAAATGGTTGCTCAGAGTAAAACTGGCTCTAGATAAATACCAAAACCATATCTATTAAATTGAGTGTTAAAATAGGATTTAACCGACCCAACACCGCTGACCTATTTTTAATTGATTTATTCTTTATTTATTTATAAGTATTATATTAATGGGGAATAATTTTGTACCGTTAAAAAAAACAGTAGCCTAGACATCCGTCTATCCGTCTAGAGTCTAGACGGATGTTTAGGCGCTAAACATATCTAACCGTGACGATTTTATTGAAATCAGTAAAATAAATCAGATGTTCGATTTTTGTTCGTGGTGTCTATTTGGGGGTCTCCTACTTTTTTATTTTTATTTTTTAAATAATGAGATGAAAATTTAATTTAATTTATATTGATAAAATAAATAATATCATAACATATTGGATTTGAAGTTAGTTTTAATCTGGTTTATGAAATCTTAAATATAAAATTGTATTATATTTACAAATAATTATGAATTATCATATATATAAGACAATAAATAAGCTAAAAATTAAATCTCCCGTAATCACCAAATAATAACCTAAGATGAAACTAACTATTCAATTAGAAATCTAATATAGAGATATATTTTTAGGTTTTTAAAAATACTAATACATGTCAAATTCATTATCTTTTGTATATATCTTATGTATTTATCGAAATATTGTACTATAACATCTATGAATTTTGGGAAATTTTAAAAAAATTATTTTCTTGCTAAATGACATAGAATTGCGAGTAATATCAATATCATTTGAGTTTAATATCATTAAAAAATGACATAGTTAAAAAATTATGACATAACGTTTAGTCAAATGTGACATAATAATTTTAAACATAAATGTATTTGATAAAAATTAAGTAAATCATATATATTAAACTAGAAGTGAGATTAAAAAATGGGCAAATGTCTAAAATAGCATATTTTTAAGTTTTTGTTCCAAAAATAGCATCATTAGTTTAAATTTCTAATAATAGCATAAATTTAACATTAAAATGCATTAAAACTATATTTTAATAGAAAAAAATTAAACTCTAAATTGAAAATAATGAACCCAAATACAATATTTTAAGTTTATGTATAATTTATTTAGAATAAATAAGTATTTTCACATAAGTATTTGTGCTATTTTTGGAAATTTAATTTTATTATGCTAGATTTGGAAGAAAAACTTTAAAATGTGCTATTTTAGGGTATTACACTTAAAAAATATTTAATACAATTTATGTTTTTAATTTTATATTTTTTTAGGTTTTGTACATTTATATTTGTTTCAAGTATTTTGTTTGGTTTAAAAAATTATAATAAATAATTTATATTTTTCAGCATGATAATTAATTTTACATTTTTATTAAGTTATTTGTATTATAACCAATATCCAATTATATAATTGATAATTTAAAAAATTAATATTTAAAATAAAACTTAATTTTTTCAAAAAATAGTCAATATATTAAAAAGTGCATTTTATATAAGTACATAACTTTTAATATACAATTGAGCAAAATATATTTTAGATATAATTTGATTATAAATAACGTAAATATATTATAAATTAAAAAATATAAGTTTAGTAGTTTTTAATATATAAAATTCATTTTATATAATAAAAATATAATATAATATATATAATATTTTAATCAAATAGAATAATAATTCAAATTTATAATATATTATCTTTATTCAAGGCGTGAGTAAATTATATAGTTAACTTTATTTATCTAGAAACCAAAATCTCATAACGATGGTACATTATCTTTTGAATCAGACCTTTTATTTTTTATGTTAAGAAAATCAATCTGAAAACTTATTGTTAGGTTTTCTTGAAAGATATAATGCATGTCGATTCTTTATCTTTTTTATTTATTAAAAAATCAAAATCTCGTTTGGATTAGTGCATGAATTTTTAGAAATTTTTGAAATTTTTAGTGTTCTTGTTTAATGACATAGCCACATTCTCAATATAGGTGAGTAATTTATCAATGAGTTTTGATTTCAATTTTTTTTTAATTTGTACAAAAACTGAAATCTCATAACGATAATTCATTATCGTTTGGACTTTTCAAATTTTTTAATTTTGCTTTTTATTAAAATAAATTTAAAAACCTAAGATAAAATTACTAGCTCAATTAGAAATATAATATAGGGATAATACTGTCAGGTGTCTTAAAAAAATAATAATAAATGTTGAATTCATTCTTTTTATATTTACAAAAAATGTAAAATTATTTAGGAGTTAGTCTACTTATTTAGGGTTTGAAAATTTTAATTTCTTGTTCAGTGGCATACATACATCTTTCATGTATGTGAGAAATATATCAATGAATTTTGAGTTCAAATTATTTTTATTTGTCCAAAAATTGAAATTTCATAATGGTAGTATATTACTTTTGGATTATTCGACCTTTTTAATATTGTTTGTTAAGAAAGTCAATATAAAACCTAAGATAAAAATAACTAGTTAAATTAAGAGTAATACCCTAAAATAGCACTTTTTAAAAAAAAAATTCCAAATCTAGCATCATAAAATTAAATTCCCAAAAATAGCACAAATATTTATGTGAAAATACTTATTTATTCTAAATAAATTATACATAAACTTAAAGTATTGTATTTGGGTTCATTATTTCCAATTTAGGGTTTAATTTTTTTCTATTAAAATATAGTTTTAATGCATTTTAATCTTAAATTTGTGCTATTATTGGAAATTTAAACTAATAATGCTATTTTTAGAACAAAAACTTAGAAATGTGCTATTTTAGACATTTGCCCTTAAATTAAAAATGTAATATAGAAATTAAAAAAATACTAATACATGTAAATTTATTTTAGAGTAATAACCTAAAATAGTATCTTTTTAAGTTTTTCTTCCAAATTTAGCATCTCAAAATTAAACTTCCAAAAATATCACAAATACTTATGTAAAAATACTTATTTATTTTAAAAAAAATTATATATAAACTTAAATTATTGTATTTGGGTTCTTTTTTTCCAATTTAGGGTTTAGTTTTTTTCTTTTAAAATATAGTTTGATTGCATTTTAATCTAAAATTTGTGCTATTATTGGAAATTTAAACTAGTGATGCTATTTTGGAATAAAAAATTAGAAATGTGCTATTTTAGACATTTGCCTTTTATTTTATTCCAAATATAAAATAACATCTTTTAAAGTTTTCATTCCAAATATAGCACATTAAAATTAAAATTAAAATTCCAAAAATAACGTAAATAATTATGTGAAAATATTCTAAATTAATTATAAAAAATTTTACAACATTATTTATGTTCATTTTTTCCAATTTAGGGTTTACTTATTTTTCATTAATAAGAAATTTTAATGTATTTTAATATTTAATTTATGATATTATTAAAAATTTAAATTAATAATACTAAATTGGAAAACAAATTTAAAAATTTGTTATTTTATAGAATTGCCCTTTATTATATTGGTTATTAAGATATTGAAAGATTGTGATTTAGTAATATTTGTAAGAATATACAATTGAGTAATATCATAAAATAGTAATTTTTAAAGCTTTTGTTCCAAATCTATCATAATAAAATTAAAATTCCAAAAAAATAAATAATTATGTGAAAATATTTATTTATTTATTTCAAATAAGTTATATACAAACCTAAAATATTAATTAAATTCCTTTTTCTAATATAAGAGTTTAATTTTTTATTAAAAATAATTTTTAATGTATTTTAATATTAAATTTGTGTTATTATTAGAAATTTAAAGTAATAATACTAATTTTGAAAAAAAAACTTAAAAAATATGATATTTCAAAGAATTGTCCTATAAAATTTAATAGGACTACAAAAGAATTTATGTTAGTTTTAATTTAAGTGAAAGATTTTTTTTTAATTTGAAATATTTTTATTGAAATAAATTTTTAACTATGATATTCATGTTTTTTTTACTTATAAAAAATGTTTATAAGGTGCATGCCCACAATATTTTTAATTTTCATAATTATAAAGTATTTTAATTTTTAATTATGTTAAACTATGCATACCATTTTAAATTTTTATATATTAGAAGTTTTAATAACGTTTTAACTTGTATTCAAGTTAAACGATCTATATATTTAAAACATGATCTATTTTAACAATCTAAACTATATTCATGTGTTATATTACAGAGTATGTCATTCATATATTATAATTTTTAAGTGATTCATTAAGGTTATAAAAGTAAAAAATTGTAATTATACTAACTATTTAACCAAACAGCTATATATTTACTAATCCTGTTTCGAATATACAGTATTCCTATTTCCAAATAGTATTTATTATAAGTCAAATTATATTAATCTAACCATATATTACAATCAGATATTACGAATATGTGTTATAAACGTTGTTAATATTAATCTATTAGCAATATAATCACATAAATATTTATTATAAAAATAAAATCATTTATATGATTATTGAAATGAAATATTTATGATATATAAAAAATTATATATATATATATAACATATACTATACAAATAAAAACTATATGATTTTCATCTTTTGATCATAAAATAAAATATATAAATATCAACTTTCACCAATTTAATATCTGTTTAATAAATTAACATTAATGTAAATAAAATCTAACATAATTAATATTAACTCTATTCTATATAATTAAAACGTGAACAGTTTATATAAAAAAATATTTTAGTTTAATTCTGTATTGAAAATCTAAATTGAAAAATATTTATATAGTTACAACAAAATCTCAACTAAAAATTGGATATACCAAACATTATTTTGAAAACAGAAATCGTAAATATATAAATGTATTTCTTAACATCAATGAAGTTGTACGTGGTCTAAATTATAATTCTAATACTAATTTAATCAAATATATATTGAAAAGATTTCATTTCAAAATGTAAAAACAAACATATCTTTCACTTAACGAATGTTTTCATAAATCTAATCTATATAATTTAATCATCAATGAAGTTGTACCTGATCTAAATTATAATTCCAATACTAATTTAATCAAATTTAAACTGAAAAGATTTTATTTCAAAATATAAAAAACATATCTTTTACTTAACGAACAGTTTTCATAAATCTTAATCACATTTGCATAAAATCAGTAAAAATATTGGAATTTAAATATTAACAATCGAAATTATTAAAACTATAACTTCACTATAGAATCAGATTTACAACCATCACTAATGTTGTATTTGGTTTTATTCTTAATTCATATTCTTTTAAAGAAATCTAATTTGAAAAGATTTAACGATCTAAACAAAAGATTTTAAAAAACTAATTCAAATATCCAAAACACTATAAATACTCAACACTATAAAATCAGGATACTCCTAACCTGATTATTTCTAATAAACAATAAAAAATGGTTGTAAATGGTAAAATTACTTACCTCAATGATGTCAAACTTTTCAAAACAGGATGGCGTATCCATGTAAAGATTCTGCATTCATGGAAACAATATACATCTCAGACTGGTGAAACTTTTGAAATTTTATTGGCGTATCAAACGGTATCATAATCGATTTTATGTTTTATAAAACAAGTTGACAAATATATGTTTTGATTAATAGTTTTTATTTTGTGTTTCAAAAGGGTGTGAAAATACATGCTTCCTTTAAAAAAAATATGACTTTTACGCCTTCAAAAATAACTCAATGTTGGAGAGTAGAAATTCATTGAGAATTTCTCACTAGCTCCTGCCACTGGTAACTTTCGGTTAACTCATCATCCTTACAAAATGAGTTTTGTAATCACTACATCCATCACACCATCTAATTACATATCAGATGACATATTTCTGTCATTGACAAGTTTTGATATGATTAGAAGTGGTGAGCTGAAAACACATTTCTTAGTTGGTGAGTATTAGATATCTATTTAAATATAAAACTATATTGAATGTTTATAATTATTGTACTAACCAAAATTATCAAACATCTATTCTTTTCAGATGTCATTGGACAAGTTGTTGATATGGGAGAAACAAAAAAAATTTACGTAAATGGCAAAGAAGAAAGAAAGTTGAGTTTTTTTTAGTGATTCAGAGTAAATTTTTCTGTATGTATTAAAAAGTAATAATTTTAATATAAAATTTATATGATGCAATGTGATTTTAAATTTAGGGATGAACGTATGGCATGTTATCTATGGGGAGTATTTGCCGAAAAGTTAAGCAACCATTGTCAAGATGCTGGCGATCAAATAGTTGTTTGCCTACTTAGATTTGCAAAAATCAACTTTTACCGAGGTTGTTAAATCTTCATTTTAATATTATATAAAATAATACATTTTATAAAATCTAATATTATTTTTTTAGAATCTGTAGGAGATTTGTAAATAACAAATGCATTTGATTCATTTGCGTTGTTTATTAACCCTTCTTTACCGGAAGTAGAACTTTTGAAGAATTCATAAGTATATATTTGTAAAAAATTTGTCTGGTTTAATTTTGTTGTGTCCAATATTGTTATTATTTAATTCTGTTTATTCAGATTACCTCAGGATGGTCGAGCTATTACTATGTTTGAACCCAAAGATAATAAACGTGAGCTAATCGCAAATAAAAATAAGTGGTTTCAGTTACCTAAAAAAAGTGTTGCACAAATATAATAAACTAATCAATTGTGTTGCATCATAAGTGTTTTAAATTTTTCTTATTAATTTTCTTATTGTGTTTTTCTAGGTTGAAAAATGTAGAATCATGTGTAAAATTTATACTATTGATATAGATTTTTCATGGTATTATTTTGGTTACGGTAAGTGTAACAAGAAAGTTCAGAAAGTCACAGAAAACAAGATTTCATTCAAATCAAAAAAATCTGCTAAACCAATATTCTACTGTGAAGTTTGTAAGGATATTTTCACAAATGTTTCGGCAAAGTATTACATATCTATTTAATTAAAAAGACGTGTCAATTTTATGTTAATTATTATTTATGTACTAATACCTATATTTACATAATTATTTATATTTAAACTCCATATTATTGTAATAGATGATACTGATTGCACAAAAATTATGATATTGGACAAAGTAGCAACAAATATCGTAAAATAAACTGCTGCATATTTGCTTTGTGGTTCATTTGATGAGGTATGTTTTTAGTTTATGAGTTTTATAAAATATTTGAAAATTTATAAAGTAATAAATTAATTATATTTCATATAGAGGATCAAGAAATAATTCCTGATGTAATTAAAGACCTGATTGGAAAAACATTTCAGTTTATGGTATCTATTGAAAAGGAAAATGTTTTCTATGGATCTGAAACATATCGGGTCGTGAATGTTTGGAATAGTGAGGAAGATATTAATTATGAATCTCTATCTGATAATTATAGTCATTTGGATGCAGTGCATTTTATTATTTCGGGTGACAAGGTAATTATGTTTATAAGTGAGTTGTATATTATCAATAATTATAGATATTAAAACTAAATTATGATTAATTTACGTGGTTGTTTTAAAGGTTTCAATAATATGAACTGCTAGTGCAGAAACATCAGGGTCGTACTCAACCCCTTCATCAAAAAGATCTTTTGAATTTAATGATGAAATATCATATCTCACTTTTACATCTAAGAAGCAATGCAATAAAACGATCAAAATTGAGAAGATTGATGATTGAGAACCAAAAAAGAAGCTTAAAACATTTTGTGTTATGGACCTAATGTTTTGTAATTTCATCAAACTATTTTGATTTCTATTATTTGGTTTGTTTTTTGAACTATTATGGATATTTTTCTGCGTAAATAAAAATATTATTTTCATTCATGATTCACTACTTTATTTATATCTTATACTAATTTTACTAAATTTTATTTGCAAAAATAATAGATATAATCGGTATCTTTATGCTTATTTAGTTATATCCTTATACAACAAACAATGATGTGTTCTTTCAAAACATATACTAATGTATACCTAAATTAGATTATATATAATTTTATAAGTTTACATCACTTAATTTTAAAGTAATGTGTTAATCTTTTTAAAAAAGATGTGTACTAGAGTTTGGTTATACACATCTTATACTATATGAAATCGTTATTATCACTTAAACTTATACAAGAATTTGTTATATTTACATATCATCCTAATTTATGTTTTTATATATATAAGTAGACGAAATCATATGATAATTTTATATAATGTACACAATTTTAAAACATGTATTTTATAATTGTTGAAATCGTGAATTTATAATATATTAAACTACATGTAAAATTCTAAATATAAAATTTTACTAATTAGAGTTATAACATATGTATATATTTTTATATAGTATGTATAATATGAATCTTTGATTATAATTATATAGTTTTAAATTATCCATAATATTTTAGATTTAATATTTTTAAAAAATCTTAACTAATTAACGTGTTATTTTAGATTTTCAAAGATTTGTTAATTTTGTAATCAGATAAGTCTATAAAACCTACGCAACGTGCAAAATCTTTATTCCTAAAACTATTCCATTTGCAAAGATTATCACCATTTTCGTCAACAAATAAGGGACATTCACTCCTCTCCTATCATTTCTAATCAAACACATCCAAAAAATTCCAAGAATCCTATTCTATCTAATTCTACATTATTAAATTCTAGAAACATACCTTTTTTGTGGATGAAAATCTACAATCGTCCAGCAATTGCTTTACTCATAATTCTCAGATTGCATATAAAAAATATCAAAATTAGTACTAAAACTCATTTTCTACATAAGTTGATACACATATGACTTAATATTTTAAAATTTTACTAATGGTATTATTTACTTTATCTTTATAATGTTTGAATTATTAATCTGATTAGCTAATGGAAAAGAGAATGTGTTCATCCCAACTACCCAAACAAACAAGAGGAAAAATATTATTGGTAAACTTTCTTTACTATTTTAAACGTGAAATGTTATTGTGTATCATATTAATATATATGTTTATACCCATGTACGTTTATTAATTATTAATGTTTATTCTTATTTCTCAATCAATGACATGACTAATAATAAAACAATAATGAAGCTATTGACCGTACGACAAACAAATTACAAACTAAGAAGTTACGAAAAAACTCCCAGAACCCCTGTAAGCTTCATTATTTTATAATATAATTTTAATTTTTTAAAATTAATTCATATTATATTCTTATTAAATGATGTGTATACAGCAAGTAGTTCGCACTTCACAGGATTAACTACTTCTCAAATAAGTAGATTTAGAGAATTCAGAATTCAATGAGATAGTGTACTTAATGATATTATAAGCATATATTCTGAAAATTTTTCTAGAGCAAACAAATTATCTTCAAGCAATGTGTTTCAAGGCGTACATACAGAAGAACAAAATATTAATGCAATATATGATTTTGAAGGTGAAGGTATCTCTAAATTTAATGAAATACATCTTATAAATATAATCTACTTATGTGTAATATTTTTCAGGTTCTATCGACGAATATGATGAACAATTTTTTCAATACAGTTCAGATGAATGTACTTATTCTGATATGAGCGATTTAGAAGATATAAAAACTAAATTGGTTGATGTAGAATACAAAGAATTGGAATGTCAAAGAACTTGTGTAAAAACAACGGCGTTGCTATTTAAGCAAGTATTTGGTAATACAAATTCAAATGCACAATGTTCTGCTCAAAATGTATCTGGTACTTTAATTCTTTTTAATTTTCTCAATTATAATATTTCTTATTTTGTATTATTTTATATGTAAAATTTAATATAAATTACAACCTACATAGATGAAGGTGATCCTACATTTATATGTCATCACTGTGATGCTATTATGTGGTATGGAGAACGTCTAAATAAATCTAAAAATTCTATGAGCGCTACATTTTCCCTATGTTGTATGCAAGGTCAAGTGAAATTTCCGTTTTTGAAGGAACCTCCAAATATGTTAAGAAAACTTTTGACTGGCACAATCATACTGAGCAGATATTTTCATAAAAACATCAAGCCTTATAATATGATGTTCTAATTTACATCTCTTCGTGGCAAAGTTGATCGTTCTATCGAGAAAGAAACATGACCAAAAATGTGCCAACTATCATTTGATGGGTAGTTTAAAACCAATTTTAGGTGATTATGCTAATTTATTATAACTATATATAGTTGACACAGAAAATGAGGTTGAGAACAGATCAAAAGTGTTGAGATATTAAACAATTTATTATTATTTTATACTTATTTATTATATTAATTTATTAGTATATATTAAAATTTAACTGATAATAATTTTAATTTATTTTGTAGTAATTCTAACAAGTTTGGAAAACAAGATATCAAAGATGGTTTGAAGAAGATTATTATTGAAGCTATCATCGACATGTTAAATGCAGTAAATCCTTATGTTGAGAAATTTATATCAGCTAGAGAGAGATTCGACACAAGTACTGAGGAAAATTTTCATATGAGAATTGTTAGTGATCGAGTTACAGATAGTAGAACGTATAATGTTCCAACAACATCTGAAGTTGTTGTATTAACTCCAGGAGATTTTAATTTAGACATGAATAAGCGTTATATAATTTTGGAACAACAATATGGTCGTCTAAAAAGGATTAGTGAAATCCATCCAGCATATTTGGCTCTACAATATCCTCTAATACTTCCTTATGGTGAAGATGGTTTCAGTCTTGGAATTAAAAGGGGTTATACTAAAAGTGCTATGAAGCTTAAAAAAAGAAAGTATATCTATGAGACAGTTCCTTTCTTTTCGTATTCAATAAAGAAAGAATGACTCTCATACTTTGATGTATTCAAAGAGGCTATTACAACAGTTTCTGGTCGATACGTATACAAAGAGTGAATCAAACAGACTTAGTTATCTAAACCAAAATCAATCAAATTTACGATCTGATAGTTATGATTCAATTAAAGAGTCTGAAAATTGTGAAAATTGTACTATGCATGAACAAGACCAACAGTTCACTTTACCAGCTACATTCACAAGGGGACCTAGGTATATGAAGAATAATTATCTGGATGCAATGGCAATATGTAAACATTTTGGTTTTCCAGATCTTTTCATAACACTCACATGCAATCCAAAGTGGCCTGAAATCACAAGATATCTAAAAAAAAGAACTTGACGTGTGAAGATCGACCATATATAATTTGTAGGATGTTTAAGATGAAAGTAGATTCTTTGATGAACGATTTAACAAAGAAGAAACTTTTGGGCATTACAAAGACGTGAACTGATCCAGTTTTTGAATATGCCTCTTATTATATTAATTATAATATTGTAATAACTGTTTTATTTTAAAAATTGCAGGTATGTATACTATAGAGTTTCAAAAGAGAGGACTTCCATATGCTCACATATTGCTATTCATGGGTCCTAAATCAAAGTTTCCTACAACTAATGACATAGATCAAATCATTTCTACTGAAATTTCAGATAAAAATGAAGAAAGTGAACTTTATGATGTTGTTAAGGAAATGATGATTCATGGACCTTGTGGTTATGCTAACCAGAACTCACCATGTATGGAGAATTAGAAATGTTCAAAGTAATATCCAAAATCTTTTGCAAAGAAAACATCTATATCTAAGGAAGGATTCCCTATCTATAGAACGTAAACAATCAGACATATATGTTGAAAAGAATGGTTTCAAGTGCGATAACAGATACGTCATTCCATATAACAAGACTTTATCTATTCGTTATAGAGCACATATTAATGTTGAGTGGTGCAACCAAGCTGGCTCCATTAAATACTTATTAAAGTATATAACAAAAGGTTATAACCGTGTGACTGTTGCTGTTGAACCAGTTCAGAAAGATGTAGTAAGTGAGGTTTTAAATAACCAAGGAAATGTTCAGTCTTCTAAAAACGAGATCAAATATTTCTTTGATTGCAGATTTTTAGATATATTAAAAAATGTTTTAAATTTTAGTTTTAAGCTTATAAAGTTATATTCTAACATGAATTAATACAGGTATATTTCTGCATGTGAATCGGCATGGCGTATTTTTAAGTTTCCTATACATTTTCGATCTAGTTCTGTTGAGAAGCTGTCTTTCCATTTGTCTGGAAAACAAATTATAATTTTCAAAGGTGATGATATGGTGTAAATATTTATCAACAGAAAACTAATTGAGAATACCATTTTTCTAGCTTGGTTTGAGATGAATAAGGTTAACGTAGCGATGATATGGTGTAAATAGTTATCAATAGAAAACTAATTGAGAATACCATGTTTCTAGCTTGGTTTGAGATGAATAAAGTTAACGAAGCTGCTAGGGATCTCAAGTATGAGCAAATATCCAATAAGTTTACATGGGATAGGAAACTTAAAGTTTTCAAAGAAATAAAAAAAGGATTTAGTGTTGGAAGGATCAACTATGCTCCTAGGAAGATGGAGGAAATATATTTTTTTTAGAATATTGCTGAACTATGTTAAAGGTCCACGATCTTTTGATGAAATTAAAACATACAATAATGTTGTTTATAATACCTACAAAGAGGCAGGTTATGCTCGTGGATTGCTAGAAGATGATCAAAATTATATTGATGATATAGTTAGGAAAAGTTTTGCAAGCTCGGTAAGCTTTCTTAGACAACTTTTTGTTATTATGCTCACTTCCAATTCTTTTTCTAAGCCCGAAGTTGTTTGCAACCATACATGGGAGTTTTTTTTCTGAGGGCATTCAACATAACAGGAGAACGTTGTTGAACGGACTATGTTTGTATTAGTTTTGTTGTTATTATGATTAATGATATTTATAATGTATATTTAAATTAAAATTCTTTAAATTTTATTTATTTCTTTCTTTCAGATTTGATTATAAATGATGAAGACAAAAACAATATGCTCTTGAAGAGATAGAAAAGATCATGAGAAGCAATGTGAGTTCTTTGTCAATTATAAATCTATACCACAACCATGTATTGATGGGAATCACCAATTGAATGTTTTGATAATTGATGAAAGAAGCTAACGTTCAGAACTGAAAGCAATTCATGATAGAGACTTTGCATTGATGAACCATGATCAGAAAAAAAAATTACAATGAGATAATGGAAGCTATTTTGGAGAAAAAAGATGGTGCGTTTTTTGTTTATCGATATGGTGGAATTGGAAAAACATTTCTATGGAGAATATTTTCTGCTGCAATTAGATGTAGAGGGGATATTGTTTTAAATGTTGCATCTAGCGGTATTGCTTCACTTTTATTAAAAGGTGGTAAGACAACTCATTCAAGTTTTGGTATTCATATAAGTTCAGATGAGTTTTCAACGTGTTCACTAAACCATGGTACAAATATTGCATATTTAATTAAACAAGCTGATTTCATTATATGGGATGAAGCACCTATGATGAGTAGACATTGTTTTGAATCTTTAGACAGGAGTTTGAATGATATCATTGGGTGGAAAAATTGTGGTTTTCGGAGGTGATTTTAGACAGGTTTTTCCTGTTATAAATGGTGGGTTTTTTTGCACTTAATTCTTCATATATTTGCGATCATTGCAAAGTGTTAAAACTCAATAAAAACATGAGACTATTTTCGGAAAATTTGTCTACAGTTGAGGCTAAAGAACTGAAAGAGTTTTCTAATTGGATTTTAAAGGTTGGTGATGGAAAGGTTGTTGAACCTAATGATGGTGAAGTTTTAATTGATATTGTAGAACAGTTTCTCATTACTGATGTAAATGATCCTATTGAAGCAATCAGCAAACAAGTGTATGGAGATACAATTTCATTGCAAGATAATAATGAGCCTAAGTTTTTTCAAGAAAGAACTATTTTATGTCCTACAAACGAAGATGTCAACACAATCAGTGATCATATGCTGAATAAACTTGATGGTAAGCTTTATTGATTAATTAAATATTAAGTGTTAATTACATGAGACTATTGTTCACTTATATTAATAATAATACATTTTTTTCAGGTGAAGAAAGGATTTATCTTAGTTTTGATTCTATTGATCCTTCGGATGTTAGTGCAATAAACAATAAAGATCTAACTCATGATTTTTTAAACACTATCAAGTCAGGATTACCCAATCATAGGCTATGTTTGAAAATTGGTTGTCCAGTCATGTTGCTAAGAAACATCGATCTTAAACGAGGATTAATGAATGGCACTAGACTACAAATAACTCAAATGACTGATTTTTTGGTCGATGCTATTGTAATTACGGGTGAAAAGATTGGTATAGGAGTTTTGATTCCAAGACTACTTATCACTCTATCGGATACAACACTACCCTTTAAAATACGGAAGATAATTGCCACTTTCTGTTGCTTTTGCTATCACAATAAATAAGAGTCAAGGGCAATCATTATCTCACGTTGGAATTTTTTTACAAAGACTAGTGTTTTCACATGGACAACTATACGTAACTATTTCTAGAGTGACATCTAAAAAGGTTTTAAAGATTTTAATTGTAGACAAAGAAGTAAATCCTTTAAAAAAACTATAAATGTTGTATTTAAACAGATTTTCAAAATATCTGAAACATTTTCATTTTTTAATAATTCAAATTTTTAATCAACCTAATTATGTTCTTTACAATTTTCTATATATGTTGCTTTAGTTTGAAAATACGTAATACAAGTACATAATATTATTTTTACGTTTATATAAAAATTATCATTACAAAACATTAGTAAGTTTTAAATTATTGTAATACAATCAATATATATATATATATATATATATATATATATTCAGAAAGGTGCAAAAACAATTTTTATTTATCAGATTATATATTAAATCGATATCATTTTTTTTTTCAATCTAAACAAAACTTTTGTACCTGAAAAAACATTTATGCCGATAGCATCTTTGAAAAAATTCTTGTAGGTTTCAAAAATTAAATTTGTATTAAATGTGTACAGCAATTAAAAATACTATCAAATAGAATTAAATATAGTTTTTGGGGTTACAAATTCGTTGAAAAACACAAAAAATAGATTTGAAAACACATAAAACCACTTTTTAAGCTATAACGCCAGCTAGATTCATTTCGTGTAGCAGTGTATAAACTCACTAATAAAGTAAAATTTTCAGTACATGACAAAAAAAGTCAACGGTGTTTATGGAATATATTCTTCTCATAAATAAAATCACGATTTCGTTTTTTAATTTTCACAATTTTATAAAAACGTAGTGGGAAGATGTTTTTTCATTCTATATAAACATCTTTCATTACATTGTGGAAGTTCAGTTTTTATTCAGCTAACTTATCTATTCCTCAACAAGAAAAATCATCTACTTAAAACCAAACAAAAATGAATCACAATGATACTTTTCAACATTTGCATCCATGGAAAACAACCTGGAAAGTACGTGTTAAGGTTTTAAAACAATGACCTAACAATAATGAAAAAAGTCAGGAAGGTTTACATTTTCTCTTGGCTGATGAATATATAAGTATTTTAACGCTCTAAATTAAGTATTGATTTATATCTATGCATGTAATAATTTTAATTAATTGTATTCTTTTTTGAGTCATGATTTATCATGGTCCTATATTCCACGTTTTCTTAATAACCTAAAAGAAAATCAGTAGCATGCTCTTGAAAACTTTGTTGTCATAACAACTAACGGTGTGAAGCGTAATTCTAAAAACATATGGACGATTCATCTGGTTGAGAAAACTAAGATTCAAAATATTACTTCAAGAATTAAAAATCACTTCATGAAGTTTACAAGGTTTAGCAAGATTATTTTTCGAGATGTAGATCCATGCTATTTTGTTGATAATATTTTAAATTTAGATTAATGCATTAATTATAATGTTTATTTGTTTAAAATATTATTAATTTGAATTTTTTTTATAAATATGTGATAGGGGTTATTCATGAGATGGGAGAATTTCCTATACCAGATTCTGAATCCGAAGATGCCCTATTTCCACTATCAATAGAAACTCTTTCTTTTAAAAATTAAAGACACAATGTAACTTAAATAGTAATTACATTTTTTACTATTGTTAGGCTTTATACGATCTATAAACAATTTTATTTGTTGTAGAAAATACATCCTCGATTGTATTTGCTTTTGTAGATTGGCTATTGATATACTGAAAATAAAGATGACTGCATTGTGTGTGCTCTAACTGACTAGCGTATAAATATTACTGGTTGTAAGTGTTACTAATTATATTTTTAAAATTTTAAAGTATTATTTTTAATCTATTTTTATTTTTGTGTTAAAATCATGAACATGTTATTGATGGTGGGATATGTCAAGGTTTGAACTAGACCCAATTATCCCTGAATTTCGGAAGTTGAGGGATAACTAATTTCATGAAATCATGTGTAATCAATTGTTTAAAATATTTTTATAATATTTATACCAAAAATCTAACAACAAATTATCTTTCATTTTAATTAATTAGATTTATTAACATGGGATACTCAGACGTGCATGCGGGTGTAATAGATGTTGATGATGATGATCAAGCTTCTACTTCTAAATGAATGTGTTGGATAACCATTCATATGCTTAATCTGTGTGTAATATGTTTGTAATAATTTTAGTTATTTCTATGTTTGAACAACGTGTGGTGAATATGTGTAATATCTGAACAAGTTTTTAATTTGTTTTCGTATTATGTTTTCTTATTATTTGTAATATTTGAACTACTATGTTTGATGTGCTATGGTATTATTAGTTGTTTTACTATTTTGTAGATAACTATTTATAATTTGTGTAAAAACTTAGTTGTTGTTTTATTATTTATATATTCCATACAATATAAGTGTTTTTCCTAAATTATATATGTATGATTTTAATATTATAGTGAATTGATTTTAATATTATAGTGAATTGATTTTAATATTATAGTGAATTGATTTTAATATTATAGTGAATTGATTTTAATATTATAGTGAATTGATTTTAATATAACAAACAAATTTGGTATCAAGTATATTACTGTTTATATATTAGATTATTATATAAGTAAATTTGTTCAAAATGAATCATCATCTTCTTAAAAAAAATTTAAAGCATTAATAAATGTAATATTTTACACATTACTCCATGAGTTTAGGGTTTCAACCAAAGAGATTGTGTGCTTTTTTACTTTCACATATTGAAATTTTTAAACTCAAATTAACAATATAAACAATCTATTCCAAGTTATATCATCCTAATATTCTACGTAAACTACTAAACTCCCAATTTATTTTTCGTTATTTAAAGTTACTTTCATATAATCGAATCTGAAATTTTTTCTGATATATCTAACTTTTTATATTGAAATTAACAACTGTTTCCAATGTATTTCAAGTTATATTAACGAACGTTTCGATTATAAACTAAAACCCTTAATTTTTTTAAATTGACAAAACCCTAGAAATTGAAAAGACGATCTATTTGAAGCTTACCTTTTTTGCGGACTGGTTTTCCATCGCGTATTACCTCTTTCCACTCTTGATTTTTTGAAAGTTTTGATATTGCAAGTCGATACCAAGAGTAAAATCCCGAAGAAAAGAATCGCGAAGGTGAATCGCCTTCGCGTTCTTCTCTCGGATTTTTTTTAATTATAAAATTAAATGACGTAATAGACTTAAAAGGAAAGCATTTGTCTTTTTAATTATTGTTTAATTATTTTATTTTATTTAAATCATGATGTATATATATGTCTACGACTGTTGTAATGTTTGCACAGCCATAATACTATACACAAATATTTAATAAACATATTTACATACTGAATTATTATGTATTTATTATATAATTTTAAATAAATTAAATTGTTTCGAAAATTTGAATGTGATAAGTGGTAATTAAGAACCATTAAATATTTAATAGTTATTTCATATAATTTGTTGAAAAAGAAATTATTTTGTAAATTATTATTCTTTCATATAATTCATAATGAGTTTATTAATATAATTAAACTATTAATAACTGTGTTATTGTACATTTATTTTTTCCTACACTTAATATAAAAAGATATATATTCTAATATTTTTTACAAATATTTTTCGTTATTTATATTAGATTAAAACTTTCTTAATAATTTGTATATTGACTAAATTTTAATTAATTTTAAATTTGAACAAAATTAATTTTAAATAATCATAAAATTATAATTATAAAAGTTATTTTTATTTGGCTAATAATAGTGAGACAAATATGTAACACAAACTAAATTTTTTGCTTTATCAAAATTCTTTTTAAAATCAAAAAATCCAAATAATAGGTAAAATATTAATTTAAATTCATAAATAGATAAAAAATACATCTTTATTAAAATCATCCCAATATAACTTTCTTATCTATTTAAAACATTTTAAAACATTAAAAATTAATTTTTAAAACAAGAATATTCTACGCATTCACGATTTTGTGAGTTTAAGGTTTCAGTCAAACCGCTTCTTTGTTTTTTTAGCACATATTAAAGATATTAAACCTAAATTAACAATCTAATCAATATATCTTACGTTATATCAACTTAACATTCCACGTAAACAAAAAACCTCCAATTTTTTTCGAGAATTGAAGTTAATTTCATATAATCGAATCTGAATATTTTCCGATAATTCTAACATATATATGGCTTGTGAGGCTTTGATACAAATATAATTTATCTGAATATCTTCACAAAGCCTTTTCTGAATATTCAAAGCTTAACAGATGTTAACTATCGAACATAGAAGTTTCATGAACATACACAAGCAAAGACATCGATCTTTCTTCGGTTCGAAACTGAACATCAAGCATCAAAGCCTCACAAGCCGTCCAGCGGATCTTCACTTGTCACCAACCGACTCTCTCTGCACATTTGTAAACAGAAAGATAATATTATTTATCTTAACTTTGAAGCCAAAAAGGGTAACTCTGGGCTACGTATGAGTCCAACCGATCTTCCCATCTCACCAACCGAGCAATGAAGCAGGCTCCTAGATTCTTCTTCCTATTTTCAAAAGTGACTTGCCACCTCAAAATCTGATGAAATAAGAATAACAAACAATAAGATTGAAACTTAAAAGTGTTTTGCACAAGGTTTGTGCAATACGTTTAAATTCTATGTGGGAAGATTAATACGGATGATGTGGCATAATTTTATTGTAGATAAGTTAATAAAACTTATATAAAAAAAGAGGATTTCTGAAGAACGCAAATAAAATGTAGTGAATATTGTGTAATATTCAGGCATGACAGAAACTTTAGAGATACAGACACATAAAAATATGTGTATGAGCTAGCTGATAGGTTTATCGTTTTTAAGAAGAAATTATATTGTCGATTGCACACAAATCGAATATGTGAATAGAGAGAGTACACAACTGTTGTTATGAGTGAGAACATGTAGATAGGAATTTCTCAACGACGATTCAGTACGTGATGTCTTGTTAATTCTGATTAAACAACTTGTAACAGCTTTGTTTAAACGGTTCCTAATATACAATAAATTTGACTGTATAAATTATCGTGTGTTTAAATGTTTCTGTTGCAAAAAGATGGCCAAGCGGGGGGGGGGGGGTTCGGTCTGGTGACTACACCTATCAAGTTTATTACTTCTGCTGCAAAGATCACTTTATAGACTTTCAAACCCTTCATACTCTCTATAGCCCACTTCCAACTTTCCCTTTGAACATCCAACTCCGTATCAATCCGAGTGATGGCTTCATGGCTTGTCTACCGTAGAGTAGAGTTGTACCTACATAGTTTCGGAACACCTAAACCGCCCTCCCAGCCTCATATCTTTTATTCCATGAAGAGCCAATGTTGCATTTGAGCCAATGTTGCATTTGAGCCAGTGTCTTTGGGGGCACCCACTTTGGCTCTCTTTGTCAGGTTATTGTTTTCTTCTCTTTGTTTGTCTAACATTAGAGCTCCGAACCAGTTGTTATCTTGAAGGAGATACATTTAAAGATGAATTTGTTCCTATGAAAATTATTCTCGAATTCAGTATAAAATTAGTTGTCACAGTTCTGAATAAAAAAAAAGAACTGTGAAAAAAAAAAGAGAATTAAAAAGATAACTGTGAAGTTGAAAATGGGTCTTAAAGAGAAAAGAGAGAGGCACGAAAAAATAAAAGGGGAAAAAAATCGATATAAGATTTAATAGATAGGGTTAAGAGCATTGACGACGAGACCCTCTCAAGCTTTCTTCGATCTACACTTCTTCTCTCTCTCTCTCTCTCCCTCCTCTTTGTCTCAGGCAAGGAAGCTTTTCTCTTTCTATTTCTCTCTTCATCTGACTAGACACTCCCCAGCGATTTCGAGATACTTCTTTGGATGTTTTCGTGCTTTGATTCGATTCTTGTAACCGTTTTCTTCTCATTTTTTTCCAATGTTCATTGTGTTTTGTTGATCGATGATTGGATTGGAGCAGTATATCTTGTGTTTTTCTGAATCTTACTTGTTTCGAATTGGAATTGAGTCTGTAGATTTTGATTCTGTGAGCGGGAAAAAAGCTGATGCATCATTGAGTTTTGTTGGTTTCTTTGGTTGCAGGTTTTTTAATGGCGGAATCTTCCAAAGTCATTCATGTTCGTAATGTTGGGCATGAAATTTCTGAAGTAAGCAAAAACAAAAACCTTTTATTTTCTTGATTTTTCTGTTTTCATGAGTATTCTGTGTGTAGAACAAGTAGTAGTACCTGACCTCTTAATCTGAATTTTGTTCTTGTTTATCAGAATGATTTGCTTCAGCTTTTCCAACCATTTGGGGTCATAACTAAGCTTGTGATGCTCAGGGCAAAGAATCAGGTCTCTAAAACTCCACCATCATGTGCTTTCTCTCTACTTTATTTGGGGAACTTTTGTCTTAACGTGAGATTTCTTTTTTTCGACTGTTGAAGGCTCTTCTCCAGATGCAAGATGTTTCTTCAGCAGTCAGTGCCCTTCAATTTTTTACAAATGTGCAGCCAACAATAAGGTTTGTGACTATCAGAGTATTTTCCTTCTATTTGCTATCGCTCTTCTTTTAACCGTTCACTTTGATTTATCGGTACATTTTCAATTCTAGGGGTAGGAATGTGTATATACAATTCTCATCTCACCAAGAATTGACAACAATAGAGCAGAATATTCATGGACGGGAAGATGAGGTTTGTAATATATACTATTATCCGTTTGGTTTCTTTATATGAAAATCTAAGTTTATAAGCAAAGCATGTCATGCTATTGTCTTGTTATTTCATTTATGTCAACCGAGGAGCTTACATTTCCTCGTCTCATTTTGCTTTTTGTTCTCTCTTCTTTCCATCCTCTGTCTGACTCGTGCTTTGCTACGTGCTGGTGGATGTACAGCCGAATCGTATTCTCTTAGTCACAATCCATCACATGCTGTATCCAATTACAGTTGACGTGCTGCATCAAGTTTTTTCTCCCTATGGATTTGTGGAGAAGCTCGTCACTTTCCAAAAGTCTGCTGGTCAGCTTCTCTGTGTTTTTTCTCGCTTTTCTATTCTGCTTAGCTCTTAGATTAGACTCAGTTCTAGTAGATGATTTAGGAGTTTGTCTGTCTCTTGTTATTTGCTTCTTTTATTTAATATTGCTTAAAATTGTACTATTGTTTATTAGCTCAGTTTGATGCTATATAACTTTAAGTTTGTTTTTCGACATTTTAGGTTTTCAAGCTCTTATACAGTATCAGGTACAACAATGTGCTGCCTCGGCTAGAACTGCTCTACAGGTATTTTTCTACAGAAGCTTTTAGAAAGATTCACCGAAGAAAACAAAGTCTAGGTCTGCCTTACCTTTTTAGTAACTGAGAACAATGTCACCTCTTTGTGGCAGGGTCGTAACATATATGACGGGTGTTGTCAGTTGGATATCCAATTCTCAAAGTATGCTCTGTTTGCTTTGTTGAAGGCAACTATTATTATTTTTTTGTTAGCTTGTAATTTGTTTGCTCTAGTGGTGTGAGTATTGACTTGGTCTTTTAATTTCAGCCTTGAGGAGCTGCAAGTAAATTACAACAACGATCGGTCTAGGTATGGATTATCTGTCCCTGTCTTCCATCTTCCTTGCAGTTATACAATTTGATGTTATCTTGGTGTTCATATAGCTATATCATATTGCCTTTAGGGATTATACAAATCCAAACCTGCCATCAGAGCAAAAAGGCCGTTCATCTCATGTACGCCCAGATTTACTAATTAACTACATATGTTTTGTATCCTTTTATGCCCTCTTAATGTTCTGATTTTCTTTTCTTGCAGCCTGGCTATGGTGATGTAGGAGGTATGTGCCTTTACATGATAGTAACTCTATGTATTGTTCTTCTATACTTTGTGGATTTTTACCAGTTCGTATTTCTTCTTTCCAGTGGCATATCCTCAGGTGGGTAACTCGAAGCTCATGATACAAAAACTATTTGTCAAGATCGGTCTAGATATCTCCAAAATCACTTTCTCCAAATATGTTTGCTAAATTGGCTGTTTTCTGTTTCCCTGGTTTTGTTCATTGAACCTCCTACTACTCCATAAGTGATTTCTTTATGTTAACAATGTTGAGTATGTGCATAACTAATCACTCATTCATGTGCTGTTACGTAAAAACTAGATGCCAAACACATCTGTTATCGCAGCTGCCTTTGGAGGAGGCTTGCCTCCAGGTATAACCGGCACAAATGACAGGTGTACAGTGCTTGTCTCCAATCTGAATGCGGATGTGAGTTGCTCATTTCTTCTTTCGCTTTTCACAACTTGTGTTTCCCGGGCTTAGAAGATTCACATGTTTCAGAGTATTGATGAGGATAAGCTATTCAATCTTTTTTCTCTATACGGGAACATTGTAAGGATAAAGCTTCTTCGGAACAAACCCGACCATGCCCTTGTCCAAATGGGCGATGGTTTCCAAGCTGAACTTGCAGTACATTTCCTCAAGGTTTGTCGATTTCCTTGGTTGCTAGATATAAATAATCCATTTGCAATAAGTTTCAAGGTTAAGAAAAATGGATGATGTAAATTAGAATTGTTTATTTGTGTTCTTTATGATTTTGCAGGGAGCGATGCTGTTTGGTAAGCGGCTAGAAGTAAACTTCTCAAAGCATCCAAATATAACACCAGGAACAGACTCACATGATTATATAAACTCGAACCTGAACCGCTTCAACCGCAATGCTGCAAAGAACTACCGCTATTGTTGCTCCCCTACAAAGATGATTCACTTATCTACTCTTCCTCAAGACGTGACAGAAGAGGAAGTGATGAACCATGTCCAAGAACACGGTGCGGTAGTGAACACAAAAGTGTTTGAGATGAACGGGAAAAAGCAAGCATTGGTTCAGTTTGAGAACGAGGAAGAAGCTGCGGAAGCACTAGTGTGCAAGCACGCGACTTCTCTAGGCGGATCAATTATCAGAATCTCATTCTCTCAGCTACAGACTATTTAAAAATCAAGATAAGTCACTCTCTCTCCTCCTCTAATAACATTAGGGCTTTGGTGAGGACAATGAATGTATGTTGCTTTACCTCAAAAAACTCTTTTTCTCTTTGTTCGTACTCTTTTTCTTTCAACTTATTTGTTCTTTGGTTTTAATTGTTTGTTTTGACTTCATGAGCTTACCCATTAATGGTAATAAAGACATAAAAAACCAATGCTAGAGAGATATGTAGTAACATTGTACTATACTCACGTCGTTTTTTCAGAAAATTTAAAGGTTTAGCATGTAGTTGTCAATATGACTATATAGTTTCTTAATTTACTCTTATGATATTTATTACTTAAACATCAAAAGTGAAAATTTTTTATTTGTCATCACCACGTTCAATTTCACCAATTTTCTTAATTTCTTAATTAATTTAATTTAAAACATAAATTATTTATTTTATTATTCAAACGTATTCAAACGTTTTAATTAGATAATCTAATTATCCAAAAATTAGAAAATTTTAAATTCGTGCATTACATATTTAATTACTCACTAATTTTAAAAATGGAAAATTATTTTTACATGAATATTTAATTATTGTACGTATATAAAAAGAAAGTGAAATTTTGAATTTTTGTACATATAGAAACTTCATTAAAATTAAATTCCATAATTTATATTAATTGTTCGCCAATTTTAATTATTTTTTAAAAAACTAATTAAATATCATAAAACTCTAAAACCAAATCATAACACTATATATAGTAAACGGATTGGTCATTCACATTTATTTTATACTTGCATCTTTTATAAAAATAAAAATAACATATTTTTTCTACGTCATACCTAAATTTACAAAATTTCTCGTAACACATAAAATTTTTCTGAACTCGAGAAATCAGTTCTCTATTCTCAAAGATAAATATCAATCATGTATTTTCTCCTCATATGGATACAACTGGTATGTGTATATTGAATATTCATTTACTATCACAAGTTTCAATAAAATACATTCTTCTCATCATTAATCATTAAAATGATCAATGTTTTCATGTCCTTATATACTGAAAAATGATGTATCATCTTAACTTTTACAATATTATTTATAAAATAATTAAGAAAAATAGTTATATACCCAAAAATGAAAAACGACAAAGACGATTGGATTAGGTTTATATCATGTATGTTGAAATACATAGCAAAAGATTCATATGAATTGTTTCACTCATATGATATTTCAACATTTAAATTATATAGATATGAATTGTATCTTCTATTTATTATTTTTTAATATCATATATTAAAAATAGAAATTAAACCACTATTTTTGATGTTTGTATATATTTTGAAAATTCAGTATTTCATTACATCACATAAGTATTATCCTAGTAAAAACTTAAATAACACACAATAAAAAGTAGTACTATAAAATATTACAAATTTTCAAATTTTATTTTAAATTTATTCTATTAAAATTAAATTTCTAAAAATAAAAATATTCATTTAATATAAATAAATTACAAACAAAACTAAAACACTATGTTTAAAAATTTTCCTATTTAGTATTTAGATATTTTTAATTAAAATGATATTTTAAAATATTTTAATATTAAATTAGTGTTATTATTAAAAATTTAAATTAATAATAAAAACTAAAAAATAACTATTTTAAAAAATTTAATAGAACGAAATAAAAATAATTTACTAGAAGTTAAAAGTAGTGACAGCAAATAAAAGAATCTAAATTTATAATAATTATTCCAAAAAAAACTAATTTGATAGTTTAGTGGCTACAACTTTGACTTTTAGTGAGTCACCAATTTAAACCAAAACTTTCGAAAACTTGTCACTAATAACTGAAACCAGTCTCAATTACTGTTCCCAAAAATCTTTTAATCCAAATTGGTTAAAAAAAACAACAAAAATAATCTGCATAGGGCAGTTCAAAGGATAATCTCTCAGAGAACAAACAGAGTAACAGATAAAATTCTCTAACATGACTTGCGATTTAAGACTTAAGAAAACAACGATTAAGCATTGGCACGACCATAAAATTTATGCTTCTCTTGGGTGGTCTGGAAGCGACCATGTCCAAACTTGGAGGAAGTGTCAACGAACTTGAGATTAATCACCTCAAGGGCAAGCCGAGATGTCTGCGTAAGCAGCGACTGGCGTAGAGTCACAACTCTCTTCTTTGGTCCCATGCAACATCCTTTAATCATCAAGTAATCACTCTTCACTACTCCATAGTGAGCGAATCCTCCCATTGGAGTCACCTCTTTCTCAGTCCTAATCAAAACCACAAACAAACAAACAAAAAAGTAAAGTAATCAATCACACACCAGCTAAGTATCCACAAGCCACAAAGTCTTTTATTTTTACTCACCTGTCATATTCAGTCATGGCTGAATGTGTCTCTTGTCCGACCTTGCCCAACCTGTAAATTTTTTTGTTCAGCTCGGTACGGTGATGGTAACCGTTCTGACCAGCCCTAGCTACAGTGTAGGAAACTCTTGCAGGATGCCATGCACCGATACAAGCAACTTTACGCAGACCCCTGTGAGTCTTACGAGGAAGACGGGTCACTCCCCAACGGGTAACAACACCTTCATAACCTTTACCCTTTGTGACACCAATCACATCAATCATTTCATCTTTCTGGAAAACTGCATCGATTGGGATCTGCTTCTCAAAGAAACTGTAAGCAAAGTCCACTTTCTGGGCAATTGTACCACCATTGATCTGGATTTCCATCATGTGAGCTTTCTTCTGCTTCAATCCCTTCATCTTTTTGATCTACAGGGATAAAGTTAACATAGAATTGTCAGTAAGAACTATAACAACAATGCAAACATTTCGATTAGCAAAATATACCTGAGTGTGAGCCAAAGCACGGATGACAGTTCCGTATTTCTTCATCTTCTCAAGCTGAGCCTGGATACTCTTCTTGCCTTCCTCACTTTCATACTGCTTCGCGTAGCCAGTGAAAGCCTTCTTCTTAGACTTGCACCAGTTCTTGTAAAACCTTCTCCTAACCTCTTCACTCAAATGCTGAGCCCAGACAGTGTTCAATGAACGAAGGCCACGAGGAGTCTTGACATAGGCAACAATTCCAACAACAACCATTGGAGGTGTCTCAATGATGGTAACAGCCTCACAAGTCTCCTTCTTGTGAAGCTCTACATAACAATAAAACCAAAATCAAGACTAACAAACTGAAGAAGCTCTACAATAAATTACAATAAACACAATTTTGTACTTACTGGATCCTGGTTTCTCGACTTCTCTGACAATGTGAGTCATACCAGCTTTGTAACCCATGAAAGCTGTGAACTTGCAGGGCTTGGATTGGTCATCCTTAGGGAAAGCCTTCACTGATACCAAAAATTGTGTGTAAGTAAAACAAAACACACAAGAAAACCCACAAAACAGAAACCCTAATGAATCAAAAATTAAACCTTTTCCTCTGTGACGGTTTGCTCTCTTCCTTGGAAGGAAACCGAGAGAACCGTGCCTTGGATGCTCAAACTTCCTGTGAGACATTCTTCTCCTTCTACATCATAGTAATTTAAGAACCCATCAGAGAAACAAACAAAAAGGCAAATTTAAAACCAATCTCAAACACAGTGAATCAAAAAGTAAACTCTATAATCATAAACTCATCGAGATAAAGTTTCTACATTGGAAAAGTAATGGAGGAAAGACGAACCTTGAAAGCCAACGGCTGCTGCTAAGAACCAACGATCTGCAAGAGAGAAATAGAAAGCGAAACCCTAGTTTCGTCTTATAAAGAAGTCGAATTACTGTAAAACCCTCAAAAGTCAATTTCAAATGTGCCTCTTTAGTTATTGGGTCAAAAGCCCAATAGAAAATATTAAAGATTTAATTGTTTTGAATTATTCGAATTAATACCTTTTTAACTAAATTTTAATTAGTAAAATACGAAAATTGGTTAGTGGTTACTGAGAACGTTATTTTCTCTACGAAAACTTAATTTCACTTAATGACGTTTATTCAATATCTCGACATAAGCCAAGAGGCAGATCTTGTGCCACTCCACCTGGTCGTATGAAACTGGCATGCATCCTGGCTCCCAAGACTCTTTCATAGAATTCCAAATATTTCTGTAAATCCCTTTACTGTTAAATAAATTAGTCGAAGTCTCCTTTTATAGTCAACGGGCAAAGAAAGATTTCTACACATCCATTCCTTTATGCATCCATTCCTTTATGCAGGTTCTTGGTGTTCATGCGACCCAAAATCTGATAACCAGTAACACTTTTCGTTATGGAGTAATTCATCTAAAATTTCCGGAGTTTTGTGAATGAATTCAACTAAAAAATTTCAATTGCAAAGAATTCATAAAAAGAAACTGTTGAGTTTGTTCCCCATTTAGTGTCAAAGATCCTACAACAAACAGGGGATTCGATGCCATCAAAAGGTATTCAAATTGATTCGTATTATGTGTGAAATTATGTAGTTATAATATTTTGTTATATTTTTATAAAATTTAATCAAATAGTTTGTAATTTACAAATTTTAATGAATATTAAATTAGTTTATAAAATATTTATAATACAAAAAAAAATGTGAAATATTAAATTGTTAGATGCAATATTTTTTGTGGTAAAAAGTATTTCAAATATATTAATAAAAATTTGAATTTTAAATATTGAATTTTATAATATTGATGAATATAATTTGTAAAATATAATGTAAATTAAATTTTTATAATTTGTTAAGTTTCTAAATGTATTAATATAGATAAATTATTTATTTAGATAAAAATTATATTAACAAAAAAATTGAATTTTAAATATTAGATTTTATAATAATAATATATATTTTAATCTTTTTATATATTTGGTATTTGTTTTTTAAATTAGTTATTTATAATGGTATTTGAAATAATATTTTTAGATAAAATTATTCAAGTATATTAACAAAAAAAATTGAATTTTAAATATTAGATTTCATAATATTAATGCATATTTTAATTTTTTCATATATTTGATATTTATTTTTTAAATTAGTTATTTATAATAGTATTTGAAATAATATTCAACAAATTAAATAATATTTATTGAAATGTATTTGTCAAATAATAATGTAAAGATTGTGTAAGAACTGTTTTGTTGATCAAAATGATGTTAGAAAATAACAAAACGGTTATAGATAGGCATTCGAATACCAATTCGGGTTTTGATCGATTTTTTTGATTTCAGAAATATCAGATATAAAGAATATGAATCATTCAGATATTTTAGAATAAGTTTGATTTGGTTTTATTTGAGTTTGGATATCCAAAATATTGATAAAAACTAAAACATTAGTTAAATATGAATAAAATTTGGTTAAATTTGATTAATATACCTACGAATTTTCAGATATTTTAATTATTTTGCTATAGATATAATTGATACATTCGAGTTTATAATTGTAATTTTGAATGATTGGATTATATCAACTTTAAATATAATTTCTATTTTTAGGTATATATTTTGAGTATTTTGGATAACCATTCTGTTTTCGGTTCCATTAGAGTTCTGTTCCGGTTCTTCGGATATAAGAGTGTATAATTTGTTTGGTACTTTGTCCAGTTCTAGTACGGTTCGGTATCTAGTTATTCGGTTTGGTTCTTCAAATTTAGATATTTTGTTCAACCCTAAAATGGTTATAGGTGGAGATTATAAATTAGAGATTTTTGTTGGACAATTTCCAAAATATCAACTTTTTTACTCTTTATTCCAAATGCATCATTTTTAAAAATTTCCAATAAAACACTAATTTAACATTAAAATACTTTACACTATTTTTTAATCAAGAAATATAAATCTTAAATTTAAAATGAATTCAAATATAATGTTTTACTTTTCATTGTAATTTACTTAAAGTAAATATTATTTTTACATAATAATTTATGGTACTTTTGGAATTTTAATTTTATTATATTATTTGGAACAAAAATTTAAAAAGTGTTATTTTAAAGTATTACTCTTTTTTAGATAATTTGATTAGTTGTTTGATTGAAGTTTAATCGGATTTAAATGCCTTTGTGGTGTGATTTATTTTCTAATTATTCAAACCAAAAATGTAAGTTGGAAAATTTAAGTTATTAGTTCATATAATATCCCTTAACTAAAAGTGAATGACAATGTTACCAAACGGATTAATTAAATTAAATATTATTTTAGGTAACACATGGATAATGTTTGTCTAGAATAACACACTAATTAGGTTCATCACATAACAAATATTTATAACACTCCAACACATACAATAATATTACAATATTGTATTTGAAGAAAATAAGAAATCGTGGATTGAATTAAAAAAAAATACAAAAGCTTAACTATATATTAATTAATTATAACCTGAATAATGATCGTGGTTACTAATCGTAATCAATCAATTATATGGTTGTGTTGAGAAATGTATTCCATTTTCCGTTGCCTGCAAAATGTTTACCAATGGTGGATTTTGCTCCATGCAATACGATAAATTTGGACATTGATCCAAATATGTTGTTGGAGAATATTGTAGTGAAGATTGAGAATCATATTGCATCGTTTGAGCTCTTACATTTTCAGGGAAATTGAGTTTTGCTTTACTTCCCCTAAACCGAAGAGCTGCAGCATCATAGGCTCTTGCTGCATCCTCGGCTGTTTCAAAAGTGCCGAGCCAAACGCGAATGGCTTTGTGCGGGTCTCGAATCTCTGCTGCCCATTTACCCCATGGCCGTTGCCTTACTCCTCTGTATCTTCTCGGCTTCTTCAGTAACGTCGACCTTTCACATTCTTCTATCAATGTTTTTCATTGGTTAGTGCTTTGATTAACAATAAGTTTGTTGGTTTTAGAAAGTAAACAACTTATGTTACGTATTTTTTATTAATCAGGTTTTATTCATATTTATTAGGTTTTTTGGATAAATAATAATAAATTATTTGGTTTGAATCAAAATAATGTATTATTTAGAAGATTTTTAATTTTTTTTATGTCAACCTTCTATCACTATTTTTTTTTTCAAAAATAGCACAAATCCTAGTGTAAAAATATTTGTTTGTCTTTATACTTACAATCAAAATATTATATTAAGGTTGGTTCAAAATACCAATTTCCCCAATTAGAAAAAGTTTTAGCCACAACTATTTTAATTTAGAATAATACCCTAAAATAGCATTTTTCAAAAAATTTATTCCAAATCTAGAATCATAAAATTAAATTCCAAAATAGTACAAATAATTATTTACTCTAAATAAATTATAAATAAACTTAAAACATTATATTTGGGTTCATTTTTTCCAATTTAAGATTTAATTTTTTTTATTAATTTTTTAATGTATTTTAATCATAAATTTATGTTATTATTAGAAATTTAAACCAATGACGCTATTTTAGAATAAAAACTTGAAAATGTGCTATTTTAGAGAATTGACATTTAATATATGATGTTTAGGGAAAAAAACTGATGATAGTATACTAAAGGGCAATTGTCTAAAATAGCACATTTTTAAGTTTTTGTTCCAAAATAGCATCATTAGTTTAAATTTCCAATAATAGCATAAATTTAAAATTAAATATATTAAAACTATATTTTAATAGAAAAAATTAAACCCTAAATTAGAAAAAGTGAATCCAAATATAATAATTTAAGTTTATGTATAATTTATTTAGAGTAAATAAGTATTTTTACATAATTATTTGTGATATTTTTAGAATTTTAATTTTAATATGCTAGATTTGGAAGAAAACTTTTAAAATATGCTATTTTATGGTATTACTCTATATTATAAAAACAGATTTATAAAATATATTAGCTTCAAAAAATTATTTAAAATTTGTTTACCCAAACTCGAAACTCTGTCTTTATCCATTCAAATAGTTATCTTAATTATCGAAATGATCAATATCCTATTTGACTCGGTTTTTAAAATATACTTTGAATAGTCGTTTCTACATATTTTAAATATTATTACATATCTTAGTATTCATTATTAACATGAATTTTATTCGTATATAGTTATGAGACACATGGTTTGATAATCATTCAATATTTTATATTATATTCCTAACCCTAGGCTCCATTTATATGCCAAGATAACAAAAATCTAATGATGAGTTTATAAGGTTATTATAACCCACACAAAATTTTATATATACAAAAAATAATATCATAAAATAGCATATTCCAAAAAATGTATTTAAAATTTAATATCATAAAATTAAAATTATAAAATACTATAAATAATTATGTAAAAAATAATTATTTATTATAAATAAATTATATATAAACTTAAAACATTATATTTTGATTCATTTTTTACAATTTATAGTTTAATTGTTTCTATTAATAAAAAAGTTTTAACATATTTTAATTTTAAATTTATGCTATTATAATAAAATTAAAATTTTAAAATATCATAACTGATTATGTGAAAATACTTATTTACTGTAAATAAATTATACGTAAATTTAAAATATTATATTTGGATTCATTTTTTATAATTTAGAGTTTAATAATTTTTTCTATTAATAAAATGTTTTAACGTATTTTAATTTTAAATATATGTTATTATTAAAAAATTAATCTAATGATACTAATTTTGAAAAAACAAATATATTATTTTAGAAAGTTATTTTATATAAAAATATAATGTACATACCAGCCGAATTGGTACTAATCAATGGAGTGTTTACAAATGTTTGAAGTGGCAGAGGAAACTCTTGTCTTTCACTCTTGTCATAAGTCGTCGACATAGACTCATCATACGAAGAAGATGCAGCAAAATCTCTCACTGAAACTGTGGTTTCAGTCTCGCCGGAGACGACATGTGTCAGTACAGACATCATAGCTGAAACCTCACTGGAAGACAAGTTATAACCGGCCGGAAAATAATCTGGTTCGTTTATGATTCTATTAATTTCCTCTGCATTGTAGTAATATTTTGCCATTGCTTGATTGTCACTGTAATCAAGATTTTGTTTTGTGTTTTTTTGGATTGCTCGTTTTGGTATAAAGATGTTTATATATATATAGTTGGATTCTCTGGACAAATTCAACATGTTTTTTCTAGCCGTCATATTAATAGTGAC
>CM032155.1:36863902-36929178 GCA_018901935.1 Pugionium cornutum | reverse complement strand
AAAAGGAAAAATCTTAAGGAAAGGAAATTCGACTACAAGAAAAGGAAACTTCCTAGACAACTTGTGCTAGCTGTCCAATTCGAAATATCTTGGGTATTTTCCTATTCTCTTTTCTTTCCTTTTTCTTTTCTTTTCTTTTTCTTTTTAATTTAACTTAAAATTAATGGAAATATGAACTAAACAAAAAGGAAAACGTGATTGACAATGCAAAAGTGAACCTAAACCCTAGTGATACACGTAGAGGCTAGATGCACTCGGTTTGGAGTTTGGTGTTGTTTTTTTGATTTTTCTTGAATACGACTTAAACTAATGCAAGAACTAGAAATAAGACAAGCAAAAGGATAGAAACAACCTGGTTTAGGAGCTTTAAGCTCTGATACCAAAATGATACAAGCCTTGATTCAATGTGTGGGCTGTTTGTAGAAGATTAGGTGAGAAACTCAACCTTAGGCTTCTGGATGGGGGTTTTCTGGTTGGTAAAGATGGAAGGGTGAAGTGAACCACACGAGGGGTGATGAACCTCGTGATAAATCACAAACTTAGAGCTAGGAGGGCTGGTCTCAACTAGGTTCTAAGCGCTACAAGTCTCTTTTGAGAGAATAACTTGTAAAGAAAATTCTCTCTTTATTAATTAATCAAAAGGTTGTCGAACTACAATGCTGGAAGGAGCCTTATTAATATGCTCGACAGCTTGACCTTCTAGGGTCGACACAAATAAAGAAAAGGAAAGTTTACAAAAGTGCACAAAAGGAAAAGATACAAAAGTGTATAACCGAAAAGGACCTATTCCTAAAATGTTCTTGACTCAAAATGTAAAGCAACTAGATCCTACCCTGCAAAACAGAAAGAGGCATATATTCGAATGTAAACTTACCTTAACTCACCTCACGGCCAAGAAATGGAAGGTGGCCGCCCTTGTGGCATGCACGCGCTTTGCTCCTAGTCTTCGACTTGGAGTAGGGTTAAAATCTTTGGGCCCTGACCTCTCTTGCCACTAAAGCCCAAGTCTCTGATGTCCTTGTGTTGTTGAGAAGCCTTTGGACTCTAATTTGCTCTTCTGGCCCATTGTCCTTAGCTGCTCTTCCTCTAGAAGGTTGTCGACCCATAAGCTGAATTTGTGGAAGAGTGCCCTTGATCTGCTTCTTGTCATTGCTCCTGGAGGTACCACTGGTGTAGATACTTCCTCTAAGTGCATGTCCTGGAGCTGGTAGCTCATTTGGTCCGAGTCCTCTTGTGTAGAAGTGGAAGTGTGTGTGTACTCGGCTGGATGGCCTGTACCGGCTGGATTGTGCGCGGTACTGGCCGGAATGACTTCAGGACCGGCCAAGTTGATCCCGGAGTCGGCGGTGTCATCAGGGGGACCGGCGGTGTCATTCACGTCCCCACCAAGTGTGCCGGAAGCTTGGGCCTCTCCACCGGCGATGTTGACCGGTCTGGTCCTATAGGTCGAGGGTCCGCGGTACTGTCTGGTCCGGCAGGCGCACCAGATGGTCCTGCTGTCTCGGGCAAGCTTCCTGGCCGGCCAGTCTGGTCTCCTGGCTGGATGTACGACCTGATGTTCTCATCATTCCCTCCTCTTCAGTAGGTTTTGTCCTCAAACTGGATCATCTGCATGGAAAGGGGCCAAGTCAGTAACATTGAACGTATTGGACACATTAAACTCACCTGGAGCTCGATCCGGTAGGCGTTGTTGTTGATCCTCTCGAGCACTCTGAATGGTCCATCTCCTCTTGGTGCTAGCTTGAACTCCTTAGGTTTGGGAACCTCTCCGAGGTGTAGCCACACCCAATCGCCTGGTTGAAAGATCACCTCCTTTCTTCCTTTGTTGGCATGAGTCACGACTGTCCGTCCTCTTCTCCAAGTTCTGCTACCTTCTGGTGTAACCTCCTTATGAACTCTGCTTTGGATGCTCCGCTGAGGTTGGTCATCTCAGCTGGTGGCAGTGGTGTTTGCTCCAATGGGGTGAGAGGGTTGAAACCGATACCACTTCAAATGGTGTCTTCTTGGTTGCTGAGTGCACGGCTCGGTTGTAGGAACTCAATGAATGGCAGGCACTCCACCCAAGTCTTTAGGTTCTTCCCTAGTGTTGAGAAGAGTTGATAGGGTCCTGTTGACAACTTCAGTTTGGCCATCGGTTTGAGGATGGCAAGTGGTTGAGAAGAGTAGCTTCGTGCCTAGTTTTCTCCAAAGGGTCCTCCAGAAATGGCTGAGGAACTTGGTGTCCCTATCTGATACGATGGTCCTTGGCACTCCATGAAGCCATTATCTCCTGAAGAACAGCTCAGCTGTTTGTGTGGCATCATTGACATTGGCACATGGGATGAAATGTGCCATCTTGGAGAATCTGTTCACCACTACAAAGATTGCATCTTTGTGGTTGATCTTGGGCAGACCTAGAACAAAATCCATCGAGATGTCCACCCATGGATGTGTTGGTATGGGCAGTGGAGATACAACCCGTGAGGTTGCACTGGACTTTGCCTTCTTGCAAGTATGCATCTTGCACAATGTGCTTCTACTGTCCTCTTGATGTGTGGCCAGTAGAAGTGCTCCTTGACCACTGCTAGAGTCTTGTCGACACCAAAGTGGCCCATGAGTCCTCCTCCATGAGCTTCTCGGATGATAAGCTCCCTTAGTGATCCTGTGGTATGCACAGCCTTCTTTCTCGGAACAAGAATCCTCATGGATGTAGAATTTGCCATGACTCCCTGTGCTACACTCCTTGTAGCTCTCAGCAAGGTCAGGATCATCCTTGTATAGATCCTTGATGTGCTCGAATCCTAGGACCTTTGCCTCCATGGTTGATATCAAGGCAAACCTCCTTGATAGTGCATCGGCTACCACATTGTCTTTGCCCTTCTTGTACTTGATGATGTACGGAAGGTCTCTATGAACTCCATCCACCTGGCATGTCTCCTCTTGAGATTGGTTTGCCCTCTGAGGTGTTTGAGAGTCTCGTGATCAGTGTGGATCACAAACTCCTTGGACAGCAAGTAATGCTGCCAAGTCTCCAATGCTCGGACAAGGGCATAGAGCTCCTTGTCATAAGTGGGTAGTTCAGTGAGGCACCACCTAGCTTCTCACTGAAGTATGCCACTGGTCTCCCTCCTTGGGTTAGCACTGCTCCTATGCCTATTCCAGAGGCATCACACTCCACTTCAAACGCCTTGTTGAAGTCGGGAAGGACTAGCACTGGTGCGTGTGTAAGGCTGTCCTTCAAGGCCTGAATGCCTTCTCCTGAGCTTCTCCCCAGCTGAATCCCACGTTCTTCTTCACTACTGCCGTCAGTGGTGAGGCAATACTGCTGAAGTTGGGCACGAATCTCCTATAGAAGCTGGCCAGTCCGTGGAAGCTCCTTACTTGGCTGATGTTTCCTGGTGTTGGCCATTCTTGTATGGCTCGAATCTTCTCCTCATCAACCTGTAGGCCCTGTGAACTCACAACAAAACCTAAAAAGACAAGCTTATCAGTACAAAGGTGCACTTCTTGAGATTGGCATAAAGCTCTTCTTGTCGAAGGGTTTTAAGGACCATCTCAAGATGTGTGAGGTGTTCCGTAGGCACTTACTATAAACAAGTATGTCATCAAAATAAACTACCACAACTTACTGATGTACGCCCTAAGAAACTTGGTTCATAAGGCGCATGAACGTGCTTGGGGCATTAGTCAAGCCAAATGGCATGACTGTCCACTCATAGAGTCCTTGCTTTGTCTTGAAAGCGGTTTTCCACTCATCACCTTCCTTCATTCTTACCTGGTGGTATCCACTTTGAGGTCTATCTTGGAGAAGATCGTGGCTCCACTCAGCTCATCTAGCATGTCATCCAGTCGTGGTATTGGATGCCTATACTTGACTGTGATGTTGTTGATGGCTCGGCAGTCCACACACATGCGCCAAGTCCCATCCTTCTTGGGCACTAGTAGCACTGGTACATCACAAGGACTGAGGCTCTCTCTAACATATCCTTTCTCCAGGAGCTCCTTGACTTGCTTCTCAAGCTCTTTGGACTCCTCTGGACTCATCCGGTAGGCTGGCCGGTTGGGCAGGGCTGCTCCGGGCACTAGATCAATCTGATGTTCTATGCCGCGTAAAGGAGGCAAGCCTGCTGGTATCTCCTCTGGAAATACATCCTGGAATTTGTTGAGGAGTGTTGCTACTTCATGAGGTAGCTCTACCTGTCCCTGTTCTATACTCAACACTTCCTTGAAAACCATTAGTAACATTAAGTCCTTCGAGGCTAAAGCTCTCCGGACATGACTAGGTTGAATAAGAAAGTTAGACTTGACAAGTTTCTTTTCCTTACTCATTTGGAGTTGTAGCTCATGTACTTGGGCAGGTGTAAGAGGAGCTAGGCTGACCTTTCTCTTGTCATGCACGAAGGTGTAGAGATTGGTTCGGCCATCATGTCTGGTCTCTTTGTCAAACTGCCATGGTCTTCCTAGTAGAAGATGGCCAGCTTGCATGGGCACCACGTCGCATTACCACCTGGTCTTGGTACTTGCCCACACTGAATGGCACAGTGACTTGCTCATGAATCTTGAGCTCCACTTTGTCATCAAGCCATCTCAGTCTATATGGTCGAGGATGCCGTGTCCTCTCTAGACCTAGCTTATCAACCATATACGCACTAGCAACGTTAGTGCAAGAACCACCATCTATGATGAGGTTACATACCTTTCCTTGATGGTGCAACGGCTGTGGAAGATGTTCTCCCTTTGGATGGTCTCTGAAGGATCCACCATTGCACTGAGGATACGCTAGTGACCAGCACTTCCCCACATCAGGGTACTCAATGTCACCATATTCTCCTTCTGGTTCATAGTCCTCTTCATCTTGGGACTCATATTCTCCTGCCTCCGTAATCAGCATGACTCGTTGTTTGGGCACTCCTTGAGATGTGTCCACGTCCCCTGCACTTGAAACAAGTTATGTCACGTGATCTTTGAGGGTTAGAAGACTTACCAGGCTCTCTCTGGTCACGGGTGGGTTCAGGAGGCTTGCTCTTGAACCTTGACTCGATCTCTACGCTTTTGCCTTTGTCCACTGTCTTAGGCATGTTGCTTGGTGCCCAAGGTGTCTTAGGCTTGCTGCGGATGTCTTGGCTCTTACGTTTGATGTGCTGTTCAGCTTGCACAGATAGGTGGAACAAGTCCTTGAAGTCGTTGTAGATTTGCCTTTCCACCTTGCAGCTGATCCTTTCTTGAGTCCATCCAAGAATTGCGCCATCAATGCTTCTTCATCATCATTGAGCTCCAATCTGTTCCTTAACCTCTCGAACTCTTCATAGTACTCCTCTACTGATCTGGTACCCTGCTTAAGAGTACGAAAACGTCGCTGTAAATCCCTATGAAAGTAAGGTGGAACATACCTTTGTCGATGAGGTCTTTCATGTCGACCCATGAGTCTACGGTCTCATTCTCTTCCTCCTTCTGTCAGATACCTCACGATCCCACCAGATGAGGGCATTGTCCGTGAGTTGTGCTACTGCCATTGAGACTCTCCTAGGTCCTGGTTGGTTGTAGTGATCAAAGATATGATCCATTCGCTTCTCCCAATCTAGGTAAGCCTCGGGGTCTACTTTTCCTGCAAAAGTTGGAGGAGTTAGTTTAACATCAGGATGAATTACCCGGTTATAGGTGTGTTCATCTCCATCCTCATGACGTCTAGGAGGCATTCTTGGTCTCTGGTGAAGACCATATGGCTCAAAGCCATCATCTTCTGCCTCTGGTTGCCGTGGAGGTCCTCTCGGCCTATGGTGATAGTTATGAGGTTGCGTGTCCTCATCTCCATCTGGCTGGGGTTCCTCCTGTTCGTGCCGTGTCCTAAGGTACTCAGGACCCTCAGGACGATCTGGCTCAGCTCTCACGTGCCTTATGGCCTGGAATCTTACTGGTCTCTCCACGCCCCAACCTCTCGCCTATGGATGCGAGTTGTGTTTGGAGTGTGGTGAACATGGCCATCATGGCTTCAGCTGCTCTCTATTCTCTTCTCCCATGTGTGCTACAAAGAAAGAAGACAATTAGGGTGCTCCTAAATTATTAGGAGAGTTTCTTTTTATATGGGTTTGAAAAATGCAAAAGGAAAAATTCTAAAGAAAGGAAATTGAAAAAAGGAAACTTCCTAGACAACTTGTGCTAGCTGTCCAATTCAATTCTTTTAGTATCTTTTCTATTTTCTTTTCTTTTCTTTTTAATTAAACTTAAAAATAAAGGGAAATATGATTTAAACAAAAAGGAAAACGTGAATTGCAATGCAAAAGTGAATCTAAACCCTAGTGATACATGTAGAAGGCTAGATGCACTCGGTTTGGAGTTTGATGTTATTTTTTTGATTTTTCTTGAATGAGACTTAAACTAATGCAAGAACTAAAAACAAAACAAGCAAAAGGATAGAAACAACCTGGTTTAGGAGCTTTAAGCTCTGATACCAAATGATACAAGCCTTGATTCAAGGATGTATGCGCGTGGGCTGTTTGTAGAAGATTAGGTGAGAAACTCAACCTTAGGCTTCTGGATGGGGGTTTTCTGGTTGGTAAAAGATGGAAGGGTGAAGTGAACCACACGAGGGTGATGAACCTCGTGATAAATCACAAACTTAGAGCTAGGAGGGCTGGTCTCAACTAGGTTCTAAGCGCAAGTCTCTTGAGAGAAACCTTGTTGGGGAAAACGTTCTATCTTTATTAATATCAAAAAGGTTGTCGAACTACAATGCTGGAAGGAGCCTTATTAATATGCTCACAGCTTGACCTTCTAGGGTCGACCCAAATAAGAAAAGGAAAACTTACAAAAGTGCACAAAGAAAAAGATACAAAAGTGTATAATCGAAAATGGACCTATTCCTAAAATGTCTTTGAGTCAATAAAGTAAATATTCTAGATCCTACCCTGCAAAACAGAAAGAGACATATATTCGAATTGAAACTTACCTTAACTTACCTTATGGCCAAGAAATGGAAGGTGGCCGTCCTTGTGGCATGCACGCGCCTTGCTCCTAGTCTTCGACTTGGAGTAGGTTAAATATCTTTGGGCCCTCACCTCTCATGCCACTAAAGCCCAAGTCTCTGATGTTCCTTGTGTTGTTGAGAAGCCTTTGGGCTCTAATTTGCTCTTCTGGCCCATTGTCCTTAGCTGCTCTTCCTCTAGAGCTTGTCACCCAGCTGAATTTGTGGAAGAGCGCCCTTGATCTGCTTCTTGTCATTGCTCCTGAGGTACCACTGGTGTAGAGATACTTCCTCTAAGTGCATGTCCTGGAGCTGGTAGCTCATTTGGTCCGAGTCCTCTTGTGTAGAAGTGGAAGTGTGCGTGTACTCGGCTGGATGGCCTGTACCGGCTGGATTGTGCGGTACTGGCCGGAATGACTTCAGGACCGGCCAAGTTGATCCCGGAGTCGGCGGTGTCATCATGGGGACCGGCGGTGTCATTCACGTCCCCACCAAGTGTGCCGGAAGCTTGGGCCTCTCCGCCGGCGATGTTGACCGGTCTGGTCCTATAGGTCGAGGGTCCGGCGGTACTGTCTGGTCCGCAGGCGCGCCAGATGGTCCGGCTGTCTCGGGCAAGCTTCCTGGTCGGCCAGTCTGGTCTCCTGGCTGGATGTACGACCTGATGTCCTCATCATTCCCTTCCTCTTCAGTAGGTTTTGTCCTCAAAACTGGTTCATCTGCATGGAAAGGGGCCAAGTCAGTAACATTAAACGTATTGGACACATTAAACTCACCTGGAAGCTCGATCCCGTAGGCGTTGTTGTTGATCCTCTCGAGCACTCTGAATGGTCCATCTCCTCTTGGTGCTAGCTTGGAACTCCTTAGGTTTGGGAACCTCTCCTGCCGTAGGTGTAGCCACACCCAATCGCCTGGTTGAAAGATCACCTCCTTTCTTCCTTTGTTGGCATGAGTCACGCACTGTCCGGTCCTCTTCTCCAAGTTCTCTGCTACCTTCTGGTGTAACCTCCTTATGAACTCTGCTTTGGATGCTCCGTTGAGGTTGGTCATCTCAGCTGGTGGCAGTGGTGTTTGCCCCAATGGGGTGAGAGGGTTGAAACCGTATACCACTTCAAATGGGGTCTTCTTGGTTGCTGAGTGCACGGCTCGGTTGTAGGCGAACTCAATGAATGGCAGGCACTCCACCCAAGTCTTTAGGTTCTTCCCTAGTGTAGTTCTGAGAAGAGTTGATAGTGTCCTGTTGACAACTTCAGTTTGGCCATCGGTTTGAGGATGGCAAGTGGTTGAGAAGAGTAGCTGTGCCTAGCTTTCTCCAAAGGGTCCTCCAGAAATGGCTGAGGAACTTGGTGTCCCTATCTGATACGATGGTCCTTGGCACTCCCCTGAAGAACAGCTCAGCTGTTTGTGGCATCATTGACATTGGCACATGGGATGAAGTGTGCCATCTTGGAGAATCTGTCCACCACTACAAAGATTGCATCTTTGTGGTTGATCTTGGGCAGACCTAGAACAAAATCCATCGAGATGTCCACCCATGGATGTGTTGGTATGGGCAGTGGGAGATACAACCCGTGAGGTTGCACTCGGACTTTGCCTTCTTGCAAGTAATGCATCTTGCACAATGTGCTTCTACTGTCCTCTTGATGTGTGGCCAGTAGAAGTGCTCCTTGACCACTGCTAGAGTCTTGTCGACACCAAAGTGGCCCATGAGTCCTCCTCCATGAGCTTCTGGGAAGATAAGCTCCCTTAGTGATCCCTGTGGTATGCACAGCCTTCTTTCTCGGAACAAGAATCCCTCATGGATGTAGAATTTGCCATGACTCCTGTGCTACACTCCTTGTAGCTCTCAGCAAGGTCAGGATCATCCTTGTATAGATCCTTGATGTGCTCGAATCCTAGGACCTTTGCCTCCATGGTTAATATCAAGGCAAACCTCCTTGATAGTGCATCGGCTACCACATTGTCTTTGCCCTTCTTGTACTTGATGATGTACGGGAAGGTTTCTATGAACTCCATCCACCTGGCATGTCTCCTCTTGAGATTGGTTTGCCCTCTGAGGTGTTTGAGAGTCTCGTGATCAGTGTGGATCAAACTCCTTGGACAGCAAGTAATGCTGCCAAGTCTCCAATGCTCGGACAAGGGCATAAAGCTCCTTGTCGTAAGTGGGGTAGTTCAGTGAGGCACCACCTAGCTTCTCACTGAAATATGCCACTGGTCTCCTTCCTTGGGTTAACACTGCTCCTATGCCTATTCCAGAGGCATCACATTCCACTTCAAACGTCTTGTTGAAGTCGGGCAGGACTAGCACTGGTGCATGTGTGAGGCTGTCCTTCAAGGCCTGGAATGCCTTCTCCTGAGCTTTTCCCCCAGCTGAATCCCACGTTTTTCTTCATTACTGCCGTCAATGTTGAGGCAATACTGCTGAAGTTGGGCACGAATCTCCTGTAGAAGCTGGCCAGTCCGTGGAAGCTCCTTACTTGGCTGATGTTGCTTGGTGTTGGCCATTCTTGTATGGCTCGAATCTTCTCTCATCAACCTGTAGGCCCTGTGAACTCACAACAAAACCTAAAAAGACAAGTTTGTCAGTACAAAAGATGCACTTCTTGAGATTGGCATAAAGCTCTTCTTGTCGAAGGGTTTTAAGTACCATCTCAAGATGTGTGAGGTGTCCCCGTAGGCACTTACTATAAACTAGTATATCATCAAAGTAAACCACTACAAACTTACTGATGTACGCCCTAAGAACTTGGTTCATAAGGCGCATGAAGGTGTTGGGGCATTAGTCAAGGCAAATGGCATGACTGTCTACTCGTAGAGCCCTTGCTTTGTCTTGAAAACAGTCTTCCATTCATCACCTTCCTTCATCTTGACCTGGTGATATCCACGCTTGAGGTCTATCTTGGAGAAGACCGTGGCTCCACTCAGCTCATCTAGCATGTCATCCAGTCGTGGTATCGGATGCCTATACTTGACTGTGATGTTGTTGATTGCTCGGCAGTCCACACACATGCGCCAAGTCCCATCTTTCTTGGGCACTAGTAGCACTGGTACAGCACATGGACTGAGGCTCTCTAGAACATATCCTTTCTCCAGGAGCTCCTTGACTTGCTTCTCAAGCTCCTTGGACTCCTCTGGACTCATCCGGTAGGCTGGCCGGTTGGGCAGGCCTGCCCCGGGCACTAGATCAATCTGGTGTTCTATGCCACGAAAGGAGGCAAGCCTGCTGGTATCTCCTCTGGAAATACATCCTGGAATTTGTTGAGGAGAGTTGCTACTTCAGGAGGTAGCTCTACCTGTCCCTGTTCTATACTCAACACTTCTTTGAAAACCATTAGTAACATTAAATCCTTCGAGGCTAAAGCTCTCCGGACATGACTTGGTTGAATAAGAAAATTAGACTTGACAAGTTTCTTTTCCTTACTCATTTGGAGTTGTAGCTCATGTACTTGGGCAGGTGTAAGAGGAGCTAGGCTGACCTTTCTCTTGTCATGCACGAAGGTGTAGAGATTGGTTCGGCCATCATGTCTGGTCTCTTTGTCAAACTGCCATGGTCTTCCTAGTAGAAGATGGCCAGCTTGCATGGGCACCACGTCGCACACGACTTGGTCTTGGTACTTGCCCATACTGAACGGCACAGTGACTTGCTCATGAATCTTGAGCTCCACTTTGTCATCGAGCCATCTCAGTCTATAGGGTCGAGGATGCCTTGTCCTCTCTAGACCTAGCTTATCAACCATATATGCACTAGCAACGTTAGTGCAAGAACCACCATCTATGATGAGGTTACATACCTTGCCCTTGATGATGCAACGGCTGTGGAAGATGTTCTCCCTTTGGATGGTCTCTGAAGGATCCACCATTGCACTGAGGATACGTCTAGTGACCATCACTTCCCCCACATCAGGGTACTCAATGTCACCGTACTCTCCTTCTGGTTCATAGTCCTCTTCATCTTGGGACTCATATTCTCCTGCCTCCGTAATCAGCATGACTCGGTTGTTTGGGCACTCCCTTGAGATGTGTCCACGTCCCCTGCACTTGAAACAAGTTATGTCACGTGATCTTTGAGGGTTAGAAGACTTACCAGGCTCTCTCTGGTCACGGGTGGGTTCAGGAGGCTTGCTCTTGAACCTTGACTCGATCTCTATGCTTTTGCCTTTGTCCACAGGCTTGGGCATGTTGCTTGGTGCCCAAGGTGTCTTAGGCTTGCTGCGGATGTCTTGGCTCTTACGTTTGATGTGCTGTTCAGCTTGCACAGATAGGTGGAACAAGTCCTTGAAGTCGTTGTAGATTTGCCTTTCCACCTTGCAGCTGATCCTTTCTTGGAGTCCATCCAAGAATTGTGCCATCAATGCTTCTTCATCATCATTGAGCTCCAATCTGTTCCTTAACCTCTCGAACTCTTCATAGTACTCCTCTACTGATCTGGTACCCTGCTTAAGAGTACGAAAACGACGTTGCAAATCTCTATGAAAGTAAGGTGGAACAAACCTTTGTCGCATGAGGTCTTTCATGTCGACCCATGAGTCTACGGGCCTCATTCTCTTCCTCCTTCTGTCAGATACCTCACGATCCCACCAGATGAGGGCATTGTCCGTGAGTTGTGCTACTGCCATTGAGACTCTCCTAGGTCCTGGTTGGTTGTAGTGATCAAAGATATGATCCATTCTTCTTTCCCAATCTAGGTAAGCCTCGGGGTCTACTTTTCCTGCAAAACTTGGAGGAGTTAGTTTAACATCAGGATGAATTACCCGGTTGTAGGTGTGTTCATCTCCATCCTCATGATGTCTAGGAGGCATTCTTGGTCTCTGGTGAAGACCATATGGCTCAAAGCCATCATCTTCTGCCTCTGGTTGCCGTGGAGGTCCTCTCGGCCTATGGTGATAGTTATGAGGTTGTGTGTCCTCATCTCCATCTGGCTGGGGTTCCTCCTGTTCGTGTCCTAAGGTACTCAGGACCCTCAGGACGGTCTTGCTCAGCTCTCACGTGCCTTATGGCCTGGAATCTCACTGGTCTTTCCACACGCTCCAACCTCTCGCCTATGGATGCGAGTTGTGTTTGGAGTGTGGTGAACATGGCCATCATGGCTTCGGCTGCTTCTCTATTCTCTTCTCCCATGGTGTGCTACAAAGAAAGAAGACAAATTAGGGTGCTCCTAAATTATTAGGAGGGTTTTCTTTTTATATGGGGTTTGAAAAAAAATGCAAAAAGGAAAAATCCTAAGGAAAGGAAATTCGACTACAAGAAAAAGGAAACTTCCTAGACAACTTGTGCTAGCTGTCCAATTCAAAATCTTTTGGGTATTTTCCTATTTTTTTTTCTTTTCTTTTTCTTTTTCTTTTTAATTTAACTTAAAATTAATGGAAATATGAATTAAACAAAAAGAAAACGTGAATGGCAATGCAAAAGTGAATCTAAACCCTAGTGATACACGTAGGAGACTAGATGCACTCGGTTTGGAGTTTGAGGTTATTTTTTTGATTTTTCTTGAATGCGACTTAAACTAATGCAAGAACTAAAAACAAAACAAGCCAAAGGATAGAAACAACCTGGTTTAGGAGCTTTAAGCTCTGATACCAAAACGATACAAGCCTCGATTCAAGGCTTGGATGCGCGTGGGCTGTTTGTAGAAGATTAGGTGAGAAACTCAACCTTAGGCTTCTAGATGGGGGTTTTCTGGTTGGTAAAAGATGGAAGGGTGAAGTGAACCACACGAGGGGTGATGAACCTCGTGATAAATCACAAACTTAGAGCTAGGAGGGCTGGTCTCAACTAGGTTCTAAGCGCACAAGCTTCTTTGAGAGAATAACTTGTAAAGAAAATTCGATCTTTATTAATTAGCAAAAAGGTTGTCGAACTACAATGCTGGAAGGAGCCTTATTAATATGCTCGACAGCTTGACCTTCTAGGGTCGACTAAAATAAAGAAAAGGAAAGTTTACAAAAGTGCACAAAAGGAAAAGATACAAAAGTGCATAACCGAAAAATGACCTATTCCTAAAATGTTCTTGACTAAAAAATGTAAAGCATCTAGATCCTACCCTGCAAAACAGAAAGAGGCATATATTCGAATTGAAACTTACCTTAACTCACCTCACGGCCAAAAAATGGAAGGTGGCCGTCCTTGTGGCATGCACGCGCCTTGCTCCTAGTCTTCGACTTGGAGTAGGGTTAAATATCTTTGGGCCCTGACCTCTCTTGCCACTAAAGCCCAAGTCTCTGATGTTCCTTATGTTTTTTAGAAGCCTTTGGACTCTAATTTGCTCTTCTGGCCCATTGTCCTTAGCTGCTCTTCCTCTAGGAGCTTGTCGATCCATAAGCTGAATTTGTGGAAGAGTGCTCTTGATCTGCTTCTTGTCATTGCTCCTGGAGATACCACTGGTGTAGATACTTCTTCTAGGTGCATGTCCTGGAGCTGGTAGCTCATTTGGTCCGAGTCCTCTTGTGTAGAAGTGGAAGTGCGCGTGTACTCGGCTGTACCGGCTGGATTGTGCGTGGTACTGGCCGGAATGACTTCAGGACCGGCCAAGTTGATCCCGGAGTCGGCGGTGTCATCAGAGGGACCGGCGGTGTCATTCACGTCCCCACCAAGTGTGCCGGAAGCTTGGGCCTCTCCGCCGGCAATGTTGACCGGTCTGGTCCTATAGGTCGAGGGTCCGGCGGTACTGTCTGGTCCGGCAGGCGCGCCAGATGGTCCTGCTGTCTCGGGCAAGCTTCATGGTCGGCCAGTCTGGTCTCCTGGCTGGATGTACGACCTGATGTCCTCATCATGATGGGTCCATTGATAAGTACAAAGCTCGGTTAGTTGCAAAGAGTTTTCACCAAGAAGAAGACATTGACTATCTCGAGACATTCAGCCATGTAATTCGTTCTACAACTATAAGAGTTGTACTCGGCATTGCAATCAACAGAAATTGGCCAGTTAATCAATTAGATGTCACAAGTGCATTCTTACACAGAGACCTACATGAGGATATCTATATGCTCCAACCTCCTGGTTTTGAGGACACAAACAACCCTTCTTATGTTTGTAAGCTGGACAAAGCAATCTATGGGCTTAAACAAGCTCCAAGAGCTTGGTTTGACAAATTTAACACCTTCATCATTGCTCTTGGCTTTGTCTGCAGTAAAGCAGATCCCTCACTGTTTGTTTGGCATCACAAGAATGACATCATGCTTCTGCTGCTGTATGTAGACGATATCATTCTCACGGGAAGCAATCAAGTTCTGCTTACTGATCTGGTCAACAAACTCAACTCTGCTTTCTGCATGAAAAATTTGGGCTCTCTGCACTTCTTTCTAGGAATTCAGGTACAACAGCTTGAATCAGGACTACTTCTCCATCAAGAAAAATATGTAGAGAGCATTCTCAATCAAGCTGATATGTCGTCATGCAACCTGATGCCAACACCATTACCACTTAAGCTTGATTCCAGTCAGAACGCTGCTGAACTCTTTCCTGAGCCTACATACTTCAGGAGCCTTGAAGGGAAGCTGCAATACCTCACTATTACAAGGCCAGATATCCAGTTTGTAGTAAACTTCATTTGTCAGAGAATGCACGCACCAACCTGCTCAGATTTTGCTCTGCTCAAACGTATATTGCGTTATATCAAAGGCACGAGTTCTATGGGTCTGCTGCTTCAAAAATCAGACACTCTTCAAGTTTTTGCCTTCAGTGATAGTGATTGGGCAGGCTGCAAATCCACAAGGCGATCCACAATTGGCTTCTGCATCTTCTTGGGAAAAAATCTGGTCTCCTGGTGTGCAAAAAGACAAGCTACAGTGTTTACATCATCTACCGAAGCAGAATATCGTGCTAGGGCTGAGAGAGCTGCAGAATTGACTTGGATCACTTCACTCCTCAAACACTTACACTACAGCCAGCCTGAACCAGCAACTCTCAACTATGACAACTTATCAGTTGTGTATCTTACGACAAATCCCTCACAACACTCGCGATCAAAACACTTTAATACAAATTTTCACTATATCAGAGAACGTGTGGCACTTGGTTTTATCGAAACAAGACATGTTCCAGCTCAACAACAGATTGCACATATCTTCACCAAATCCCTGCCAAAGATAGCATTTCATCAGCTAAGGAGCAAACTTGGAGTTGGGTTAACTCCGACCTCAAGTTTGAAGGGGGGGGGGGGGTATTAACATACCTTCTGCTAGAAAAACAGAGTTGAAGACCAACTCTCAACTTCTGCATTTGGACCAGCAAGATGCAACAATCTCAGTGGGTCTCATACCAATTGACACAACACTTCAGAGGCCCAACATCCATTCAAACCAGACAGAGAAAGCTGCACTAGAATCTACAACAAAACCTGCAACAAAACCTGCAACAAGTTCAGCATTTCAGCAAAAGAAGAATGGCTCCAAAACGTGCAAAAAACAAGTCAACCAAAGAGGAACCTCCAAGAACAAGTTTTCACCCACAAGAAATCGGTTTGCCTGCCTAGAATTGTTATGTAATTCTAACACAAAGATAGAGACAGCTGTCCATCTTTAATTATTTGAATTCTTGTTTAAATTGTGACTTGAGCTCACTTACGAGCTCAACCTTTTAATGAATGAAAAACTCAGTTAAACAAAACTCTCTTCTTCAATCTCTTATTTTATTTCTCAGAAACGAAAACAGAGGCAAAAGTGACCACGAAGGCATATGCGACATGAGGGTAAAAATGCATAAGAAATTGATGAAAATAAAAAATTTTAGTCACCAACCAAAAAAATGAACTTCGTCGATGAATTTTTGGTACATCATAATGAAAAGGCTGATAATTCAGATGACGAGGATCACGATAGGAATTGCGATAGTTCTATAAAAAAGATCGAGAAGGGAAATTGTATCTAGGACAAGCGTTCTATAATGGGAATGAGTTTAAGCAAATGGTTTTAGAGTATGTTTTGTCAACCGAAATCAACATCGAGCAAGATTTTGGGTTTAAGCTAAATGTGGTTTGGATGGTTCATGTGGTTGGAAGATCGACTGCTCTTACAATGAACTAATAAAAAAGTGTTGGTAAAGTTGTATCATGATTCTCATGTGTGCATTCCCAATTTGAAATGCAAAATATTGAAGAGTCCCACCATTGTGAAATTCTTTATGGACCGACTAAAAAGAAATGAAAATTTAATGCCGCTTGACATTCAAGAAGCGATTAGAGAGCAATGGAAGTTGTCTTCCTCAGTTAACTAATGCGAGAAAGGTAGGCTTCTAACTCTTAAGTGGATCCAATCAAAGAATGATCAACGGTTCTCTCACTTCAAAGGCTATTGCGAAGAGATACGTAAGTTTAAACCGAGATCAACATGTGAGGTTGGGACATTTTGGGTGTCAATGGTGAAGATGTCTTTGACCAATTTTATGTGTGCTTCAACATACTCCACTCAATTTGGTTAAGAACTTGTCGTCGGAACATAGTTTTATATGGTTTTTTGAAGAACAAATCAAAAGGGTGTTTTACTCATAGCAATTGGTCGAGACCCTAATAACCAAATATATCCATTGGCGTGTGTAGTGGTACAAACTGTACAAGATACTAAAACACAGTTTTTTTCTTAGAAAATGGTAATAGATTTACTATTGTGTCAGATCCTCAAAAGATGGGTTAATATTTTTTCACCATCACTTGAATTTCAATTAGACTAACAATATGTTTTGCAGGGGCTTATCAATACAGTCAAACATTATCTACCCAAAATCGAGCATAGATGATGTCTGAAACATATCTATGAGAACTTAAAGAGTAAGCATGCTAAAAAGATCTGCTGAAGCCACTAATTTGAAGTTTATCATGAATATGAAGAAAATCTTGAAAAGTTGGTTTTTTACAATGACGTGTTAAAAGAAGATTCAAAGACATGGTGCATGACATTTTTTGCATTAGAAAACTGGTGTGAAGACGTTGACAATAGCTTCACGGAGTCGTTTAATGCAGCTATTGTCAAAGCTAGAGCTAAGTCACTAGTTCCAATTTTGGAGATCATAGAAGACAAGCAATATTGCGTATTTTGAAAAGGACCATGAAAGCAAATGCACATCAAAGTAAGTTTACATCATTGTTTCAAAAAGAAGATGCAGTGAACTATACTACATTTAATGAGACTCACATATTGCACGAGGTTTTTTTTGTTTGGCAACTCATATATGGTTAATGGTAGGAGACGCACATGTTCGTGTTGCAAATGGGAAATATCTGGCATTCCATGTGAACACGCATTTGGAGCAATACTTGATTTGGGATTAATGGTTGATGAGTTCATCTCATATTACTTCTTGAAATCTCGTTGGAAAGACTCATATACCACATCCATTATTTCTGTTAAAGGTCCTCTGTTTTAGATGAGGCCTACTATGGTTGTGGTAATTGCACCTCTAATGCCTAATCTACCTGGCAGGAAGAAGAATAGAAAATGGAACAAGAGGTAGAAGAAACAAAAGAAGCAGTCAAATAAAAAAAGCAGAAAATGAAGTGGATCAAAGGCAAACTGATAAGGTGTTCAGAGTTTACTCACGCAAAAAAAAAATCAAAAGATGAAGAAGAAAAGAAGGGATGCGACAAAGAGAAAATAATTGGAGAAGGCTGAGCTGGCAGTAGGCAAAGACTCTTATGAGAAAAGAGTATTTGCTCTTACGTAACTAATGGAGTATAAAAGAAGAAAAAAATAGTCTGGAAGTTTCTTATGCTTTTGGCGGTGGAAGAAAGGAGAGGAGATTGAATTTCAGAGAGTGAAGCTCTGAGATTCAATTCACGGAGTTGTTTCTTTCATTGATTCTTTGTAATTTTTTTAGAGAAAACAATTGATACAGTTTACCGGTAAGGAATATATAGAATTCATTTCAGAATTCATTTCTCATTTCTTATCAAATGGTGTGTTTGTGAGCTTCGATCATCGCGATATCTAAGCTTCATAAATCAAAGAGTTCAAAACCTCAAACATGGAGTCAGGAAGAATTAACAACAAATTTCTACAATATACATACTCAATTAGACTCCGTTCAACAAGAACTCAAGGACATGACAAGTGAGAGAGTGCACATGCGTACAGAAATCTAGCAATTTGGTTCGACATTAACGGCGATTCAAAATCAACTCGACAAGATGATGCGATTGAGTCCAAGAGGGGAATCACAACCGTTGGTGGGATAAGCGAGCAATTCTAGCGATCTTCAACCGGTCATTCTTCCGAATCAGGTACACATCCCTTCCCAGAAACCTAGCCATAGTATACTTGCGTTAGGGAATCGAGATAGCCTGGTTAAGCGAATAGAGATGCCGGTATTCTCTAGTGAAAATACGTACAGCTGGATCGCAAGAGTAGAAAGGTATTTCAGAATGAGGGGGATATAGTGATGAAGAAAAGCTTGAGCTTGTTTCTATGAGTCTTGAAGGAGATGCGTTGAGTTGGTACAACTATGAGATTTTGCGAGGACCTTTTTTCAATTGGAGACAGCTTAAGGACAGGATGCTACTTCGTTTTGGGGAATATGATAAGTCCGAGTCAAAGCTTGTTTTGTATTCGTCAAACAGGAACAGTTGCTGAATATGTACATGCCTTTGAGGATCTTTCAGCTCAAGTAACATGATTAGACGATGAGAAATTGCAGGGGATATTCATGAATGGCTTAATAGCCAAAATGCGAGAAGTAGTGAAAGTATTAAAACTCCGAAATTTACCGGAGAGGATCGCGGTGGCAATCGACATGGACTCGAGTGTGCTAAGAAGGGTGGTGAGTAAAGAAATTCAAGCAGAATCTAAGCGAAACAGAGGGTATCAAACATTCGATCCAAAAAATGTAACCACGAACTCTTAGAAGACACGAACTATAACTGCAAGTTCAGGACAACCTAATGAGATTCTTCCTGTGAAAAATTATCAAAGACCAAGAAGGAGTTTACAGATGCAGAGTTGGACGAAAAACGCAGAAATGGTTTGTGTTTTAAATGTGATGACAAGTTTTTTAGAGGTCATGTATGTCCAAACAAAGAACTTCAGGTATTGACAGTAGTAAATGGATATGAGATGGAAGTACTTGAGGAGAATATGAGAGAGATAATCGAAGTGGATAACTCTAATGGGACACAATTAATGGAACTGTCATTATATTCTTTTTTGGGCATTTCATCACCTACAACTACCAAATTGAAAGAAATGATTGGAAAAACAGATGTGGTAGTGTTGATTGACAGTGGAGCTACACACAATTTTCTATCACCTGAAGTGGTCACACGTACAAAATTATAGTTGGTGAAAGACCAAAGCTTGGACATTCTCCTTGGTACAAGAGTATCGGTAAAAGGCTTGGGGATATGTAAAGAGGTGAATATTTGCCTAGCTGGGATTCAATTCACTGCTGATTTTATATCCCTTGAGTTAGGAAGTGCAGATGTTATATTGGGAGTTCAATGGTTAAGAACTTTGGGAAAATGCCAAGTCGATTGGGAGAAACAAGAATTAAGTATTACTTACCAAGGAAAGCTTATTACGTTATATGGTGATCCACAACTACACAACAATAAGAAAGCATTGCAAACAATCTCTTCCCATTATGAAATGCATGTCGAGGATTTAGAGATGTGTTGTAACAACCAACAAGTATTGCCTATTACAACACCGTTAATACCACACTCTATTCAGAAGGTATTACAAACGTTTGCTGGAGTATTTGATGAGCCAAAAGGATTGCCTCCGTTGAGAGGAAGGGAGCATGGAATTAATCTGATTATCTCAACTAATGCTATTAGCGTCAGACTTTATCGGTATCCACAAGCTCATAAGGAAGCAATGGAGAAATTGGTAGCTGAAATGTTACAATCGGGAATCATACAACCAAGTAAAAGTCCTTTCTCAAGTCCAGTCTTACTAGTCAAAAAGAAAGATGGATCTTGTAGATTTTGTGTTGATTATAGGGCTCTTAATTAAGCTACTATACTAGACAAATTTCTGATTCCAATGATAGACCAATTATTGGACGAGCTTCATGGTGCGATAGTGTTTTCTAAGTTGGATTTAAGAGCTGGATACCATCAAATAAGGATGAAAGAACAAGATATACCAAAAACGGCATTTCGTACTCACGATGGCCATTACGAGTTTTTGGTTATTCCTTTTGGATTGACAAATGCACCGGCCACATTCCAGTCATTAATGAATGATTTTTTCAGACCTTTCTTGCGGAGATTTGTTTTAGTGTTCTTCGATGATATATTGATATATGAAAGAATATTGAGATTATAGAGGAGAAATGTGAAGAATTGAATCTGAAAACTCAAAGAGAAGTATGAGAAAATGAGAAATGACTTAGACTTATGGAGAAGAATCTCCTAAGAGTATATTATACATCGAGTCTTTACAGCCCTTTTATAGAGGATTTACAATGTGAACACAAAAGAAAAACGAATTCAAACTTGTGGATGAGTTTGAATAGAGGAGGAGCCTGTCAACAACCAATGAGAAGAGAGGAGACAGCATGGGCATGACTGTTTGGTGTGGTTGCCAAGACTGTGTGCAGCATGGGCATGACTGTTTGGTGTGGTTGCCAAGACTGTGTGCAGCATGGGCATGACTTTTCACCTTGATTCTTCTCCCAAGGTAGCTATTTAACCATTTCAACCATGTGGTTAATAATAACCCATCCTTTTTCATTTCCCTTGTTATTCAAACTGAATTTTCGTGCTCACACTTGCCTTGTAGGTCAAGATAGGTCTTATTTGATTTTCCTATGTCAATACTCCCCTCAAGCTAAAGACTTTGGAATCACCCTAAAGTCTTAAGCTTGGGAACCCAAGGCAACACCTCATTAAAAACCTTATTAAGGAAAACCACTTGGGACAAAACCTTAATAAGGGAAAAAGAGTGTGTTGCTCTTGGATTAGGAGACCTTTGATCATGGGTGTGATAAATCAACAAGCCCAAGTTTGCTAAAGATGTTCTTGCAAACTTTGAGACTTGCTGCCTTTGTGAAGATGTCAGCTAGTTGGTCTTCACTCCTTGTATAACATGGCAGAATGGTTCCATCTTGAACTTTCTCCCTAACCTTATGGCAGTCGATCTCTATGTGCTTGGTCCTCTCGTGAAACACTGAGTTTGAAGCTATGTGAATGGCTGCCTGATTATCACAATGGAAGGTAATTGGCCCTGGTTGTGCAATACCGAAATCTTTCAAGAGTGCTTTGAGCCAAGTTACTTCATTTGTCAGCTTCCTCATAGCCCTATATTCTGCTTCAGCACTAGAACATGATACCACCTTCTGCTTCTTAGTCTTCCAAGTGACTAAGTTCCCACCAACGAAGGTGCAATACCCAGTGGTTGATTTCCTATCCACCCTATCACCAGCCCAATCCGCATCACAATACCCGACAATCTCATTGTTCCCATTCTTGCCCATCCATATACCTTGACCAGGAGATCCTTTGATGTATCTAAGGATCCTTTCTACCATGCTCCAATGATATACAGTAGGCTTTTGCATATGTTGACTTACTTGATTCACAGCAAAACACAAGTCTGGTCGTGTGAGGGTGAGGTAGATCAGCTTCCCAACTAGTCTCCTATACTGAGAAACATCCTTAAATAACTCATCAGCTTTCTCCCCTTTCCGTTGACCTTGTAGCCATCTTCAAGAGGAGTTTTGGCCGGTTTAGCCCCAAGCTTTCCCGTGTCTGTCAACAGATCAAGAGCATACTTTCTTTGGGATAGAAAGAGCCCTTCTTGAGACCGACACACTTCAATACCCAAGAAGTACTTCAACTCTCCAAGATCCTTGATGTCAAATGATCTGTTTAAGAAGGCCTTTGTGGACTGAATTCCTTCCTTATCATCTCCTGTGATGATAAGGTCATCCACATAAACCAAGACCGCCACGATTCCTTTGGAGTTTTGACGAGTGAACAAAGTATGATCTGAATGGGATTTCCTAAACCCATTATCAGTAAGTGTGGAGCTTAATTTGTGATACCAGGCCCTTGGTGACTGCTTCAACCCATATATTGCCTTCCTAAGTCTTAGAACCTGTCCCTCTTTGCAAAAATCTTCAAGGCCTGGTGGTGGAGTCATATACACTTCCTCTTCAAGTTCTCCTTGTAGGAATGCGTTCTTGACATCCATTTGCCATAAGTCCCAAGTCAGATTCGTAGCTAGTGAAAGAACAACCCTTACAGTGTGTAGCTTAGCCACCGGTGCAAATGTATCAGTATAGTCCTCTCCATATGTCTGAGTGAAACCTCTTGCAACTAGACGTGCCTTGTACCTTTCTATGTCCCCATTGCTCTTATACTTGATGGTGAACACCCACTTGGAACTCACAGCCTTCTTGCCTTTGGGAAGTTCTTGTATATCCCATGTATGATTCCTTTCCATAGCTCCCTTCTCATCTCTTACTGCATCTAACCATTCTTTCTTGCTCTCAGCTTCTTCATAAGTCCTTGGAATCTGACTTTGTTCAATCTTTCCAAGGAATGCTTGATGACTAGATGGCAAGAGGTCAAGGGAACAAACAGCTTGTATGGGATGAGCCACGGCCTGGTTGTTGTAGAATACCCTAGTGTTCCTAAGTCTAGTACTCCTCCTTAAATGCTGAACAGGTGGTGCAGCCTCCTCTACAACCGTTTCCTCTTCCATTTGGTGAATAGGTTCCTCTATACCCACTTCCAAGTCGTCTTGTTCTTGATTTTGGGCCATAGCTTCTTCTTGGATTGGAGTTGGTTCTTGAGTTACCACCCTTGTTCATTCTCTTGGGTATCTTGTGAACTACTTAAGGTTCTTGTTTCTTCGTGTCTTGAATCCTTTGGCAGATCATTTCCCAAATGATTCAAGAGAAACCTCAAACTCGTAGCCAAATCAGAAGGTGACCTTGAGAGATCCTTCAATCCTTCCCAATCTTTCTGATCATAATAGCTTTGTTCTTCTATGAACTTGACATCTCTAGACACATATGTCCTGTTGTTGCTCGGATCATAGCACTTATAACCCTTTTGTGTTGTCGAATATCCAAGGAACATACACTTGATGCTCTTTGCCTCCAACTTGTTTCTTAGATCACCTGGAACATACACAAAGCACACACACCCAAATACACGTAAATGATCAATGGAAGGTTTAGTTTTATTGAGTACCTCAAATGGGGATATATCTTGCAAGACTTTGGTTGGAATCCGATTGATGAGGTAGCAAGCAACCAAGACTGCATCTCCCCAAAAACTTTTAGGAACATTGGTATGAAACATCATGGATCTTGCTACTTCCATTAAGTGTCGGTTCTTCCTTTCAGCAACTCCATTTTGTTGTGGTGTGTGTGGACAGCTAGTTTGATGTAGTATTCCATGTTTGTTTAGATGAGCTTTGAATCTTTGACTTGTGTATTCCCCTCCATTATCTGATCTTAACACTTTGATCTTGGCATTGAATTGATTAGTAACATAATTATGAAAGTTTATAAATGCCTCATAAACCCTATCTTTAGATGGAAGTAATGTAACCCATGTATATTTGATTTCTCATCTATAAAGGTCACAAAGTATTTATTCCTATCTCTAGACATGTAAGGTGAGGTCCAAACATCGGAATGTACTAAATCAAAGCAATGCTCATAAATTGTAGGCGATTTAGGGAAAACAACACGACAATGTTTGCCAAGGATACAAGCCTCACAAACTGAGTGATCATAAGCGACATTAGGAATTATTAAGCTTAAAGCACGAGCATGAGGATGTCCTAATCTAGCATGCCATAAGACATCTTTATTAGCAAAACACAGGATTTGAAAGCTAAGGAATCCAAATTGCTTGGAGGGTCTTCAAGAACATAGAGCTCATCTTGAGTTACACCACCTCCAAGTATCTTACCACTCTTAATATCCTGAAAGTAAACATTGTTAGGCCCAAATGTAACATTGCAATTGAGGTCTTTAGTAGCCTTTTGACAGAAACTAGATTAGACTTAAATTTAGGTACAAAGAATGCATTAGTTTCTTTGTCAAATAGTCTTAATTTTCCGGTTCCTTCAATTGGAATACCCTTACCATCAGCTATAGTTACTTGTCCTAGACATGGTTCAATGTTCTTTAACAACCTAGCATTGCTAATCATATGGTGAGAAGCACCTGAATCCACTACCAACTTATGATCTGGTTTATCAAGCGATTTATGGGAGTAGAGTGTGATACCGGAGAGTTTTGAGGCATAGGCCTTGATGAGATCCTCCAAGTCACTCTTCTTAACATACTCCATGGATACATTCATAGCTAGCTCCCCTCCTTGGTTGGATGAACTTGCCGGTTCAGTCGCAACCATTTGAGAGATGTTAGCCTTTGAATCCTTGAACCGGTTTGGCTTGAGATGAGGATGAAGTATCCAGCACTTGTCCTTGATGTGGCCATTCCTCTTACAATGCTCACACATCACACTCTTCCTATCCTCTTGCTTAAACACGCTTTTGTTGGCCATGACTAGTTCTCCTTTACCACCAAACAAACCAATGTTGCCTTGCTCCCTTTGAATCCGTGAGCACACCTCTTCGAAATCAGGGAGTTTTGGCTCTCTCAGGATGGACTTAATCACATCCTTAAAGGCTGGATTTAGGTTGAGAAGGAGCCCAAATATCTTGTCTTGTTCCTTCCTTTCATTAAGCACCTTTGGATCCATAGAACTTGGTCTCAACATGTCAAGCTCGGACCATGTTGACTGGAACTTGCCCAGGAATTTTGTGAACTCCATATCCTCTTGGTGTAGATCATTGAGAGCCTTCTTAACCTCATACACACGGCTGAGGTTTGAAACATCCCCATACACCCTCTTGAGAGTGTCCCAAAGAGACTTGGCAGTTTCACAATGTGAATAAGCTTCAAGAATGGATGGGTCCAATGAATTTTGGAGGAATCCAAGGACTGATTGATCTTCTTGGAACCACCTAGCTTCTTCTTTTCTTGTTGCCTCATCCTTCTTCTCCTTTGGATCATCTATAGATGGAGTATTATCCTCCAAGATGTGATTCCAAAGTCCTTTGCCACAAATGGCTGTCTTGATGGTTCTTGACCATAATGTGTAGTTCAAGCCTTTGAGAACTACTGCTATCACCGTAGGTTTCAGGCTGGAACTAATTTGAACTGTATCCTCCATTGTTAGGCTTTGAAGAGCTCAAAGGAAGCAGCTTTTATGGTTGAATGAAACCGTGAGTTTTTAGTCTAAAGACTGAGAGATTTTGACAGAATTTTAGATTAGAAACTGAGAGATTTGAGTAGAAAAGATAAGAGAATGATCTTATGCTCTGATACCATGAAAGAATATTGAGATTATAGAGGAGAAATGTGAAGAATTGAATCTGAAAACTCAAAGAAGAAGTATGAGAAAATGAGAAATGACTTAGACTTATGGAGAAGAATCTCCTAAGAGTATATTATACATTGAGTCTTTACAGCCCTTTTATAGAGGATTTACAATGTGAACACAAAAGAAAACGAATTCAAACTTGTGGATGAGTTTGAATAGAGGAGGAAGCCTGTCAACAACCAATGAGAAGAGAGGAGACAGCATGGGCATGACTGTTTGGTGTGGTTGCCAAGACTGTGTGCAGCATGGGCATGACTGTTTGGTGTGGTTGCCAAGACTGTGTGCAGCATGGGCATGACTTTTTCACCTTGATACTTCTCCCAAGGTAGCTATTTAACCATTTCAACCATGTGGTTAATAATAACCCATCCTTTTTCATTTCCCTTGTTATTCAAACTGAATTTTCGTGCTCACACTTGCCTTGTAGGTCAAGATAGGTCTTATTTGATTTTCCTATGTCAATAATATACAGCAATACATTAAAAGACCCCAAATCGCATCTAACCGCCGTCTTGAGAGTGTTGGCAGAAAATCAGCTGTTTGCGAATAGGAAGAAATGTCTTTTTGGACAAGATCAAGTTGATTACCTCGGTCATATCATATCAGCTCAAGGCGTATCAACTAATACATCCAAAACAGAGGCTATGCGCAATTGGAAGACACCAAAATCAGTTAAGGAGTTAAGAGGATTTTTGGGGTTAACGGGCTACTATAGAAGATTTGTAAAAAATTGTTGGTCTATTGCTAAACCCCTTACGGAGCTATTGCGCAAAGATCAATTTTTATGGTATGAACAGTCACAAAAATCATTTGTTTTGCTGAAGGAGGCAATGATCACAGCTCCTGTTTTGTCCTTGCCAAATTTTGATAAATTGTTTATCTTGGAAAGTGACGCTTCTGGTTTTGGATTGGGAGCTGTGTTGATGCAATACAAGAAACCAATTGCCTATTTCAGCTATGGATTGACAGCCAAAGAACAACTTAAACCGGTGTATGAGAGGGAGTTAATGGCTGTGGTGATGGCTATTCAAAAGTGGAAACATTATTTGTTGGGAAGACATTTTGTAGTACACACCAATCAAAAAAGTCTAAAAGTTTTACTGGAACAAAGAGAGATCACTTTGGACTACCAATGATGGCTTACAAAATCATATATTGTATAAGCCAGGTATAGATAATAAAGCAGCTGATGGCTTGTCAAGGTAGCCACAAGTACCAGAAGAGGAAATCAGAGGCATGTTATTATCCATAACAGTTCCATGTGCACTGCAATTACAAGACATTTATGCAGAACATGATGCTGATACAAGTATTCAACGCTTAATCTCCCAATTTTAAAAAGGAGAACTGTCAAATAACCATTATGCCGTGAAACAAGAACGATTGTGGTACAAGAACCGTCTGGTTATTCCAAAGACATCAAAGTTTATTCCGCTTCTAATATCAGAGTGTCATGATGGGCAGATTGGAGGTCACTTAGGGGTATTAAAAACTTTGAAACGAATTCAGTTGGCTTTTCATTGGGAAGGAATGCTTAAATTTGTCCAACAATATGTTTCCAAATGCAACATATGCCAAACCCATAAGACTTCTACATTAAGTCCAGCAGGTCTTTTGCAACCCCTGCCCATTCCACTGCATGTTTGGGAGGATATTAGCATGGATTTTATAGAGGGCCTTCCAAAATCTCAAGGGGTCAATGTGATTCTCATGGTCATTGATCAATTAAGTAAATATGCGCATTTTATTGGCCTCAATCACCCTTTTACAGCTTGTGAGGTAGCTGAGAAATTCAACCGTGAGGTTGTTCGACTCCATGGCTTTCCTAAATCGATAGTGACCGACCGAGATCGAATATTTCTAAGTAACTTTTGGAAAGAGAGTTTCAAACAGGTTGGGACTATTTTCAAGTACAGTACGGCATTTCATCCTCAAACGGATGGATAAACGGAAGCTTTGAATCATTGCTTAGAAACATACCTAAGGTGTTTAGCTTCTTCCCATCCGCACACATGGTTTAAATTTTTAGGATGGGCTGAGTTATGGTATAATACTTCTTACCATACGTCATTGAAAGCTACACCGTTTCAGGTTCTGTATGGTCGACTACCACCATGTGTGATTCAGTTTGAGAATGGATCTACCTCAAACTATGATTTGGAATTGATGTTGGTGGAAAGAGACAAGCTCTTAGCTGAAATTAAAGAACACTTGATTCATGCACAACAACTCATGAAAAACAATACCGACAAACATCAACGGGATTTGGTATTTGCCGTTGGTTCCTTGGTATTTTTGAAGTTAAGACCTTATAGACAGCAATCAGTTTCACGGAGGATATGCCAAAAGCTTGCAGCAAAGTATTATGGACCATTTGAGGTGCTGGAAAAGATAGGAAAGGCAGCTTATCGGTTAAAACTTCCAGAGGGGGCTAAGATTCACCCGGTGTTTCATGTCTCACAGTTGAAGCCGGTTTTAGGACAGCAACATATGATCAGTCCGTTACCTGTTTCCTTTTCCCCGGACGATGAATTTGTCATTATACCGGAAGTAGTGGTAGATTCTAGATACAATGCGGAAGGATCTTTGGAAGTGTTAATTCATTGGAAAGGTCTTCCTCATTATGAAGATTCTTGGGTATTAGCTCGTGAATTTGCTCACCAATATCCTTCTTTCAAGCTTGAGGACAAGCTTCGTCTTAAAGAAGGGGGTATTAATAAGGTGTTCAGAGTTTACTCACGCAAAAAAAATCAAAAGATGAAGAAGAAAAGAAGGGAAGCGACAGAGAGAAAATAATTGGAGAAGGCTGAGCTGGCAGTAGGCAAAGACTCTTATGAGAAAAGAGTATTTGCTGTTATGTAACTAATGGAGTATAAAAAAAGAAAAAAATAGTCTGGAAGTTTCTTATGTTTTTGGCGGTGGAAGAAAGGAGAGGAGATTGAATTTTAGAGAGTGAAGCTCTGAAGATTCAATTCATGGAGTTGTTTCTTTCATTGATTCTTTGTAATTTTTTTAGAGAAAACAATTGATACAGTTTACCGATAAAGAATATATAGAGTTCACTTCAGAATTCATTTCTCATTTCTTATCACAAACATCAATCTCCATAAAAAAAGACAAAAAAGAAAGAAGTTTTGAGTATAAGTGAATGTATTATGCATTGTTTCAATTTCCAAATATAGTGAGGTTGGACACAATGTTTTCGTATGTGGTAAGAAGAAAGCTTTCACGGGTGCATCATCATCGAAGGTGCATCTAAGTAGACTAACAAGGTAGTTTATGCTTCTGAATATGTTTTTTCCTCAATTTTCAGTTATATTTTCCATGCTTTTGTTTTTGATGTTTCGTTTTTGATGCTTCGTTTTGCTTATTGATTCTACTTAAACTTCTGAAATATATGATTAATTTTAGAGGATTAGTTGTTTTTTTGGCATATAGATGTATTATGCTTTCCAAATTAATTAAGGTCATATTTTGTGCTTTCTAAAATCATGTATGGACTACTATTTAAAATGCAATCTTTGAACTACTACTTAAATGCAATCTCTATTTTAAACCATCTGTCTTGACAATTGTAATCAAACGTAAGTGTCGACAACATAAAGGCATTAAACTACAATAATTTTTATATAAATCCAAGCCAATCGTATAACACTACAATAGTCAAATCGATTGTTTTCAAGTTTTGCTGGTCATACTAATTCTCCACATAAATTAGCTCCATCTTCTGAGGCATATTCTCCTCAACCTCAAATACGAATTTTTCCACTAGTTTGTGTGTTTTTTTAATATTTTCTTTCATAATATTTTCTTTCATAATATTTTCTTTCATAATATTTTCTTTCATAATATTTTCTTTCATAATATTTTTCACATCTTCCATATCAGCTATAATTCGTTTCTATTTCGAATCTATCATCATAATTGTAGAGCCCTAATCCGGATTTTCAGACTTATCCGAATTACACTTACGATTTTATTTAGAATTTTTCACGATTGAGATTCGGAAGTCCGTTTTACCATGAACAAAAGTTGAGTTAAACAGAAACTTGTATTAATAAACCGATTCTAGTACAATTGAACGTATGCTAATAAGCTATTACAATGAACTAGATCGATCTACCTAACCCTACCATCCCTTCCTCCTTAACTTAGTCTCGCAGCCAGATGAGACATCTCGACCAATATCACGGTTAGTCTCAGAACCTGCGACCAAAAATGGAGGCATAAGCAACAGAATTGCTTAGTGAGAGCGGTCATCCCGTCTCACCGAGCCAAAGTCAGAAATTGATCCAAAAATTGAATCACAGTTTAAATACTTATCAGAACAGAACCATCACATGCAATTCACCCACACCTATCGACCAATCCTCCCACAATCAAACAAGCCTTGGCGAGCATCTCAGCCTCAAGCGCATGCCCGATCTAGACCGTCGAGTCGGATAAGTCGAATTCACGGACAGCCAACAGAGCGATCATGACAAACACACGATCAATCAGGAAATAGACTATAGAATCTAGTAAGAAACGACCCTAACTTAGGCCACGGTCACGCACTAACTTTAGATTTCTCAGAATCGGATAATCTGACACCTTTTACGCTCAAATTTCCCGAACAGCTCACCCAAACTCGATTACGGTCACACAGACTCGACCATGGTTCGTACAGACTCGATGGTTCGTACAGGCTCGACAACGGTTCGTACAAGCTCGACCACGGTTCACGTAGACTCGACCACGGTCGCACAGACTTGGCTCCTCCTTTCTCTCCTGGAATTTCACTCGTAATTTCTCTATCTTTCTAAGTTCTCTCGCGCGAAAGGAGTGAATGAGAGGGTGCGGATTCTATTTATAGAATTCTCGGAAAACTGTCCGAGTAACCGTTCCTGCGTCTTGACCAAGCGCTTGGGACCAGGTAACCATTCCCTTCCATCAGGCTGAATAACCGCTTCCACGCATTGCCCAAGCGCTTGGGTCCAGGTAACCGTTCCAGCGCATTGGACCGAGTAACCGTTCCTTTGCCTCGCCCAAGCGCTCGGATCGGGTAACCGTTCCCGCGCATCAGCCTAATAACCGTTCTTGTGCACTGGCCCTCTTGACCAACTCATTGGCTCCCGACCAATACTGTCGGGAATCTGACCAAGTCCCAAGTATCTCGGGCAACCTGTCCGAAATCCGACCAAGTCCCGAATAACTCGGACCAACACTGTCCGAAATCCAACCAAGTCCCGAATAACTCGGACCAACACTGTCCGAAATCCAACCAAGTCCCGAATAACTCGGACCAACACTGTCCAAAATCCAACCAAGTCCCGAATAACTCGGACAACCTGTCCGAATTCCAACCAAGTCCCGAGTAACTCGAGCAACCTGTACGAATTCCGACCAAGTCCCGAATTACTCGGACCACTTTTCCAAATTCTGACCAAGCTCCAATAAACCCGGCCATCCGATTGAAGTCTCGATCAGACACCGAGAAACTCCGACTTGCCCACGATTTCCGGAATTTGGTGATTATGGCCAGCCTAACTTGACCAGCTACATCCGGATTGCTCCAATCCTTACTTCCCAGCCTTCCCACCAGATGAGGGTGTTACAATAATCTCTTCTAACAAAGCTTCATCTATCCATTTGAAAACATGCTCATTCTTATGTATCTAAAACAAGAAAGCAAAGTCACTTTTTTCACATTCGCTTTCAATCTATTAAAGCAATAACCCCCAATGTACCTTATCATCCATAGTAACAACATATCGGTAAAATCGATGACACGGATTCGCACTCATCTTGGACGTGAATGTGACAATTTCTTCACGGCACCAGGAGTTTATTAAGACTCTTCATCGATTTCTAGACGACATTGCACTTGAACTCGAGAACTGGTTGCTAAAGCTAATGCTCATGGCTTTGATTTCTTTTGTATCTACCACTCTCTGTTTTATCGCTGTCTCTCATTGAAGCCGTGATTTTATATGAATCCTAATTTTGAGAACAAAACCCAAATAGGTTTCATAAGGGATTATGTTGTTGTCTGAGTCGGGTAACTGGGTTGGATATCTCAGTCGGGTTTGGTTTTGATTTAATGGCGGTTAATGGCGAAATCAGTTTTAAAAACCTGATTTTACAAACAAATCTAGATTTTTATTCTAATTAGAAGAAATTGTTAGTACTTTAAGACGTTGTTGAAATTAACGAGCAACAAGAAATTTGGTTAGTCAAAAGAAGAGAATACTATATTTTTGTAGTTGTTGAAAGAGTTCAAAAGTTCAGGCTTATGTCGGCTTATCGTGACAATTATATGTAGCGTATGGAAATAAACCCTATATATGATAGTATATATGACAAATAAAAATATTACTTTAAGTATTTTTTGTTTGTTTTTCACTTGCTATTTAATATATGAAAAATTTAAGTTTATTTTATACAAAACCATATATACATATATAGTAAAAATGATGGATTTACTAAAGTTGATACATATTAATGGTTGATGAATAATCATTATCGTACGACACTTCCATTATTTATTATTGTTAAAGTATTGTATGTTCGTTAAAAATTTATCATGTAAAAATCTAATGAAATAAAGCTATGACAAAGGAAAAAGAGTACGGCTACCTCAAATGCGAATTTCTAATGCATATTCTGCTCAACCTCAAAATGTGAATTTCTCCAATACTTTGTGTGTTTCTTCAATGTTTCCTTTCTCACATCTTCCATATCGGCCATAATTTGTTTTTGTTTCGAATCTATCATCACAATCTTCTCTAACAAAGCTTCATCTATCTTTCTTCACACTCGGTTTCAATATATGAAAAAAATAACCCACAATAAACATTATCATCCAAAAAAAACACATCGGTAGAATCAATGACATGGATTAAAACTCATCTTGGACGTGAATGTGACAATTTCTTTTCCGCACCAGCAGTTTGTTGGGACTCTTCGTCGATTTCTAGACGACATTGCACTTGAACGCGAGGACTTGCTGCTAAAGCTAATGCTCATGTCTTTGATCCTTTTGTATCTACTCTTCTCTGTTTCATCGTTATCTCTCTCTCTTGCTCAGTTTGAAGTCGTGATTTTGAAACAGATGAATCATAATTTTGCAAACAAAACCCATATTGGTTTCATGAGGGATTATGTTATTTTTCAGGTCGGATAAGTTGGTTGGATATCTCAGTCGATTTTAGTTATGATTTAGTTTCGATTTAATGGCGGCTAAAGGCAAAATCAGTTTTATTAACCCAATTTTACAAATAATTCTATATTTTTATTCCACATAGATGGAATGGTTAGTACTTCACGACGTTGTTGAACTTGACGAACAACAAGAAGTTTGGGTAGTCAGAAGAAGAGAATACTACATTTGTGTAGATGTCGAAAGAGGTCAATAGTTTGGATTTCTATCGGCTTATCGTGACAAATCTATGCAATGTACAAAAGTAAACCCTATATAGAAAGAGGTCAATAATTTGGATTCTTTCATCGGGCTTTACATTAATTCTTGAGCTCATATCAGAAAGGCGCGTGGATCTATTGAAGTTCTTGCATTGACTTATAATCATATATATATATATATATATATATATATACTCAGTAATTAGTATTTCAAAATTATAAAAATATAAACAATTTATACATATTAATTATACATATATAATCTCGAATCCATATATAGAACTCTTCCTCTCTTTTCGATGAAATATCATCTTCCGAGAGATATGGATATGTACAACAAATTTAATTTTCAAATATGTTACAAAAATAAATATGAAAATGTAATATATATTGGTTAATTACATTGAACTTGTAATGTAATCATTGAAATTGTTTGCATAGTAACTTATTACCTCTCTAGTGAACGAAAATATTCATAATTTCTCAAAACATATGCATGTACATATTTGTATTCTTTTTGGAGCCATATTTCTTTACTTTTACCATTTGGACGACCCATGTGAGTAAATATATCCGGCACTCTAGGATCCGGATACACAGAGACACACCTTCATTGAATCTAGTAGACGTGTATATATATTATACATGATTCAGCAAAGAAATTAATTACTTAACCTTACAAATAAAATAATTAATAAACACAATAATTTACGGTAACTAAATGTTTTTGATGCGTATATGGGAAGCAAAGTAATGCTCCGAGAAGTAAGATATCTCACCATTGACATATGATTCAACAATCGACCCTACATCATATCGTTTGTTCTTCGTCTTGTTTTTAAAATTTTAAAAAAAAACCTTTCAAATGGATACATCCACCTATATTGCACAGGTCCATCCAATTTAGTTTTGTATGGCAGATGTATAGTAGGTGCTTCATGACATCAAAAAATGCAGGTGGAAAGATCTTATCCAAATTGCACAAAATTATGACTATGTTTTCTTTTAGAATTCGGACACGATTTTGTTGCAATGATCTGGAGCATAGATCTCGGAAAAATCTTCCAATCTCTATATTCGAGTCTAGTAATTAGTACATGCAATTATTATTATTATTATTATACGTACCTAAAAATAAAATATGTTTAATACTATATACCTGATAATGCTAAATGAACGTTTCGTGGCAAAAGTTCTGCAAATATAAAATGGAGAAGCCTCTCCATAAAAACATGGCAGTCATGGCTTTTCATGTACGAGAACTTCAATCCATCAATATCAACACAATTTTCTAAATCTCCCGCATAGCCGTCCGGAATTTTCACCTTATTTTTGATACATTCCAATAAGCGTTGTTTGGCTTTTTGTGTCAATATAAATATAGAGAATGGAGCATTACCCCGACCATCCACGTGCAGCTCTTTTCGAGAGCAGAACTTTGCAATATCCAACCTTGACTTAATTGTATCTTTTGATTTATCCTTGACATTCATAATAGTATTAATGATGTTATCGAAGAAAGTCTTCTCTATATGCATCACATCAAGATTATGTCGTAGGTTAAGATCCGTCCAGTACGGTAACTCCCAAAATATGCTTTTTTGTGCCAATTATGCCAACTTGCATAACCTTCCTGTTTAGTTTCATGACCGTTTCCACCGCAGTCAGATGTTCTTTAAAGGATTGACAATTTATATTCTCTCGTATAAAACTTGTTCGCCTGTCAATGATTATGGAGAATAGTCATTCAAAGCGTGCTTGTCCTTTAAAAAATTTGTTATATATTTCCGTTGGATGATCCTTAGAAATAAATCTTCTATGACAATCAAACCAACACGTCTTTCTACCATTTTGTAATTGAAATGCCTTAGTATCATCTATACAAATTGGACAAGACATTCTACCATACATTGTCCATCCTGATAACATTCCATACGCTGGAAAATAGATTATCATCTATAGTAACACGGTTTTAGATTGAAATTTTGATTCAACGACACATCGTATGCCTCAACTCCTGTAAATCATAATTCTTTTACCTCATCAATCAAAGGTCGGAGGAATATATCCAGACTAGCGCACGGATGATTTGGCCCCAAATTCAGAATTGTAAGCAACAAGTACTCTTTCTTCATACACATATCAGGTGGCAAGTTATATGGAGTGATAATCACCGCCCATAATGAATGATTACGAGACATCCCAAATGGATTAAATCCATCAGTACATAAACAAAGATAAACATTTCGAGATTCAACAGCAAATCTTGGATGTAGATATTGTAATTTTTTCCACTCTACAACATCAGATGGATGACTCATTTCTCTGTTCTTCTATTTCATGCTCTGCCACATACGACTGAAAGGTATTCTCGTCCTGCCTTCGCTTGGCTTATATCAGGGGGAATCGCAAAATTTACATTTTTCTATTTTTTTATCTTCTTTACAAAATATCATACAATTGTGAACACACACGTCAATTATATAAAATAGGAGTGCTAAATTTCGAATCAGTTTTTTGGTGTCGTAATATGAATCCATTGCCTGATTTTCCTTGGGCAAATAGTCAGTAAACAGCTCCCTCCAAGAGTCCATGTATTTTTCAGGAAGATTAAATCAGACTTAATGTTCCTGAACCGAGTAGCTAAAGATAACTATGAGTGCTCTTCATGACAACCATCATACAATGGATTTTTCGTAGCTTCTAACATGTTATAAAAAATTTGTGCTTCTAAGTTTGGTTCTTCTATATTATTAAAGTTTTCCTCGTGCTAATTATAATAATTATCAGTCGTACTCTCACGAAATGCATCCGTCAGCATTTCAACATATCTATTACCGGATGTACCTACTGTTTCTTCACTAGTATCACATGTACCTCCGTGATTTCTATGGACATCATCACACTGACTACTGGTGCCTAACTGAACCTTTAGTTTTTCTCTATGTTTGTACCAAATATAATAATTTGGCATAAATCCTCGACTATACAGATGATTCCAAATTTTGCATCCCGAAAGAAATTTATCATTTTTACAATTGATACAAGGACAGAAAAACTTATCTCCGCTACTTTGAGCTATTGGTTGACTACTTGCAAAATTCATGAACTGTTTCATGTCTTGTGAAAATTCTGCTGATATATTTATTGTTTCATTATTAATGTTTTTGTACATCCAATCAATAACCAATAATTCCAGTTCATCCCCACAAAATCAAACCCTATCAAAGAAAGAGATAGACTTGGTTGGTCTAAATTGATAGGTTTGAATCTCATCTTTTGTTTGGGTTCTCAAAGCGACTTCGATAGTTTGTTTTGTTTTGATTTTCAGTTATGAAAACATCTTTTTGTAATTAACCTTTATTCTGTTAAAAATTTGAAAGCATTTCCAATAAACATTTGTTTGGCGTATGAAAGCTTAGGATATAGATCAAACGTAATCATTTACCAATATTCTCCATAAGTGAGATCTACTTATGAAAATAGTAAAAGATAAATCTAAAAACATAGGTAAAGACAAAAAAACTAAATTGCCTAAAAGGAAAGATTTGAAATTAAACTAATGTTTGCACAAAAAAATGAATATTCTGTCATAATATCTTTGGGATTCACATGAGAACCCAAATCATTCTCCTTAGACCAAAGTGAAGTGAGTGAGTGTTGCACCTTAAGAGCCGTTTGAAGTGATTTTGTATCGGTAAAAACTTAGGGTACAGAAAACGTATACCCATTAATTTGATGACATGAAACTAAAGTAAAGAGTTAGAGTGTTGTTACAATTAATTTGGACGGTCTAATAGGCTGTAGCTGGGCTGGGCTTCAGAAAAATCATAAATAGAATTAGGGATGTTAAAATGGGTATACCCATTCCATTTAAAGTCATCCCATATAAAATTTACCCCATTTAAATCTCAAACTTTATAAAACCTATTTATTATAAAAGTCTAATAGGGTTATCCATTTACACTCATTTATAATTACACTAACTCATTTAAATCCATTCAAACTCATTTAATCTATTTAATCCATTTTATGTTATATTTTATAACCATTATATTCTTAATAAAACAATATTGTAATTTATTATTTTAAAAATAGATAATAACTTTATTTATTTGTTAAAAATATTATTTTTTATAAATATATTAAAATATTTTTAATAAAATAAAATATTGAATTTTGTCTTATATTTCATAGGAAATTTGAGTTTTCTAATAATTTTAAATGTTACAATGGGTAAAGTTACTTTATTTAGAATTCACTCCGTTTAAATTCATTTTCTATCAAGAAATTATTCTACATTTTTGTTAAAAATTAAGCATTTTCATCCAAAACGTGATTTTATATTTTTCTGTTAAAAACGTAATTCAACATTTTTTGCCAAAAACGTAATTCAGAATTTTTCCATCAAAAACGTAATTCCATATTTTTTTACCAAAACAGAATTCAACATTTTTCCGCTAAAAACGTGATTCCGTATTTTTCTAAAACGTGATTTCGTATTTTTCCATTAATTTCATATTTTTCCCGCCAAAAATGTAATTTTGCATTTTCTTGTCGAAAATGTGATTTCGCATTTTTCGGCAAAAACATAATTCATTATTTTTCTAGAAAAATATAATTCCGCATTTTCCCGCCAAAACACAATTTCGTATTTTCACGTTAAAAATATAATTTTATATTTTTTACTAAAACGTGATTTTTATTATTTATTTTTTACAATAAGTTATTGATTACTTATTATAAAATATTTTCTGAATCATTATTGAGTAAACAAAAATAAAATATAAATGGGTTTAATAGGGTACCTATTTTTTTAAAACAAAAACCCTTTTAATAAATGAGTTTTAAATGAATACCCATTTAAACCCATTAATCTCAATTATAATAAATGAGTCTAAATGGGTTTTTAAATTTTATAAGTCCCCATTAAAAACCCATTAATTATAAACCCATATTAACATCTCTAAATAGAATATAAGAGTTCCAAAAAAAATTATTATTCTTAAAAGAATAATAAGGAAATCTTACTTTTGAGTTGAGATTTGTGTATATCTCCAAAAATAGAATTTTGGTTAAGGTTAGTCATGACCTATTGAATATTATTATGTGTGTTGAATATTGTAGATGTTGAATATTGTAGATGTTGAATATTGTAGATGTTGAATACCAAAAATAGAGAGCTTTTAACGATAGAGTTTTGTGATTTCTTGTAAGAAAGCAAAACAAAGGATTAAAAGGATTTTTGTTTGAATTATTCCAAGATTGTATTGTAATTTTGTTAATATGTGAGAGTACTGTAACAAGTTAAAAATGTCTTGAGATTGTTTAATATCATTTTAGTTAAAACTTGTAAATACATCTAAAAGTTTTTTTAGTAAATACACATATTGTATTATTTTGTTGTATGAATGGTTGATGTAGTTGTTTGTATCACTAGCTTTTTGCATTTTCAGAGAGGATTAAACAATATGAAACAAGTTTTAGTTTTTAGTTCAGAAAACTGAAGAAAAGGATTTGAATAGGCTTGTAGACTCATGAGCCAATGCTTTTTAAGATTGGTACTGACCACTTGGTCCAACAGATTCTTGTTTTCTTATCGGCCTTTAGACATGGCACATTGGTCAGTTTGCCACTTGGCTTGACCAGTGGTGTTTCTTGATTTCTTCATTTAATTTGTCTTTTTCTCAACTCTCTTATATTTTTCATTGTCAGAACATGATCTAAGGTATTCCAAGTACCCTCCAAGTACCTATGAGAGACTATCAAAATGCCAAAAGACACTTTGCATGTTATGCAAAAAAAAAATAATATGAAAGAGAAATATAAAGAATGCTAGACAAAGAGACAAAGAAATTGATAAATCTTTGGCTAGAAATTGCTAAAATACGAACACGCTACATACTAATTAATTTAAAAATTAATAATACCATAAAATAGAATTATTTTAAGTTTATCTTCCAAATTTAGTAAATTAAAAAAAAAATTCCAAAAATACCATAAATTATTATATGAAAATAATTATTTAACTTAAATAAACTATATATAAAATTAAAACATAATATTTGGGTATTTTTCAATTTAGGGTTTAAATTTTTTTCATTAGGAAAAAGTTTTTAACTATTTTAGTATTAAATTTATGCTATTTTTAGAGATTTAAATGATTAGTACTATATTTAGAACCAAAACTTGAAATAATACTATTTTACTCCGTTTTCCTAATTTTAATATCTAGGTTCAAATCTTGTGTAGTTGGAAAAAGAGTTTTTTTAGTTTAAAATTTATAGCCTCATATAAAATCTCTTAATTTTTTGTAATTTTTAAAAGTAAATCTATTTATGGAGAAAATATCTTTCTCTTGTTCATCGTAAAAGAATTTCGTCTAACTTTTGTGTTATACTTCGATTTTATCATGCAATTCATCTAATCCCATACCATGTGTTCATATGATAATGTTTGAGTAGTCACTTATTGGATTTTAAGGTTTTAATCAAGATGAATTCATAAGTTGTTAGATCTAATATAGATTGATAGAATTCTTTGTTTTAAGTTTGGTAATGTTACATGTTGCTTGCTTAATCAACTAGTAACTAACCTAAGGAATAAAGAATCACGAGAATGTTGCATATTTTGATCTGAGTTAATTTATAAAAACTTAACATTATAATCTACGCGAGTTGAATTATGAAAATACTAATCGATGAACAATTGAGTAGATTAAGCATTATTATTTGGCAATGTGGGAGTATGTCTCTTATAATTCAGTGTGTTTGGAATTTTAGAATATACACAATCATAATATTATTTCTCTATCTAAATTATTTAGTTTATTTTCATTTATGATAATTTAAAATATCTTTAATGTCCAATGTTTTTCTTATATAGTTTATCAAATTTATTTCCATTTTTATTTAGTTATCTTTCAGAATATTTAAAAAAAACAAGAAATAAGTTTAGTCAAATAATTAAGTAAACCAAAACAATTAAAATAAACCACTTATCTCCTTCTTCATTTTTTCAGCATGAAATTAGGGTTTCCATATCGTGAGGGTGCTACAAAAGGTAAAGGAGAGCACGATAAAAGGTGAAGGAGAGAACGACAAAGTGGAAAACACAAAAACGAAAAGAGAAAATAATATGAGCAATATAACATCGGATTCGAGCCAGTGACGGATACAAAAACATATTTAGTAAAAACATATATTGAAAAATATTTAAATTAAAAATATTTAAATAAATATTTATAAAAAAAATTTGAAAAAAAAATTATTAGCATGGGTCATATGTCCTATTAGTCTTCCAATTAGATATGTCCTTGGTTCGAGCAGTGTTTTATCGTGAAAGTGTCGCGGTGTGTTGAAAAATTGTTGATGCGGGTTGGCTTATTTCCTTTTCGGTCGGGTTTAATGATTTCGAATTGGTTTAATAATTTTGTCAGTTTAGAATATTTGGTTTAATCTCATGTTTAATAGAAAACGTTAATATTTAACGCGTATAGTGAAATCGAACGCTTAAGATTAATCGGATATTTAAAAGAAACGTAAGATGAATTTATGTAGTCTAGATCTAAAATTCATGTAGTATTAGTTTTAGATTATAAAATTTGTGTAGTTGATTTTTTATAGAAATTCTTGTCGTGGATTTACTTTTTTTTTGTATTTTGAAAAACCATCAAATTTACCCAATTTTGACATTTTTGAATATACCAATGGGGCCTAACCTCTCTCTCTCTTCAAACACACCAATCTTTTTCAATTATATAATCAATTTCCTAGAAAGATTTGAAATGCAAAAGCGACATTAACCTTATCTATAACATCAGCCTCCAAGCAAAGTAGTGAGTTTAGTTTCTTGTTTTGAGTGCCAAATGTGCGAGCTGGTTGCTTTTTGACACGTGGCGTTGTTACAGACCACTAGAAGCAGATACGCGATGTCAGCATTGCAACTGAAATTTTGCTACACTTATCTGAAAAACAAAGATCGCTTGGTGCCACATCATTACAAGCTCGTGTGTTCGATATGTGGCGCTCTAAATGGATACACCATACAACAAATTAAAAGTCAAAATCTCAATCTTTGTCTTGTCTGTGTTTTTCTTATTACAACATGTCTACATATATCATATCCACAAGTGTCCACGTGCAATTATCAAATAGTGATGTTAAGTCTCTCAAGGGTCAAGACTTAAGACTAAGCTTACTAGATTGTAACCAATTAACTATATTGATAATTTTGTTAGATCAAATATTGATTGATAGTGGCAACAGAAAATAACTACTTTGTTGGATGTAAGAACAGGAATTTCAAAATACCACTTTTATGATAATTGTAAAAGTTTTAAGTATGAGTAATAGTTTAAAATAATATTTTTTAAATTTTTTTTCTAAAATTTAGCATTCTAAAATATCACAAATAATTATGTAACAATACTTATTTACTCTAAATAAATTATATATAAACTTACAATATTATATTTGGATTCATTTTTTTCTAGTTTATAGTTTAATTTTTTTACTAAAATGAAATTTTAATATATTTTAATATTAAATTTACGCTAATATTGGAAATATAAACCAATTATGCTATTTTTGAAACAAGAATTTTAAAAATACTATTTTAGAGAATTAAATAGCACATTTTTAAGTTTTTATTCCAAATTTAATATTTTAAACCTAAAATTTTAAAAATATCACAAATTATTTTTTTAAAATACATATTTAACATAAATAAATTATAAATATAAATAAAATATTATATTTGAGTTTTTTTCTAATTTAGAGTTTAATTTCTTTATTAGAAATAAGTTTTAAGATATTTTAGTTTTAAATTTGTACTGTTTTTGGAAAATTAAACTAATGATTCAACATTTGGAATAAAAACTTAAAAATACTATTTTTGTCAATTGCCCTACTTTTTAGAATAATACCCTAAAATAGCATATTTTAAAGTTTTTATTCCAAATTTAGCATCCTAAAATTAAAATCTCAAAAATAACACAAATAATTATGTAAAAAATACTTATTTACTCTAAATAAATTATACATAAACTTAAAGTATTTGTATTTGAGTTCATTTTTCCCAATTTAGGGTTTATTTTTTCTATTAAAATATAGTTTTAATATATTTTAATCTTAAATTTATGCTATTGTTAGAAATTTAAACTAATGATGCTATTTTTAGAACAAAAACTTAAAAATGTGCTATTTTATACAATTGCCCTACTTTTTAATCTAATTTCTTTTAAAAAAACATCTTATTTACTTCCTTTTATTATAAAAATATAGACAATGGTGGCTGCTGTAATTTCAAACCTACAAAAACCATAATACATTTTGACAATTATCAATTATCAATCTCGATTTACAACAAATATCTTCGTATATAACTCATATGTATCTTTTTAGCTATGAATTAATTTGTAGTAAATTTTAATAGTTATACTCTAAAATAACATATTTTAAAGTTTTGTTTCAAATCTAATATTATAAAATTAAAATATCAAAATAGCACAAATAATTATGTAAAAATATTTATTTGCTATAAATAAATTATACATAAACTTAAAACATTATATTTGGCTTCTTTTTTTCTAATTTAGGATTTAGTTTTTTGTTATTAAAAGAAAACTTTAATGTATTTTAATCTTAAATTTGTGATGTTATTAGAAATTTAAAATAATGATCCTATTTTAAAAAACTTAAAAATGTGTTATTTTATACAATTGTCCAAATTTTAATCATTTACAATTCATGAATTATAATCAACAAATCTATCACCTTAATGTTATACTTTTGATGCCAACAACAACAAACTAAATTTAGCTTTTACTCCAAGACGACAAATTGAATTTCTTCACAATCCTTGTTTTAAATATAGGAGAATGGAAGAAGAGTATCCACATTGGATTTTCAAACAAGAAAAAGAAGATGAACAAAAACAAAACCTAAAATTTGACATACATTTATATATTTAACATATTTTTATATTAAATGAAAAATGAATTTAGAACAAAATGATTGTATGTCATTAGAAAAAAGATATGAGTAAAAAAAAATTATGATATGACAGTAAATCTAATATGATATGGAAATTTCAAACATAAATTCAATTTTTGATAAATAAAAGTCAAATAAAAAAAATTGAGTAAGTGAATTGATTGTTATGATTAAATTTGATATCATTTATCGACTCCGGTTTGGGATATTGGTTATTCATTTTTTATAATTTTTTAACCGAATATATCGAGTTATAGTTTGTAAAAAAATTTGGTTTTCAACAAATAAATTTAATTAGTGATAAAATTAAAAACTAAACCCACGGAACCAAATAAGTGAACTGAACGAACGTGATAGTATTGATACATCTATTGAGAGTATTAATACTCTCAATAAAATTTTAATAGCATCAATATATGTGATTGTGTAATTATACTTTGAAACTAACGGATTGTGCTATTATTATATTGCTAAAGAATATTATTATAGATATAGTTTATGTAATGTTACAAGATTACAAATTACTCAGTTAGCTAATCATGTAACTGAACTTAAAATTATAACAAAAAATGTTGATTAAAATTGTAAAAAATATTTTAATCTCTAAAATAATTTTTTTGTGTTATTTTTAACTGCGTCGTATATAATTTCTTATATCTCTTGTTTTTGCAACGACAATAAATGAAAATCAAGGACATATGTAAAAAACTAAGTTTAGGAATGAGATGAAAATTATTATCACCAAAAAATCAAGAAAACCTCAAAGAAAACATTAAATGTTGTTTACAAAATAATAGTTTCATATACTGTATTTTTCAATCAATTGATTAAAATAGCACCATTTCAAGTTTTTGTTCCAATTATAGCACTTGTCATTTAAATTTCTAAAAATAGCATAAATTTAATACTAAAATAATTAAAAACTTATTTCTAATGAAAAAAATTTAAACCCTAAATTAGAAAAAGTGAACCTAAACATTATGTTTTAATTTTATATATATTTTATTTAAGGTAAATAATTATTTTTACATAATAATTTATGCTATTTTGGGAATTTTAGTTTTATTGTGCTAAATTTGAAAGATAAACTTAAAATGGTCCTATTTTAGGGTATTACTCTTTTATTAATTTAGTTTATATGCCTTTAGAATTGTTTACAATAATTAATTTGATATGATAAATTATTTTGAATACCTTGTATTTTATCAATCATAGTTATTATTTTTTACATGTCTATTAAATTGTTCAGATTTTTATCAAGATCTATTTATATAAATTCTTAATAAAAAATTAATATTTAGGTATAAAAGCTTAACTGTACCAAAATACAACCAAAACATAGGAAAAACTAATAGTTAAAAAAATATTACATATAACCACATAATTTTTACTGTACTATCCTATCAAAATAAAATCCAGTTATAATTTCTTATAAATAAAAATGTAATCATATAATTTTTTTAAAATATAGTTTTGATAAATTTAAAAGTAATACCATAAAGTAGCATGTTTTAAAAAAATTTTCCAAATAGCATCCCAAAATTAAAATTCCAAAATAACACAAATAATTATGTAAAAATACTTATTTACTTTAAATAAATTATACATAAACTTAAAGTATTATATTTGGGTTTATTTTTTGCAATTTTAGATTTAATTTTTTCTATTAAAATATAGTTTTAATACATTTTAATCTTAAATTTATGCTATTATTGGAAATTTAAACTAATTATGCTATTTTTAGAATAAAAACTTAAAAAGATGCTATTTTAGACAATTACCCTAAATTTAAGAGTAATACCCTAAAATAATACATTTTCAAGTTTTTCTTCTAAATTTAGCATCTCAAAATTAAACTCCCAAAAATAGCACAAATACTTATGTAAAAACACTTATTTATTTTAAACAAATTATATATAAACTTAAATTATTGTATTTGGCTTCATTTTTTCCAATTTAGGGTTTAGTTTTTTTCTTTTAAAATATAGTTTCAATGCATTTTAATCTTAAATTTGTGCTATTATTAGAAATTTAAACTAATGATATTATTTTTGGAATAAAAACTTAAAAATGTGCTATTTTAGACATTTGCCCTAAATTTAAATACATGAAACACAAATAAAGTTCAACTTATATAATAAACATGTGATATAATATATATAACATCTTGGTCAAAAATAATAATTATCCAGATTTAATAATATGTTATACTCACACAAAAAAATAGACAAATCATCTAGTTAATATTGACAAAATATATATATATATATATATTAACATATAATTTCTGAGTTTTAAAAAGGACAATTGACTAAAATAGCACTAATCATTTAAATTTTCAAATATATCACAAATTTAATATTAAAATAATTAAAAAAAATTTATAATGATAAAATTTAAACCCTAAATTGGAAAAAATAAACACAAATATTATGTTTTAATTTTATTATAGTTTATTTAAGATAAATAATTATTTTTACATAATAATTTGTGCCATGTTATTTTTAGAATTTTATTTTTAGTGTGCTAAATTTGGAAGAAAAACTTAAAATTGTGCTATTTTAGAATATTACTCTTTTAAAAATTTAGTATATTTAACAATTTAGTCTATTCTAGGGCTTCTATGTCATTGTTTTCAAAAATTTAGTGTATTTGAGTTCTTCATGGGTAAACGAAATCTACTTAATTAGTAATAAAGTGAGACTTTCATGTTATTCTAATAATTTTCCAATACATCAACAAACAGTAGTTTTAACTTTGAACTTATTAGAAACAATGGTGATTTCCTTGCGCCATGCACGAGTATAAAATTTTAGTATTATCATGCAAGATGAATTTTTCTACATTCCAGGCATTAAAAATTATTAAAAATACTTTTTTGAAAAATTTGTAATATGTTAGAATGAGAGTAAATTTTGGTATAATTTTATACTACAAATTTTAGATATATATATATAATTATAATCATTAGTTTTTATTTATATTTTGATACAAATGTAAATTAAAAATCATTACCTTACATATTAATCTGCATCAAATGCTTGCCTAAAATTTAAATTTTATTGATTACAAAATTTTGATTTGCATAAAAATTAAAGATCATATATAAAATTTTGTATAAAATTAGAATACCCCATTTGTAATCATATATACATAAAATTTGGATTGATGATATATTTCCATTCTATATTTATGTCATTCTTCTAGTTTCAATGAAATCATGAAGTACATTGATATGGATTGTACTCACTCAAGATCCTCAAATTCAAAAGTCTAATTCGATTTCAAAAAACCTTTCAAATCGATTTCAATATCAAAAATCTCCCATATCGATTTCAAAAACCCCTAATTCTAAATTTGATTTCGATATCATATTTTAAAGGGTCTCATTGATTATTTTAATGAACATTATTTATATCTGGATTTTAATTAAATTGATAATTTCTGAAGATATATGAAAAGACATAACAGTTAATGTATGAAAATAAAGAAACAATAAATTCATGTTAAAAACTAAATGTCATAAATACAGGAGGGGTATATATCGTCAACTTATAAAATTTTGATGCCAATTGTATATTTATGTAGTTAATTATAAAGTAATTAGAATATATTTTGTACAATGGTTTGTGTCGAATTTTCAAAAATCTAATTTAAAAGTCAATTTAGAGTGATCCAATTAGGTTCTCATTTCAAATTTATTACTAATAATATTTATTAGTACAAAATTATACAATAACAAGTAAATTGTTATGTATAATATTAATTAAATTTGATCTTTAAATATTAATTTCCTAAATTAAAAAATTATATAATTAAATCTTGAATATAAACAATTCAATAAACATGTGAAATTTAACAAACAATATTGACGAAATACATAACATTCAATGTGATTTTAACATATCAAACTTATTGTGTGAAACAACTCAATTTATAAAAACCAAACAAAATTCTAGGATTAAATAAACATATTATCCGAAACATCTTTCAAAATTAATAGGCAATATAGAGATTTTGTTATTGTTATTTTTTTGGAGAAATATATCATATTATATGTAGGGATGTAAGGTCGAAGTAGATGTAACAGTATTGTTATATTTGAAGATATGTTTTTCTCAACTACAATATAAAATAATGTTTACCTACAAAATCAACGTCAGAAACATAATATTAACTTTTATTTTCAAAACTTTATTCAATCTAAAAATTTAGAAATCTTTATACTACTAAATAATATACCATGTTATTCATTACGTTGAAATCAGATGTATCAATTTTATCAAAACTGATATATATTTTTCATTTACAGAATAAAATATAAACCGTATTTATTCTTTTAATTTAAAATTACAACGTCATGAAAAGCATACATAGATATCACTTATAATAAGAAATTACGGTGTAGCCATTGTTTATATCTCCACTTTAGTATATTGAAATACCTAAAATCTTTTTATAAACGTGGTGATTAGATATTTAAAAATTATAAACGCATTTTTCACAATACACAAAACTTAATATCTAATTTTATTTTAAAATTTATTTTTTAAACAATTGTATGTCTTATTTGAGTAAGTGTTATATCAAAACATTTTTAAGTGACATTTAAGGATTTTAAAAACAAATAATTTTTCGGAAAAGAATAAGTGGACTATTAATTAATGATGATTCACATTTTAGAATCGGATTCGGAATAGGAACCTATTGGAAAGTCGGGGAACTACAGAAATACGATTTCTAAAATTATCATTTTAGAAGCAGCGTGGAAGTTTAGAATTCCGTTTTTTGAAATACGATTAAATATTCTAATTTTTTTTGAAATTTTATAAAAATATTTAGAAACATAATGACTTGTATTTTTATAATTTGAAAAAACATAGAAGAATGATATTAATCTTTGAGAGATTTGTTTGGATGCTTTTTTTCTTGAGGAATCAGAGTTGGAAGCATTTCTTTCAATGCAGTTCAATACAATGAGAATGAAAATGATAGTTAGATGTTTGATTTTGAACATTTTGATGTCTATATTTAGTTAAGCTTTTTAATAATTATCTATTGATTTTGTTTTGTTTTAGAACATTTTTAATATTATTTAATGATTGATGTTATATATATACATGTTTTCAAAACCTATTTGTTTTCTAATTTTGTTTTTCTTGTAAAATCACTTATACGGGTTTTGTTTCAATTTCTCTGTAATATAGATAAAGACTAAATTTTGAATCGAAAAAAGTTTATGAAACAATCAATATCAATACCCTAAAATAGCACCTTTTGAAGTTTTTCTTCCAAATCTAGCATCATAAAATTAAATTCCCATAAATAGCACAAAAACTTATGTGAAAATACTTATTTATTCTAAATAAATTATATATAAATTTAAAGTATTGTATTTGGGTTCATTATTTCCAATTTAGGGTTTAATTTTTTTCTATTAGAATATAGTTTTAATGCATTTTAATCTTAAATTTGTGCTATTATTGGAAATTTAAACTAATGATGCTATTTTTGGAACAAAAACTTAAAAAAGTGCTTTTTTAGACATTTGGCAATTGACTAAAATAGCATTATTTCAAGTTTTTGTTCTAAATATAGCACTAGTCATTTAAATTTCTAAAAATAGCACAAATTTAATATTAAAATAATTGAAAATTTATTCATAATGAAAAAAATTTAAACCCTAAATTGGAAAAAGTGAACCCAAACATTATGTTTTAATTTTATATATATTTTATTTAAGGTAAATAATTATTTTTACATAATAATTTATGCTATTTTGGGAATTTTAGTTTTAGTGTGCTAAATTTGGAAGATAAACTTAAAATGGTGCTATTTTAGGGTATTACTCTTTAATAAATTTACAAAAATACTTTGTTAAATAACTTTAGGAGAAAACTTGACAAATCTACTAGCGTTAACTTACACCAAATTCAATATAACAATAAAGTTTTATATTACAAATTTAATACTCTAAATTTAAAATTTTAAAAATAGCAAAAATAATTTTTGAAAAGAAAAAAATCTGAAAAAATACACAAATTTAGTAACATTTGTTAAAAAAATACATAAATTATTTTTATTCTCACTTTAAATTATGAATTATAAATATTATCCAAAAATACACGGACTTTCTAATTTCGTAATTTAGACACAACGAGAGAACATACATTAGGAATATTAAGTATCATAAATGGTGTTAAAGTTAGTAACACCGTTTTAAACTTAGCGTTGGTCTATATCTTCCAATAAAATCGCAAAATCCGACTATATGTGACTCGCAGTCTTATACATACCTTAAAATTCGACAAGATCCCTATCTTCCACTTCGATTTCTCTGTTTTTAAGGTTCATATTGTCGATTTCGGATTGAATGTTTTGTTTGATTTCATGTGGAGTTTTTTAGGGTTTGAAGGTTCCTATTTTTGGGTGAAATATGTTTATATTAGAGTTATGTTAAATTTAAAACGACGTTAATAAATTTAACACAGTTTATTATACTCTGTTAACATCCCTAACGTATGTTATCTCATTGGTGTCAAAATCACGAAATTAGAAAATTTGTGTATTTTTTGAATTTATAGTTCATGATTAAAATGGGAATCAAAATAGTTTGTGTATTTTTGTACCAAATGTTACTAAATTTGTGTATTTTTAATATTTTTTTCCTTTTAAAAAATATATATTTATTAGAAACAAATTACAAATATAATTAAATTATTATATTTGAGTTTTTTTTTCTAATTTAAGGTTTAATTTTTTTTTTGTAGAAAATAAATTTTAAAGTATTTTAATATTAAATGTGTTTTATTTTTAAAAATTTAAACTAATTATGTTATATTTAAAACAAAAACTTAAAAAATATTATATTTGTCAATTGTCAAAAAAACTATGTATGATATATAAAAAATTATGTATGATAATTTTACGAAACAACTATTCATCAAACAACTATGTAAAAAACAATTCATGATACTTTTACGAAATAATTATTCATTAATATAAATTTAATAATAACATAGTTCACAAACTGTTTTCTTCTTAGAAAAAATATTTTTAAAAAATATTTCAAAATCCAGAAGTTACTTGATCTCCGCAGATTTTGAATTAATAACTAAATTCAAAAAAATTATGAATAATAATATTTTAGAATAATTATCTAAAATATCATTTTTACATTTTGTTCCAAATATATCACTAATTATTTAAATTTTTAAAAATAATATAAATTTAATATTAAAATAATTAAATATATCATTTTAATAAAAAATTTAAATTATAAATTAAAAATATGAATATAAATATTATATTTTAATTTTATATAATTTATTTACAATAAATAAAGATTTTTTATAAAAATTTGTTCTATTTTAAAAATTTTATTTTTAATGTGATAGATTTAGAAGATAAATTTAAAAAATAATATTTCAAAGTATTATTCAATCTCAATCTTTCTCTTCTTATCATTTACTTATTTTTTTAATTTTATTTAAGTAATTATTTAATTTTTTTTAATTTTATTTAAGTAATTATTTAATTTAGGAGTAGCTATATCAAATATAATATTTCTTTAATTTACAGTATCCTATCTATTTTAATAATTTAGATTTGTTTTGGATTTTCTCATTTTTCTCCGTTTTTCAATCTATGAGAATAATTATTATAAAGATAATTTTACATCCAAAACTTTCCAGAAACATTAACAAACCTCACAAAGAGGCTTCCACATATTGTAATTAGGCCTAATTTAATTTAATTTAATTTAATTTAATCTAATCCCAAAAGCTAACAAAGTAAATTAATTAAGCAGTGTTTTCTCAGAGAATATAAATGTCGTCTCGGGTTTGCTCTTTCTGCTGGACTGATCACTTCTCTGTCTCTCTCTCTCTAGCTTCCACGGATCGAGAATCCTGCAATTCGCCTTCTAGGGTTTTTGATTTTTCGCATTCGTTTTCATGGCGCATCTGTGAGCAATGTCGGTTAGCTACGCAGTCTCTCTTCTTGATATCAGACTCCGACGAATCGGCGTTGGCACAAGTACTCATGAAGTGCGTCTGAAAAAGTGGAGAAGGAGGCTGTTGTGGTTTGATGGCGATCAGGCCAAGTCTTCTAGGCGATTGAGTTGCTGCGCAGATATGTTGGCACCGATCCGCCGCTCTGGGGGTTCTGAGAAGTCGGAGGAACGGCGTTTTGATCAGAAGACTAGCGCCCACGGAGCCGGAATCAAAACTTCTTCCTCTGCAATGCCATTTGCATCTCCCAAGTAAGTTATTTCGCTTGTGCAATGGTCTAATTCGTTTCCGTTATAAGGACATATTTTTTTTTCCAATCGAAATTCTATCTCTTTGGGAAGTTTTCTTTTACTTTTGCACGAAATTTCTCTTTGGTTTTACTGTGCTTGTGAAGACTCCTGTTCTAACTGTACAAAGCAACATCGGTGCTGATTAATGCTTCTTGCTTGCTTGTTATGTTCCTCCCAAAATTCATCTGCAGTGGTCACTTCATTTCAATACTGCTAACCAAAATTCATCTGCAGTGTCCCAAAATTGCTTGTTTAAAATCTCTTCTTCTCACGTAACGTGTAAAACCCTCTCTGCTAAACAAATTTAATGCCATCTTGCTCGTTGGTTTTTTCAAGGTGCTAAAATGATCTTACTCTCTTCTTTTGTGTTTGCTTAGGGAGTTTCTAATGTTGTTTATGCGAATCTCCTTGTTTCAAATGACAAGACAGTGCTAATCACTTATCGGTTTTGGCAGGTCTCGATTTGTGTCCAAGCAAGAAAAGTTCTACCCTCGTTGCACTCCAAGGCTTACTGGCCCCCAGTCCCGTGATACTCCGCCTAAAAGAGGTGATCTACCCTCTTTTGTTTGCAATGTGTATTTGCGTTTACATTCATGCTGCTACTTATGAGAGTAGAGCCCATGCCAGGTTTTAATTGATGAACTGTAATAAGTTTCAGATGTCTTTCCTGACAGTTTTTTTTGTGTTTTGTTTTATGATAAAACTTTTATCTTGTCATTTTCATAACTGTAGACACCGGGATTGCTAATGAAAAGGATTGGGGCATCGATTTGTTGAATGAGAATGTGAATGAATCTGGCAGTAATGAAGATGGCAGTACTTGGTTCAGAGAAAGTGGACAGGATCTGGGAGAAAATGGGTACCGATGTAGGTGGACAAGGATGGGGGGTCGATCTCATGATGGCTCTTCTGAGTGGACAGAAACGGTACAAATCGTTTCTCTATAGTTAAATTTGACAATGTCCCTTGGTTTTTCTTCTATTGTAGTCATTGATATACCATACTTGAATAGTTGAATATTGCTTGGTTCATTAGAAAACCTTATGAGATTAAGGAAAAGCAAAAAAACTTTTAGAGGATTTGTGCCATCTTAATATACCTGTTCTTATTGTTCCCTAAGTTTAGTTATCCTGAGGTTATTCTTCGTAACCCTATGGAGTATCACCCCCAGGTGGACGCATTTAATCGGATTTATTGATCTCCTTGACAGTGGTGGGAGAAAAGTGACTGGACTGGATACAAAGAATTAGGTATTATACTCGTATCCTACACTACTTGGTATTATCCATTTCTCATTGTTTTCTGGAAAACATAATTTCTGTCTTCAATATGTGTAAAAATTGGGACGCGTTCTACAAAGTTGGTAAAATTGGGTGTTCAACTGCTGTTGTTCCTGCATTTTAATCTGTTGGAACTTGATTTGATATCTAGTTCGTTTTGCTGCATTCTCTTTTCCATTTTTTCCTGGGTTTTTGTTACTTATGATCTAAAGTGTGTCAATTTCTGTTTTTTCTTCTTTTGTTCAAATTCTCACAATGGAGTGAACTTTTTGTAGGTGTGGAAAAATCTGGTAAAAATGCTGAGGGTGATTCTTGGTGGGAAACTTGGCAAGAAGTCCTTCATCAAGATGAGTGGAGGTATATGTTCTATCATTCCTTTTGCCAGTTTCTTCATCTTTTCTCACGTTTTCACATTGCTAGATTTCTTCTCATTGTAAAACTGATCAAATTTCAGTAATCTAGCGAGGATAGAAAGGAGTGCACAAAAGCAAGCAAAATCAGGAACTGAAAATGCTGGTTGGTACGAGAAATGGTAGGGGTCACAATAACATCACTACTTGTAAATATTACCCTGCAGTGTCTATTTTTGTTTGGTATAAGAGAGAAGCTTAAGCTGCTGGACTAAAACTTTCATTAACTGAAAATCAGGTGGGAGAAGTATGATGCTAAAGGATGGACAGAGAAAGGAGCCCATAAGTATGGTAGACTAAATGAGCAGTCATGGTGGGAGAAGTGGGGGGAACATTATGATGGAAGAGGATCTGTTCTCAAATGGTTTTCTCTCACTACTCTATTTTATTTTACTTGTCCTAAAGTTTTCGCATCATGGTTTATACATTAGCTCGTAGTTACGGGAGTTACATGAATGAAGATTATTCTGCGAGAGACTTGAGATTAAAGAGATTGTGTTAATGGTTTTGATTTTGTTATTGGGTGAACTATCCAGGACAGACAAATGGGCTGAGACGGAGTTGGGAACCAAATGGGGAGACAAGTGGGAAGAGAAATTTTTCGGTGGGATAGGTTCACGTCAGGGGGAGACATGGCATGTATCACCTAACAGCGACCGTGGGTTCCTTCTTCTGTCTTCCATAAATTCCCTAATTTGACTATGTTTTTAATCCAGCCTTACCGGATTATGCCACACGTTTTTAGGATGGTCAAGGACTTGGGGAGAGGAACACTTTGGAAATGGGTAAGGAATTTTGACTAGTTAGAGCTCTGTTGAATATTTTTAAGAAGATTCTTTCACATGTAAATGCATAAGCATAATATTTATGCCTTTGATAATAGCAGAAAGGTTCACAAGTATGGAAAGAGTACGACAGGAGAAAGCTGGGACATAGTGGTCGATGAAGAAACATACTACGAGTAAGAAAGAGAGAGAGAGATTAGATCTTTTAACTTATTTTGCGGTTTAATAATGTAAATCTTGGGATCTTGTTTTGGTGAAGGGCCGAGCCGCATTATGGGTGGGCAGATGTGGTGGGTGATTCAACACAGTTGCTCTCGATCCAACCTCGAGAGAGACCGCCGGGTGTTTACCCAAACCTCGAGTTTGGGCCATCGCCTCCTCCTGAGCCCGATCAACCACAATGACATTAGTGTCTGTTTGTTTACTTTATTAGCATAATAGTCCCTTTTTGCCCTGTCATTTCTTTTGATCAATCTAGAACGTTGTGAATTATATAATTTAATTCTAATCCATTTGATCTGGTTTAATTTCATGCGCAAAGTATAAATTGGATAACTCATATGCCATCATTCAAAGTTTAAAAAAATGGATACAATTTGTAGAAATTGGATAACTCAATCTTAGTAAGTATGTGTCATTTTGTTCTATAATAGAATATCAATTCATTCTATACCTATTCTAATATTTTAACGTTTTTCATAATCAAATTCTTTGTGAAGTTATCATGTGTCACTTTACAAAATGACATGTGTCATTTCTTTTAATCATACTTTTTCAATGAGTTTTCTTTGTACATTTTCTCATGTGTTTTGTGACAGATTAAACTTTTTATATTTATTTTCATTTCATCATTTGAAAGTAAAAATAAAGCTCTAAATTATTTGAAGATCAATTTATTGGCAAATTTATAAAATGTTTTAATATTTCTTTTTTTGATCTAGCATTTGCCATATTGTTTTAAGACGTACCAACAAAATTAAATTAGTTCTTATTAGAAAGGTAACCAACCAAATTTATAAGATATAAATGGATGATTACTAATTATTCTTATCAATTTCTGTAAAAGTATGATGAAGTTATCGGTCCAAGTACTGGTCAATGGGCTGGTCTAACCGATCTAAGAATCACGGTCAAACACAAGCAAAATAACAAATGAACGTATTTTTATGAATTTAATCGTAATCAAGAAGCGGCCAACTAAAATTCGATCTGAATCATGACTCATAGAGAACACGTGACGACATGGAATTCACTTCATACCAGGACGTACTAAGTGATGCACCATTCATGAAGTGAGATTATTAAGATTTTAAAGAAACCCAAAATCAATCTACCATATACCATTTGAGGCCGAGAACATTAAAACACCATTGACTCTCTCCTCAAGGCTAATGCATGTTGGCACTTTTTCAATACATATAGATATCATAATGAAGCGCTATTGTCTGTCTAAGTTATCAAGATACAAAATATTTATTATTTTTCATGTTTGACCAAGTATTCAAAGGTCTAGCGATCATATTCCTTAAGTGTAATCGCCTCTTTTATTTTTACTTTGTTAGATTTTTTGTTAGAGTTTTATATAAAGCTCATTAGACCATTGTAAAAATACAGCACGAAATATAAAACATATTATTAAAAAAAATCGAGTTTACTCATCAAAAAGTGAATTCTTTGATTTTTTTATAGTGAATTTAGTGTGTGAAACACTATTTTCTCGTAAGTGACATCCAATTAGTTTGAGAGATACAAATTTTTTTGGTTTACTTTTTGATCATGTGAATTCGGCGAAGACCCTCCCCTCTCCTTGTAGTTCTCTGCCCCACATAAAACAAGATATATTTTCGACATTGCAAGTTACAACCGTACCGCTTATGATATTGAGATTCAATATTACATCCAACTATAAAATTATAAAGCAAATACTATATAACTTGTAAAAATATATATTATTTTTTATTTATATTGTGAAATAATTATAAAAAATCAATTTTATTTTTACTTTCAAATGATGAAATTAAAACAAAATAAAATATTTCAAAAATTTAGCGTGTCACAAAATAGAAGAGAAAAAGATACAAACAAACTCACTGAAAAATTAAGTAATGTTTAAAGAAATATTAAAAATCAAGTACATATCATTTTGTAAGATGAGATATTGCTATTTCTTAAGCCTTTGATTATGAGAAAATTTAAAATATATGAATAGATATTTCACTATTTTTTATTCCATATTTTGCATAGAAATTGTGATTTATGGAGGAGGTTGTTGGTTCAAATGTGTGAACAGAGAACAAGTCGTTTAACTTGAAAGAACACAAGTAAAAAAGTAACCTTTATTAAGAGTAAAATAGAAGATCTAGGAGTTGAATGATAAGAGTTGGCCGGATTTCAATTTATTAAATTCTCGAATAATTTTCAAATAAGTTTATTAAGAACTGCATTTTGTATGATTTCTTACTGTTCGAATACTCTAATCTTCAAGATATGGAGAAATTTCTGTTTAAAAATGATCAACGACTATACACGATTAAATGGAGTTTGGTACTTTGGTTATCTACCGCAATATCTGGAGATGGACGAGTTAGGCCAGATCTCCTTAGTGGGTTTATCTCGATTAGATCAGATCTTATTTTAGGGATAAGGTGTACATGAAGGTTGCACTTGTTCGCAAAAAGAGGATAAATAACTATTTTAGATTTTATAGTCATCAATAGTTTTATTAACCATTTTAAAAAAAATCTAAAAATAATACTTTAAAATAACACATTTTTAAATTTATTTTTTAAATCTATCACATTGAAAATAAAATTTATAAAATATCATAAATTATTATGTGAAATAAAATATTTACCTCAAATAAACTATATATAAAATTAAAATATAATGTTTGGATTCACTTTTTTCAATTTAAGGTTTAAATTTTTTTTATTAGAATGATATTTTTATATTTTTAATTTGAGATAAAAATGAATTTGTTAATTTACAAATTTTTAATTTGTTAGTAATTTAACCATCAAAATAATAAAAGTTAAAAGTAAAGTTATAATAGTATACAAAACATAATTCAAATAAAAATATAAAAAACTAAAAATTTAGAAATGCTTGACATCCTTTAATTTAGGATAATTCTTTAAAATAGCATTTTAATTTTTTTTTTCAAAAGTACTATCATTAGTTTAAATTTCTAATAATAACATAACTTTAAATTTAAAATAAATTAGAACTTTTTTAATAAAAAAATTAAACCCTAAATTAAAAATAAAATTTAAATAAATTTTTTCAAATTTATGTACAATTTACTTAGATTGAACAATATTTAATTTGGAATAAAAATTTAAAAATACTATTTAAAAATATTAATTTTTAATTTGTAATTCAATAATAATAAAAGAAATAAAACTAAATAAATTGATAATTAGTCTTTTTATCGGTTATTTCGCATGGATGATTTCATGCTTATATAGTTTATTTTGACAGATAATCTAAATATTTTTTTTTCTAATTTTTTTCACAGGTTGTTGTAACCCACAACTACACGTAGAATTTGAACCATACTTTCAAATATTTACGTACATTAATGTAAAAAATAGCAAACATAAAAAATTAACTCAATTCTATTTCTATAATCACACTTGTCTTTGGCACATTTGTGAGAATATCACAAGAAGCTAAGAAGAAAGAATATGTGCATATTATGATCAGACACAAAGGACAAAACTGAAGGACTTAACTAAACCACCTCATTAAGTTATCAAAATAGAATGTGAATCAGACAAACTTAAGCATCATCAAGCTTCATTCCATAAAATTGGAAATCAGAGAAGCTGCGGGTACAAACGCTCGGGCCATTTGGGATAAGCACGCTTGTACAAGTTCATGCACACAATGTCATGTTGCTGCACTACTCCATTGAATATGCATTTCATGGCCCCTACAGATTCCACATGTATATAATCAAAACTTAGAAAACCTAAACTCCAACTTTTTCAATCTCTCTTCTAACAATAACAATAACAATAATGCCTTACCATGTGTACCCATTGGCTCCTTCACGCGACCACGACGTCCACATTTTGACCAACTTCTAGAGGCTACACACATTAAGCATTGTTCCATCTAGGATTGTTATTATGAGTGTTTACCCGCGGATTCCGCCTCGTTTGACCCGTTACGGGATGGGTGCGTGTCGAATAAAAAAATATTTCATACGCAAGATAGGTGCAGATCGAACATTAGTTAGAGCGGACCGGGTGTGGCTTGCAACTTTTTCATTTGAGGGTTAACGGATACCCGCAAATTTTGTGTTCCAACTAATTAGTCAAATTGAGGCCGAGACTAATTTAAACCCAAACCAATAGAATTTATTAAATATTTTTATTAAATTACTTAAATTTTAAAAACTTTAATTAAATGTATTAAATATCTGAATTTAAATAAATTTATTAAATATTTTAGTTTAATTAAATTTGTTAAATATTTTAGTTTAATTAAATTTATTAAATATTTTTAAAAAAATTTTAAAAATGAAGCGGGTGATTCGCTAAACCCGCCATACCGGCTTAATTAATGTGGCGCGAGTACATATTTTAAAAAATTAACTCGGAGATTTTGCAGGTAAAAAAAAATTATAAAAAAAATCTAAAATTCACCGTGGGACGGTTCAGGCAGAGCGGGTCTGACCTGGTTGAGAAGCCTAGTTCCATCCTTAAGCTTAATATAATAGCTCTTATAAGGAATAAAACGTATTGATTCTATTTTTCTTTATTACCTTGAACCATCTCACGTCTTCTAGGTTGTGGAACATATATGTAACTGATGCTTTCATTTTTGATACTCTAGGATACCTGAACCAAACCACATTATAAAACAGCTTAGATACACTGGTATTTATGCAAACTACAATGTTACTGTACTTGGAAAGAGAAAGGTAATAATAAGATTACCCAGTTAATATAATCTTCTTCAAAACTATTTTGTTGGGTTCAATGCTTTTCAGGGAACCAAGCGGCAACGGCAGGAGCATCTGACCCTTACAGAAATTTTCATAACTATCAAAGGAAGTGGTGGAAAAGATATTGGCCCGTATATTGAAGCCAACGAGAATTTTGAAAAGAACAGAATATAGAAATAAAATTTTGATAGATATATTTGTAGAATTACAAAGACCTTGAGGATTTTGTTAATAAAGTTCCTCCCACTCCCCTTGAAACCTCACACAAACTTTCGATGCCCTCTTACTCGTACTTTCTTCTATTTATAGTCCCTTACATCAGAAACCTAATATTCTACTCATTGTAATGGTTATTTTTCCAATCCCACCCAACCATTATTTAATATAGCCCAAGTGCCTAGTTTACTGTTGTTTGACACCTGCCCCTTTGCTTCCCAACTTCCTCTTTAGCCACTTTGATGTACTATCTTGTTTCTCTTTCTTACATAATTGTATATTGTTGGTGGATGAGTATCTTCGTACCTATCAATACCCCGATCCTCAAAATCAACCTTATCCCCAAGGTTGAAGTTTGGAAATTGCTTCGCAATGACTTCTCTCAATTCTCACAAACACTCATAGACTGGCAAATCTTTCCACTGGATCAATAGCTCCTCATGGCAAGTTTTTGGGTGTACTCGAGTGCCCAATGCAGCTTCAAATTCGGACTGGAATACCTTATTAGATTGTAGCTGCGAAGGCAGAATAAGCAATGGCAGGAGATCGCCCATGACTTTCTTCGGCTGTGAGGCGTAAAAGGTGTTATGAATCTTTATGTCCGGAGGCAATTCGAGGTGGGATAAGCAACCTGGTCTATGTTTGCCTTGACGGAAAAAGAGCTGTAGAACCAAAAAAAAGTTTTTCATTATGGTGGGCGGTTAGAGAGTATTGGTGGTAGGAATGCATTTTCAAGAAAACCGATTCGCCGACCCTGAAATGGACGTCACGTTGGTGCGAATGAGCATGTCCCTTCATACGCTGTTGGATGCGGCGAAGATGTTCTTTTAACAAGGTCAACATAGTGTGTCTCTTTTTTTGTATTTGTTCCTTTAAGTAGGCATTGGTGGATAGAATCCAACTCAAACTTAACCAGCTCGGAGGACTCTTGTCAAGATAAAGCTCTAAGTAGAATTCTCTTTATTTTCGGATGGACGGAAAGGCTATACCAAGATTTTGTGCGAAACCGAGTATTCTTTACTGTCAGTCTGATTGATTTCTTGGAAAAGTTAATTATGAGCACTTTTTCTTGATCTGAAACTGTAACTGCTTCTCTTCCATTCTTTGTAGCAAAATACCGTGTTACTATCCTTTCTGTCTTCTCTTGCTGAATTATTTCATTTAAATCTTGTGTTCAGATGCTATTATCTGGTTTTCGAAAATAGGCACTGGCAAAAAAGTGAATGCTTGAACGTTTTCATTTTTTTGGATTTTGAATGAGCATCTTTCCTTTTCCCTGTAACTCCCGATAGAAATTCCATCTCCAACAAGCAGAACATATTGTGCTTTATTATGTCCTTCAACGTCAACTTTTGCTTGTTCTCTTTTCCTTAGCTTATTGTGCTTCAGTTTGAATATATATTTTTTTCCACTTTGCCAACATTTTCTTATCTGTCCTATATCTCAAGAACAATTTTGCAAACAACAATTCATGTTTGATTCCATTTCTCTCATACTTCACCTTCATTTTTCTCATACCTCCATTGTGATCACCATATTGGTTGGGCTTGATACACTTTGCTTGATGCTTTTCCACCCTTGTTCTAATTTTTTTCTTTCTAAACTGCCACACAAACTTTATTTGCAACATTTTGTGGTTGAAGAAAACATAATAACTCACTAACTTTTGTTATTTCAATAGAGCTTTGTTGTTTCGCTTTTTCCACTTGTTCTCCTCCTGGATTTGACGAGTAGTAAGATTTGGTTTTCCACACTTGTATTTAAATCTCTTATTTTTTTTGAACTTCTTCACTCTTTTCTTGCTTACCTTTTTTTCTCCAAAAGCCATTTTATCAAACATCTGGCGTGCACACTTGACATACGTTTGTTTTTGTTCATTTTGTCATGTCATATCTTTGCTACCTGTGATATTAAACCCAAACCACTTTTCTTCACAGCCAAATGATATCTTCCTTTCCTCTTTAAAATCCTGATTTTTCTCTATATCCTCTTCAGACTCCAAAAATCGACTATTTATCCCATCCAAAAGACTCAAGTTATAATTCAATTTATAACCTTGTTTGTAAGTCTCCTTTAGAAAAATCTAACCATGCTCTTCGAACGTGCCGAATCGATTAAGCAGTCGTAGTTTAAGCTCGCCCCAACTGCTGAATGGAGAACATGAGGTCTCACCATTGAGCAAAGTCAGAGCATCACCTTCAACAAAGCCATATGCGAACTGCACTTTTTCGAAATCAGAAAAACCTCGATCAGAACAGAATACATCGATCCAAGATATCCATTTCTCTGGATCTTCTCCGTAAAATATTGGAACTTCGACTATATCGTTCGTATCTATGGCCAAAGATCGACGCTCTGATACCAATTCGATAAGAAAAAAATATAGAAATAAAGTTTTGATAGATATATTTATGGAATTACAAAGACCTTGAGGATTTTGTTTATGAAGCTCCTCCCACTCCCCTTGAAACCACACACAAACTCTCGATGCCCTCTTACTCATACTTCCTTCTATTTATAGTCGCTTACATCATAAACCTACTATTCTAATCATTCTAGTGGTTATTTTCCCAAACCCACCCAACCATTATTTAAGATAGCCCAAGTGTCCAACCTACTATTGCTTGACACTTTCCCCTTTGTTTCCACACTTCCTCTTTAGCCACTTTGATGTACTACCATGTTCCTCTTTCTTGCATAATTGTATATTGTTGGTGGATGAGTAGCTTCATACCTATCAGTACTCCGATTCTCAAAACCAACCTTGCCCTCAAGGTTGAAGTTCGGAAATTGCTTTGCAGTGACTTCTCTCAATTCCTACGAACACTCATAGAACGGCAAATCTTTCCACTGGATCAATAGCTCTTCATGACCAATTTTTGGGTGTACTCGAGTGTCCAATGCAGCTTAAGATTCGGCCTGGAATACCCTATCAGATTGTAACAGCGAAGGCAGAGTGAGCAATGGCAGGAGATCGCCCATGACCTTCTTTGGCTGTGAGGCGTGAAAGGTGTTATGAATCTTTGTGTCCGGAGGCAATTTAAGGTAGTAATCAACTTGGTCTATCTTTGCCTTGATGGAAAAAGAGCTGGAGAACCAAAAAGAAAGTTTTTCATTACGGTGGCTGGTTAGAGAGTGTTGGTGGTAGGAATGTAGTTTCAAGAAAACCGATTTGCCGACCCTGAATTGGACGTCACGTTGGTGCAAATCAGCTTGTCCCTTCATACCCTGTTGGACGCGGCGGAGATGTTCTTTTAAGAAGGTCAACATAACGTGTCTCTTTTGTTGTTGTTCCTTTTAGTCGGCATTGGTGGTAGAATTCAACTCAAATTTAACCAGCTCGGAGGGCTTTTGTTCAGATAAATCTCTAAGTAGAATTCTCTTTATTTTCAGATGGACGGAAATGCTATACCAAGATTTTGTGTGAAATCGAGTATTCTTTACTACCAGTCTGATTGATTTCTTGAAAAAGTTAATTTTGATCACTTTATCTTGATCTGAAACTGCAACTGCTTCTCTCCCACATTCATTGTAGCAAAATACCGTGTTACTACCCTTTCTAGCTTCTCTTGCTGAATTATGTCATTTAAATCTCCTTCAGCCTCAAAACCATTGTGTTCAGATGCTATTAGTCACTTGGGAACGCATGTGATATGGTTTTCGAAAATATGCACTGGCGAAAAAGGTGAATGCTTGAACGTTTTCATTTTCTTGGATTGTGGATGAGCATCTTTCCTTTTCCCTGTAACTCCTGGTAGAAATTCCATCTCCAACAAGCACAACATATTGTGCTTTATTATGTCCTTCAACGTCAACCTTTGCTTGTTCTCTTTCCTTAGCTTACTGTGCTTCAATTTGAATTTATATTTCTTCTACTTTGCCAACAATTTCTTATGTCCTATATCTCAAGAACAACTTTGCAAACAACAGTTCACGTTTGATTCCCTTTCTCTCATATTTTACCTTCATTTTTCCCATACCTCCATTGTGATCACCATATTGGTTGGGCTTGATACACTTTGCTTGATGCTTTTCCACCCTTGCTCTCATTTTTTTCTTTCTAAAATGCCACACAAACCTTATTTGCAACATTTTGTGGTTGAAGAAAACATAACAACTTACTAACTTTCGTTGTTTTAATAGAGCTTTGTTGTTTCGCTTTCTCCACTTGTTCTACTTCTGGATTTTATGTGTCGTAAGATTTGGTTTTCCACACTTGTATTTAAATCTCTTACCTTTTTGAACTTCTTCTTCTTTCTTTTCTTTCTTACCTTTTTTCTCCGAAAGCCATTTTATCAAACATCTGGCGTGCACACTTGATATACGTTTGCTTTTGTTCATCTTGTCGTGTCATATCTTTGCTACATGTGACAATAAACCCAAACCACTTTTCTTCACACCCAAATGATATCTTCCTTTCCTCTTTAAAATCCTGAGTTCTCTATAAATGCTTTTCAGACTCCAAAAATCAACTATTTATTTCATCCAAAAGACTCAAGTTATAATTTAATTCATAACCTTGTTTGTTTGTTTCTTTTAGAAAAATCTGACCATGCTCTTCGAACTTGCCGAATCGCTTGCAGTCGTAATTTAAGCTCGCCCCAACTACTGAATAGAGAACGTGAGGTCTCACCATTGAACCAAGTCTGAGCGTCACCTTTAACAAAACCATATGCAAACTACACTTTTTCGAAATCAGAAATACCTCGATCATAACAGAATACATCGATCCAAGATATCCATTTCTCTGGATCGTCTCCGTAGAATATCAGAACTTCGACTATATCGTTCATACTTGTGGCCAAAGATCGACCGCTCTGATACCAATTTGATAAGAACAAAATATAGAAATAAAGTTTTGATAGATATATTTATGGAATTCCAAAGACCTTGAGGATTTTGTTAATGAAGCTCCTCCCACTGCCATTGAAACCTCACACAAACTCTCGATGCCCTCGTACTCGGACTTCCTTCTATTTATAGTCCATTACCTCACAAACCTACTATTCTAGTCATTCTAGTGGTTATTTGTCCAAGCCCATCCAACCATTATTTAAGATAGCCAAAGTGCCCAGCCTACTGTTGCTTGACACCTGCGCCTTTGCTTCCCGACTTCTTCTTTATCCACTTTGATGTACTACCTTGTTCCTTTTTTTGTATAATTGTATATTGTTGGTGGATGAATAGCTTCATACTTATTAAATTGCACCGGATGCAGGAATCTCTCCATCTTGTGTTTGTCCGAACTAAAATTTTCAGTTGAAAACACTGGCCGGGAAATACTTCCACCAATATGTTTAAGAATTGTAAACAGTAAAAGCTAATTACATAAAAAAATGCTACCTTGCAATGAATTGACGGAACCCAACATGGAACATAAGCTCTTCTTTTCTTTTAATAGGAGCTTCGTACCATCATACTTCTTCACCCTGCAAAGCATAGAAAAAGGCGATAAAAAGATAGCTGAGCAAATAAGGTATCAACAAACAGAAAATCCAAACAGTACGATGATGGTTACCTAAAATGCAGAACCAACATCTTGGATTCGTGCTGTAAAAGACCAAATCCTCTAATGATTTTAGTGTTTACAATGAAGGGTAGTTTTGAGGTAGCACCAAGAGGTACTTTCTTAATATGCAGCCGTACATATGACCCAGTCGGTATACAATCATCTATGTTTTCTTCTTCCATATTTAGAGCTTGCTTGAGCATAAGCTTTTGAGCCCTGGAAACGTTATCAGAGGCAAAAATTATGGCATAGTCTTGAGGTAGAGACTCCTGCATTTGCAAAAACAATATAAAAATTAGCAATACCTTACATTGATCAGTGTTACTAATTTGGATCCCACAAAGAGGTTCTAAAGGATTTGAGACCCCTTTACTTTGCAAAACGTTTTCTTGCAGGAATATCAATGGGAGTCTCTACTTCATCTGGAAATTTTGAAGTATAAACATAGTAAAAGAAAAAATTATTTCACTTTCTGTAGTCTAACGAGTAAATACATAGAAGAACAAAACAATGAGCACATGAGAAGTTCAAACAATCTATTAGGACCCAAAAGAACATGTGCACATACACAAACATATAATGAGCATACATAATATAATCCACCAAAAGGAAAAAAAAAATTTTACTTGGTTTAATGTTTTTACTTGGTTTAAATAAATTTTGTAAAAACTGGTTTTACATCGGTTAACTCTAGTTAGTAGGGTTAATCTCCTTTATGTATTGTGCTGGCGGAACAAGAAGAAAACATAATAAAAAGTCGCAAAATCTTGTTCTCTCTCATTCCTCTTTCTTATGTCATTGTTGTTGAAGCAAGTTCTTAAAGGTAAACTCTCTTTCTATTGTTTATCTCCGAAGCTTGGTTTTCATAGTGAGCTTCTAGAGAGGAACTTCTCCGATTTAGAAAACTTTGTTTCATAACATGCATAAATCACATAAATCACAGAAAAAGCTAACACGCATAAATCGCATAAATCACAGAAATAGCTAACACGCATAAATTGAGATCGAGAGATCGAGACAGAGTGAGAGAGAGATCGAGATCGAGATCGAGAGAGAGTTTCACTGGAAATCGCCAAAAATGACTACCAGAAATCTCTGGAAATGACTAAGCCTCGTTCCAATGTCGGCGGAGCAGTCCCCATCGGAA
>CM032155.1:36082786-36218997 GCA_018901935.1 Pugionium cornutum | reverse complement strand
CCATATTCGCCATAAGAGATAAAACAAAAAATACATTTGTGATTAATCTAAATCAAACTTATCATACCTTGCTATTAAGTATCTCACATTGTCGTGTAGATTAGAATTTTGATTGCAAATGGAGGAGAAAAAATGTATGAAGTTCGGTTTCTTCAGAATCACAATATCAGCTAGATTTGTTGTGAGTAATACTTTTTCGATAATATAAATATGATTCTTTGTTTCTATCGGTTTATTCAGATTTGTGATGCAAGTCTGAGATTCCATTTAAAACTACCTGAAACATAATTCAGTTTATTATTATGGATCAGATTAACTCAGTTTGTCATTGAAATTTATAATGAACCTAGATCTAGGTATTTGGATATTCATTCTGAGTTCGAATCAGTTTTTTCGATTTCAAGTATTTGGATATTAAAAGTTCTTTTGGTATTAAATCCAAACCCTTATTTTGGACCTAGGCAAGGGTATTAGAAAATTCATTCGGATATTTAGAATTTTAATTCAAGTTTGAAAATTTAGATATTTGAAATATCAGTAAAAAAAGCTAAAAATATAGTTAAATATGAATCAAATTTATAAATAACTAATATAATATAAAAAAATTGAATATTTTAATTATTTTAGTTATTTTAGATATATTAATACAAGAAAATTAGTGTTTTTGAGTTTATAACCGTAATTTTGTATAATTAGAGTCAAATAACTTTAAGTATATAATTATATTTTGATTATTTCACTTGTTCATTCAGTTATTGGTTTAGTTCTGATTTTTATTCTTTAGATATAAAAGTGAGATTATTTAGATATTTTTTTGCCAACATAATATTATTAACTTACAATATCATTGTTTACAACCGGAAATAGAAATAAAAGACAATACTAAAAAATATTCCAATAAACAGATGAAGTAATAACAGTAGATGATAAATTGTGAGTTGTTTGATTAGCTGATCCCGGTTGATAAGAAAATATTATTCCATGAAACATTGTTATCCAGCACCTGATTGTGTCAAGATAATGTTAAAAATGTAAATTAAATCCTTTTTACCATTGAGAAAATTATTTAACAAAAAATTATCACTTTCAAAAATAATATATTGATACTCCAAACACCAAATTGATTGTAAAACCCAAATAAGAGCAGATCACTCAAATTCAATAACCATAACTCTCTTTTGAAATTTCTCTTGGACAACATGCAGAAAAATATCATTGTCATTGCATATGATCCAATCTAGATCAAAGTGGATATTTCCATTACGATGTTACCAGAATGGATATTTCTATTACGATGTTACCAGAGTAGATATTTCTATTACGATGTTACCAAAGTGGATGGATATTTCTATTACGATGTTACCAGAGTCGATATTTTCATTACAATGTTACCGGATATTTCCATTACTATGTTATTCCATTACAATGTGTGGCATCATGATTATTTGGATATTTTATTAGTTCCGATTTAATACTTATTTTTCAGATTAGTTTTTGTTTGTTTTTGGGTTTTCGGATATTTTTTCCAATAATAAAATGGACCTAAAATAGTAAATCCATTGGAACATCTCATCGCACAAATAAGGCTTCCACTAAAAGGCCCTACAAGGGATGGCCCATATTAATCTATAACGCAACCTTATCCGTCCACGTGTCGTTTTAATAACCCTTCAGATTCACCGGTAGATCAGCAACCGTACTTCGGATCATACGCTTCCTCCACCACCGGAGATCCTTCCAACAAACAATCTATCGGCGGGATCGTCAAAGTCTCTTGAGTCCCATAAGCGTTCCAACAAAACGGATCGTCAACTAGCTCACCTACCTCCGGAAAAAGCTCGACCTCTGACATTGTTATATTCGTGCAAGCGACAGTATCACTACAAGCGAAGTGAATCGGTGGACTTCTGACGTCGTAAGTGCCTTTGATATTCCGATACTCGACGTCGAAGACTCGAACCGCCGATGTCTCGTTTCGGCAAGCCTTGGAGAGGCAGTAGTATTGATCGACGATGATGCAATTCATAACGTTCTCCATCTGGATGTTCTCGAATAGGATATTGGAGACAGATCCGGTGCCGCCTTGCCACGTTTTGATGCGAAGGCCGTTGTCGGAATCACGAACCGCTGTGTTTCGAACGGTTATGTTGGAAACGCAGGCTTGTGAATTGTGCACGCCTAAGCTCCCGATGCTGCGTTTTGAATTTTTTTTTGTAGAAATGTATTAGAATTATGGGTTTAGTATTCAGATGATATATTTTTTCAATATCTAGAATATATTATTGGGAGTAACATTTTAAAAAAATAGTTTACTATATATTTTATTAACAGAAATATAAAGATGAAATATGATGATGACGTATTATTAACAAAAATATCATGATAAAATGTTTTATTAATAAAAATATGATAAATATATATAAATATATAAATGAATTTAATTTATTAAAATAATTACGATATAATATATTTGGTTATTAATTTGGTTAGAAATTAATATATTTTATTAAATTAACATATACAAAAAAATATTATTAAAATAATTTTAAAATTTAAAATTATATAAATATTTAATTTATATTTAATAATAAATAATATTATATAATTTGCGAATATTTTTTATTACGTAGAGCGTGAATATAAATCTAGTAAAGAATTAAATTATAGTTTCACGTTTCAATATTTTATGTCAACTAGTTCAAAAGTTTTGATTTTCAGTGGATGATTCAGGTAAAATCGTAATGGAATCAAATTGATAAATTAAAATTAAATTGACGTAAAGTTTTTGTATATAAAAACTAGAATAAAAGAGTGTGACAGTAAAAGAGAGAAACCTGATCCCGTGACTGGGCCCACAAGTGACACCTTGGATGTCCACATCTGAGCAGCCAGTTCCTATTGAAATACAATCGTCCCCTGTTTCAGTTTTCATTTCCCAATTAGTATACATAAATCACAATCATTACTTTTTAGACATTTCAGGCTAACGTCCGATTAATCCTAGAATTTACATAAATATTCAGAAATTTTGTACCGTTGATCAAAACCATAATAAAAAACATTCTAATTCTTTTGGATTTTAAAAAACTAATTTCAACGATCACTAAATCATTTATGATTTAAATTTATTTATAATTTATTTAATTAAACAAATATTTTCACGTAATTATTTATGTTATTTTTAAAATTTTAATTTTAAGATGTCAAATTTGAGACAAAAACTATTACTATAAATAAAAAACACTAAAGCACATATATTAACACGACATATTAATCTATCTATATTAGGTATGGACAAATAATCTGAACCGAATCGAAAAATTGATTTCGGTTTGTATTCGGTTATAAACAAATAACCGAACAGATATTATTTTGAAAAATCATAGTTATTGGTTATTAACCGAAACCGAGCCGAAAATCAAAATAATATCCAAAAAACCAAATTATTTTTATTTATGTTTGGTTATCCAAAACTATTTTGGATAGTTCATATATTTTTGTTATTTTCTGTTAATTTTTGGTTATTTTCGGTTATTTTTTGTTAATTTTTCGGTTATTTTGATATTTTTGATTATTTTTAATTTTTAAATTTAATAACCAAACCGAAGTATAAATATAATCGAATGAATTTTTAATCTTATCAATCAAAAAAATTAAAACAAAAAATAATGTACCAAAACAGAACCGAATATCTAAATACCCAGTACTAATCTATATGTTATTTCCTATATGAGTTTTATAAACTATTAACAAAAAAATGAAGAAATAAAACGGTACCGTTGCTAACGAGAGAATTGTAAATGCCCACAGATCTAGTGTTTCCGAGATGGATACCATCTGTATTTGGACTAAGTTTTGGAGACGAAATTTGGATATCGTTAATTAAAACTCCTTCACATCCGTCGAATTTCATGTGAAACTGTGGGCTGTTTTGGATTCTCAATCCTTTCACTTCTATATTATTGCTCATGAAAAACCGAATCATCTAAAATCAAATAAACAAACCAAAGATGGGTTATTACTAAACCAAATTAAACCGATTTTAGATTTATTACATCGGTTCGGTTTAAATAGACTTACGGTCGGGCTTTCACATGGTCCGGACAACGTTGATCCGTTTGGACCCTGAAGAAAATATAATCAACACACATAATCTAAAATAAATTTGTTTCTTACGTAAAATCATAAAATGATAGGAATAAAAGTACGATTTCTTGTCCTTTTTGTTCTATTTTTGTCACGGCTACGGATTATGAATTAAATAATTAACAAATGATTTTGCTCTAATGAAGTTATTATATATAAAAATTAGTAAATTACCCTGTGGGGCTTGCAAGGTAGGTCCCACCATTTTTGACCATTGCCTTCGACGGTGCCTTTACCCGCAAACGTCATACCATCGAGGCGGTAAAAAACCAACCACTGGTTTTTACTGTCTTGCTTTGGCCATTCCTCTGGTCCGTCCGGTGGCATCAGCACTCCGTCCAGCTTTTCAAACCACCACAAAAAGAATTTTAATCAAATTACATAAGACTTGTTCGTTTCGTAGCCGCAGGAACATGCGGCTGCGTCATGCGGCCAAACGTTGTTCGTTTGACCGTCGCAGGTTCCTGTGGTTAAACGCTGTGGTCGATCGCAGAAACTTGCGATCAAAAATTTTAATCGCTGCGAAATTATAGCGTTTGCGATCAAACAATTGCGATACAACCTGCGACGACAACCTGCGGCGATCAAACGAACAACAGTATTACTGCGTCTAACCGCAGCGTCTGACCGCAGGTCGCTGCCGCAGACGATGCGGCAAACAAACGAACACCGCTATATTATCAAATTATATACTAAGTTTTTTAGATAATATCAAATTTATCTTTTAGTAATTGACAGTTTATTTTGGCAAAAAAAAAGCATTTATGTTTTTACTGTTCAAAGAAATATATATATATATATATATATATATATATATGTGTTTGTTTTTCTCACCTGAAATACGAGTCCCGGTTTACATGGACCGGAGAAAATAGTGGAGGTAATTTTAAAAACGCCACCTTCAGGAGCCAAAACGACACCGGATTCAACAGCACAAGCGGCTTTCCACGCAGCTCGAAACGCTGCCGTATCGTCGCACGATCCATCACCCACTGCCCCAAACGACGTTACATCGAAGATACATCCTGAGTCGGAATCTCCCGGAGCCGGTTCTGGATTCGGGTACGGGTCGGATGGAACTTGAGGGGGATCAGCAGTTACAGCTGGAGGAGGAGGAGGAGGAGGATCTGAGAGACCGCGTCTTTTGTGGTAGTGATATCTTCCTCGTGTTAGGTAGACAAAATGACCAAAGAGGATAGTGGAGATTATGTAAGTCACGAGAATGCGACTGAGAAAGCGCATTGTTATTGGAGATGAAGAACTAGAAGAAGAAAGCGACGGAGAGATAGAGAGCAGAGGAGTTTCTATATAGGAAGCAGAAATACAGAGACAATGGAGGTTGAAGTCTGTGGTAGTGACACGTGTTAATATTTGATTGATTCTGGAGTTGATCTCTGTTGTGTTGGGCTTGTGGTTTTCAGAAACTTGTTTTTACTTGGCAAATATTCTATTTTTGTTTTCTCCTTTCGATTTTAGTTAGCAAAATTATAATATGTAATTTTATCTATAAATCAAAATTTAGAGTAATTGTTGGATTGATATATGCCGACATGTATATATATACCCATATGATTTCTGAATAGTCAAGTGAAATACATTTTGAATAAAACAATTCTATGAAAGGATTTATTGATCTTTTTGTGTACTATAATTACCTTTTTGTTGTGTAGAAATAAGACAAAATAGATTTATAATGCACCAAAATAAAATAGTTATTGAATAAATATAATATAGTTTTACTTATAAAATCTATTATATTTATTTACAAAATATTGTTATTTATCATTTAAAATCTGATTATGTTTACCAAAAATATTGAACATTATTTTTAATGTAATGGTAGTTTTGATTTTATTTTAATAATTGATTATTTATATACAAATACATTTCACTCGTAAATATTAAAAATGATAATTTTTTACTTAAATAACAAATATTTATATTTTAATATCAATTTTATAACATATATTAACATATTGCGATTACTATTAATTATTTTAAAATTTTCGTACGTGTAACTTAAGAAAATAAAAAGATTATTTTTTCGAAATAAATAATTGTTATAGGTTAGCTTAATAAAACATATTATTTCTCTAACCAAGCTAATATAAGTGATATTATTGTAATTATTATAGTAATAACTTATTTATATGTTTATTTAAAACTTATTTTGGTGAAAACACATCATCATTATATTTTTATAAATAATACGTAGGGATAAATTTGTTTTTAAAAAATACTTCTCAATTAATATATCAGGAATAATACAATTTTTCTATATAGATCAATCTATAATATATAGTGAAGTATATATGATAATATATGTAATGTTTTGTTAAATCTCTCTAACATTTTATCCAATTTATTTTGCTAACGATGTGTTGAGTGATTTAATTCTTTTTTTTGGAATTTGTCTGATCCAACATTGTATTTGCTAAATGTTTTTCTAAATTATACTTTATTCGAGTTTTCTGAATATTTAATGGATGGATTTGGCATTGGGGAAGAAAACAAAATGAAGAGAGAAAGAGAGAGACATTTACGCTATTTTTTTGCACTAAATATTTTTTTAACGATCTCATGTTTTCTGTTGTTACATGATCCAAATTTATCTATTTATCAGCATATTATTATTGCTTGTTATATAGTTTTCCTAGTCTTTAAATTAAGTTTTCAATTCTAAAATTACAATTTAAACTTTACAACAATTTTAGTGGAAGTTTCATTTCATTAGTAATCCTACTTACTCATCTCTAATCCCCATGCAAAATATTTCCCTCTCATCTTTATATAATAAATTACTAAACATAGTTATATATAATTGTTTCGAGAAATATCATGTAAAGAAAACAAAGAATAAAAACAAGTAAGAGGGCCAAAGATAATTACTAGTAATGAGATAATATCTTTTAATTAATACTACTCTTGATCATCCTCCTAATATAATAATTGAGAAGCATCCTCCTAATACAAATATGTTATCATGACGTATTATACTATCAAAACATTTTAAAATAATTATTACATAAGACATAATTTATTAATATTTACGAAAATTAGATTAAACAAATATTTAATAATATATTATATGTAAATCTTTAATTTTTTGATATAAAAGTGATTTTGATATACAAGAAGAACATAAAATAAAATAAAATAAAAAGAATTTTAAAAAATTGATCAAAGAAAATATAAAACAAATGTTTGGATTAATTGAATATTTATCGCATATACAATTTTTTACATATTTAATAATATTATGTATCCAATTAATTTATTAATAAATAAATAATTATAATATATGAATATTTTTGGTGCCGAGCTATGAATCTAGTATAATTAAAAATACCATAACGTTAGCCAAGGAACCATAACACTACTAAAGTGGGTGAGTTTAATTCCTCTGAAATTAAAGTATATTTTTCTCAGATTAATCCAATGAAACCGATACAAAAATTAGGTTTTTTTTGCTATGATGTTTACCGATTGTGTCATTCATGGTTGAAATCACAGTGAGCAAAACATGAACCCTATTCTAAACCATAACGAATTCTATGAAATAGTTTTATACCTAACTGAAATAGATAATTGAGAAGCAAAAAAAAAAGGTATAAAAATAGACAAATCTCGTGATACTTTGTTGTATTGTAGTTTGACGTTGAAGACGGAGGAAAACTTGGGCGGCCTCCAGAATTCATCCTTTGCTTTTAATGCTTCCAACATTAATTTATTGCACTCCTACATTTTCATTTATTTTTAAACTAAATCATTTTATGCCAACCAAAAATCATCCAACTCCTTATTACTATTATTATTATTATTATTATTATTATTATTATTATTATTATTATTATTATTATTATTATTATTATTATTATTATTATTATTATTATTATTATATGTGTATTATTATTATTATATGTGTATTATTATATAAATATATCCACTAATACATGTATGAGTTTAATATCTCCTAATGTTATTTACGAAATGTTAACAAAAAGTTATTTTATGTGTTTGTTCTACAATCACTCTAACCAAAATAAGTCAAAATTTATTAAAATTTAATTTTGAGTAATATTTTAAACTAGTATTCTTTTAAGTTTTTGTTCCAAATTTATCACATTTAAATTTTTGAGTAATGTTATATTTGAAACAAAAATTTGAAATTGTCAAGATAGCATTCTTTCAAGTTTTTATTCTAAATATATCATAATCATTTAAATTTTTTAAAATAGCAAAAATTTAATAGTAAAATCATTAAAAATCTCTTCCTAATAAAAAATTCAAGTCTTAAATTGGAAAAATAAATCCAAAAATTATATTTTAATTATATATATATATATATATTTTTTTTAAAAGTAAATAATTATTTTCATATAATAATTTATGATATTTTAGGAAAATTTATTTTTAATGTATTAGATTTGGAAGATAAAATTAAAAAATTAAAAATACCTTAAAATAGCATCATTTTAAGTTTATCTTCCAAATTTAGCACAATAAAACTAAAATTCCCAAAATAGCATAAATTATTATGTAAAAATAATTATTTACCTTAAATAAAATATATATAAAATTAAAACATAATGTTTGGGTTCACTTTTTCTAATTTAGAGTTTAAATTTTTTTCATTAGGAATAAGTTTTCAATTATTTTAGTATTAAATTTGTGCTATTTTTGGAAATTTAAATGACTAGTGCTATATTTAGAACAAAAACTTGAAATAGTGCTATTTTAGTCAATTGCCCTTAAGAATATTACTCTTAATTTAATTAATAATATTAAAAAATAAATTATTATGATATTTTTAGAAATATTTTGTGGTATTTTTAAAATGTTATTTTCTTTTACCATCCAAGAAATTGTAGACCCAAAAGTATACACATTTTTTTCGGGGCGAGGCAAGCATGCCCATCCCAAACAGCATTTACATCCAAAAACTAGAATTTCTCACTTTTTTATAGGTATAATGTCGACACCACTGAATCAAACAATACACTGTTAATATTACTATTAATATATATAATCCATAACATAGTTGAAGCCATCATTCACAAAGTTGATTTAGAATGAATATAAACAGAGCAAAAACTTATGAATTCCAACACACAGAGTGTGTCTTTTAATTCGTCTCTATGTGTCACGTGTCTGGTCCGTATCTCTCACGGGTCAAAAAGTATTGTGATAGCTTGTGGCTCTACTTAGTGCCACGTGTATACTTTAGTTTCACGCGCCCCACTCTCTCTGTTAGTGGCTCTTTTGCTCATCGTTAAGTATCTCCATGTTGCGACACGTGTAATAACCAAATCTATATGAACAAACTTGTGAGAGAGATTCGAAGTAACATCAAACTTTTTGTGTGTGCATTTATGTTTCTACGACAAGACGTAAATAAATATATATATATATATATATATTAGATATTAGATAAAAGTGTTATATAAATGGTAAAGAAATACTAATTAATCTTATAGCAATATCTTAAAATAATATATTTTAAAGTTATTCTAAATTTAATATTTTAAAATTAAAAATTTAAAAATAATATAAATAATTATATGAAAATTTATATTTAATTTAAATAAATTATACCTAAGATTAAAATATTTATATTTACGTTTTTTTAATTTAGGTTTTAATTTTTTTATTAAAATAAAGTTTTAATATAGTTTAATCTTAAAATTTATGTTATTATTAAAAATTTAAGCTAATGATGTTATTTTGGAACAAAAATTTTAAAATATATTATTTTATAGAATTACACGTAATTTAAACATCTTATATGTTTAAATATTTTTTATTAGAAAAAAATTTCATTAACTAAATACATATAAAAGAATACATTTTGTAAAATTTTCGTAATATATAGATATTTTCTAATTTAATCAAATGACCAAGCAAATGAATGTGCAGTTGGCATCCTAACGAGATAAATGACCAAATTGTTGATGTTACATTTTTGAGCTACCAAAACTTGTGAATGGAACCAAGTGGGTAGTGGTCTGTTTGTATTGGAAATTTTCCAAAGTCAGTATTTCAAAAATTTTTTGAGCAAGTTATTTACACTTTATCTGTGTATTATCAATGATTAGCTTTAGATGCTCAAAAATTTATAAATAAGATCCAAATTTTTCAAAATTTTATAGAAACAATAAATCTTATAAACGAAAAATAGAAAATTCTTACATATATATTATAAAACAATTTTTTAATAGATACATGATAACTTAAATATCAAAAATCGTAAAATAATTACAAAAAATAACAAAAAAATTGATAATATATTAGTTATGTTCGTTTGTCTATTGTTAGTAGTTATGGTTGTCGCTACTAAAAATGTTGTTTATTTGTTTGTCAACGACGGTTGAAATTACAATTGATAATATATTTTTTATTAAAAATTGTTTTAATTAATGGTAAAAAATTATGAGCAATACTTTAAAATATTATTTTTTAAATTTTTGTTCCAAATTTAATACTGTAAAATTAAATTCCAAAATAACACAAATTAGTTTCTAAAAATACATATTTACCATAAATAAATTACAAATACAATTAAAATATTTATTTGGGCTTTTGTTTTCTAATTTAAAATTTAATTTTTTTTATTAAAAATAAGTTTTAAAGTATTTTAATATTAAATTTGTGTTATTTTAAAAAATTTAAAATAATGATATTATAATTGAAATTTTTTTTAAAAAATATTATTTTTATCAATTGTCCAAAAATTATTACATATAAACAAAAAGTATTGTTATTTAAATTTGGAAAAATGGCATCACCACGTGTGGATCTAAAAATCACGGATTTGTGTATGTTGCCCACTTGCCAAAACATGCGTCACGGGTTAGGTTTTTTTTGGACATAAGGCTAATTACTATTCATAATTTTGAGATTTGATTTGATGCATATGTTAGTGAAATCAAATAAATATTATTTTTTGTTATTGCAGAGTAAAAAAAACACAAAGGTTCTTGTCTGCTTCGTGCATATGTTTAGTTCAGATTGTTTAAGCTAATATACTGTATTCAGTATTGATACTAACTTTTTCGTTTTAACCAATATGTTTTTAATATTTTGTTTCATAACATTTTTCTATGTTCTCTCTAGATTGGGACATAGAAAAAGTTTTATAATGTAACGACTTCGTGATCTTCTAAAATTTGACCTGAATTTATAAGGACAAATCTCAAAATACTATTTTTTCTTTATGGAATACCACAAAACTAAATTTAGAAAAATTGAAGTTTAAATTTGCTTATTTATTATTATCACATTCATTTTCATCATTTTTATTTAAATTAATGAAAAATTATTAATTACATATCGTAATAACCAAACAACCAATATTCATTAATTTAAATTAATTACATTAAAAACTAAATTCTAAATCTACAATAATAAACACAAACCCAAATATTTAAACACCAAAAAATATTTTTAATGTATTTGGTAAACCCAAACCCATAATTTGTTGTTCTTCAGCCAAAATTGGATCAGTTAAACCAACTTTGAGTAGTGGGCTAAATTGGCCCAATCTGTTAGGATTGTTTGGGCTTGTTTAACCATCCACCTAAATCTTTGCTGTACTTTTATATGTTTATTTATTTATTTTATTCAAAAATAAAAATCAATTTGTTTTTTTTGTAGATATCTTTTTTTCAGGTTTTTTTTTAAAAAAAAATATTTGATAGTATTCTGTAATGCTTCTATATAAAAAAAAGAGAAAGACAGGTTGATATTCAATAAACTAGAAACAATATCGTTAATATATTATTTGAATAAAATAATCTCATTATATTATTAATAAAAATATTATGTTGATATGTTATTACTATATTAAATTTTAAATAATTATAAAAATTGATTTAAATAAATAAAATAATTACAATATATATCATTATTATTAATTTGGTTAGATCATCAATATATTTTATTAAACTAATAAAAAAAGACTACTAAATTTGTAAAAAATAATTATTTTATTTCCTTAATTTATATATACAAAATTTAAAATTATATTAAAAATAATGTCAAATTTAATAATCTTTTTATGATTTCCATAATTTTCAATCTTCTCATCAATCAATCGATATATTTACCTGACTCTTAATTTCCCACTGAGCAATGGTTGCATGCTGCATAAACTGGCATAAACTGAAATAAACTATTCATCGCAAACAAAATATCAAATCTCGTATAAAGAAGTTGAAAATTACCAACCGAATATAACTTAAGAGGAACACATTGGAGTAGTCACTGGTTTGGCATTATCCATCGTAAGCTTGTGATGTATCGGTCTTGAGTGAGTAGTAGACCATAGGAAGTGCGATGTTCATCTAGGTCAAGCACTAGTGTGCTCAGAGACGGATCTACATTGTGATGTGGTGTGCCATGTACCGGACACATTTTTTTTTTTTTTTTAAGTTATTAACTAAAATTATTTTTAGTATTTTTAGTTTAAATATTTTGCAAATGTGTTCCATATTAAAAAATTTCTGCATCCGTCTCTGAGTGTGCTATGCTTGTGGAGTCCATTAAGACGACAGAGGAGGTAATTGGAAAGTGTTTCATGAAGGATTGATTCCACTTTGCTTGACTGATGATGACATCAAGATAAACTGAAGGTATCTCTTTGCATTATGTCAATAATTATGCTTTTGGCTAGATTTGGGTATTTGGATATTTGATTCAGTTCGGTTTTTCAGTTTTTTGGTTGATAATATTAAATATCCATTCGATTATTTATATATTTCGATTCGATTTTGGTTCGGTTATACCTTAGTTTCGTTCGGTTCGGTTATTAAATTTAAAAACCAAAAATAATTCGGATAATCGAAAATAACCAAATAACTAAAAATTAACCAAAAATAACTAAAAATAACCGAAATAACTAAAAATAACTAAAAAATAACAAAAAATAATCGAAATATTCGAACTATCCAAAATATTTTTGGATAACCAAAAATAATTGAAAAGAATTCAATTTTTCAGATATTATTTTGATTTTCAATTCGGTTTCGGTTAGTTCCAATAACCATGGTTTTTCAAAATAATATCCGTTTGAATATTTTTTTATAACAGAATATCAATCAAAATCTGTTTTTGGTTCAATTTCGATTTGATTAATTCGGTTCGGATTGTTTTTGATTCGGTTTCAATTTGATTAATTCGGTTCGGATTATTTGTTCATAGCTACTTTTGACTCGATGAATATGAAACAAAACATAGTCATCCGTCAATTGTTTGATATATACACATCTAAGCCACATAATTTGGTAAATGTTAAAACAATGCTGATTTTGTTAAAACTACATTATCATGCTTTTACAATATATTAAAATATTTATAACCATGTATATGTCTTTAACTTTTTTATATTTAATGGGATAACTAAAGTATTAAAAGTTAATTTAAATTAGTGTATTCATGTGAATTAGTTGAAACTATTGTTTTGTTTAGATTTTATGTAAGTTAGTGATTTATTCAATGTGCTATATATGTATACTAGATTTATACCCACGACATACTTAAAGAAAAATATTTACAAATTATATGTTATTGTTTATTAATAAATATAAATTAAATATTTATAATTTTAACTCTTATTTAAAATTATTTTAAATATTAATCTTTGTATATGTAAATTCAAAAAATAAAAATAATTTTTTTATATATTTAATCATGTTTTTTGGTTAGTTTAATAAAATATATTATTTTTCTAATCAAACTAATAATAATGACATATATTATAATTATTTTACTAACTTAAATATAAATATATATATATATATATTTATTTGAATCTGATTGTGGTTATAATACTTGTTTATTATTTTTTAAAAATATTTTTTAAATAATATATTAGAAATATATATATATATTTTTTCTTAGAAATATATATATTTTTTCTTAGAATATATATGATACCTAAAAAATAATTCACGAAGTTAAAACTTTGTTTATAGAAGAAACCATAAGATTTACATCGATAGATTCATCTTTAATAATTTAAAATTTTAGTTAAATACGAATAAAATCTTTAATGGTGGCTAATCATCTTGTTTATGTTCAAATTAGCCTTTGAGTGAAATTGGTCAACTCAGTGAGGCAACTAGTTTATTTGAGGCAACTTGAACATATTTCTTTTATTTCCTTTTCCAACTTAAAAGATAAGACATTAGTTGGAAAAAGATAAGACATTTGTTGGAAAAAGATAAGACATTTTATTTTCGGAAAGACACATTAGTGTAAAAAAGAGAAGAACTATTACTCTTATTTTGTAAAAAAGGAAATAAATCAAGGAATGAGAGAAAAAGAGTTATTTGAGAAAAGAATAAGAAAGATATAAAACAACATATGAAATAAGATTACATGAGATATTAATTTTTTTTTGTTAATAGGCATAAAATTGTATTTTTAAAAAATCAACATCATAAAATAACACCAAAATCTACAATAGTAAAATTAAAATTCTAAAAATATTATAAATTATTATGTGAAATTAGTTATTTACTCTAAATAAATTAAAAGTAAATTAAAAATAAATTAAACATATTATATTTAAATGTTTTTTTAATTTGAATATTTTAAATTTTCTTATTAAAAATATTTTTAATATATTTTTGATGTTGAATTTGTGTTATTATTAGAAATTTGAATAATGATGTTATTTTTAGAATAAAATTTAAAAATATGTTATTTTATAGAATTACACTTTAAAAATGTATAAAATGAATAAAAGAATCTTTTGTCACACTAATTTCTCTATTAAAACTTTTAAATGAATCACTTTGGAAGTTTTCCATGTATTCTACAAAACTATACTTTAGTAATGAACCAACGAATGCATAAATATAAACGATTTATTAAAGAGGTAAAAGAAAAAAATACAACGCCCACCGTGGGGCTCGAACCCACGACCACAAGGTTAAGAGCCTTGCGCTCTACCAACTGAGCTAGACGGGCTACTTGCTGACAATTTTCGTTTCCCTGTACTTATTCAAAACAGTAATCGTTAATTCGGATGCATGTTTTGTCGTCAATTTTCTTTAACATATTACTCAATTAGTCAATTATCGTAAATGCTGATAAAAGATATTAACAAAGAGCGTACATTACAAACACAATAATTTAAAGGGGAAACTAACTTAGAAATATTATCAGTAACTTATTCATTATTATTATCCAACTTTGAATTTAATAAGGTCACAAGCAAAATTTTGTTTTTTACATTATTTTATTATAATATTTTTAAAATTAATACCGATTTTTTTACAAATATATAAAAAGCGCAAGTACTGAATTATTACGATTGGATTCAGGTCCGACTATTTATGATTAAGGTTAGATATATTTTTTGAAATTATTGACTGAAACATTTTATTTAAAATGTATATACATAGATATATAAACAAACTACAATAGTTATATTAAAAATTATTATAATTTTGATTAAAAGATAAATTCTAGTTATTGCAAAAATTATTATATAAAATTGTAGATATTTATGTATTCATATTCAAATTTCGATAGTTTTGTAAAATGTTTGTAGGTAAATGTTTTAAAATAGGACAATATCATGTGTATTATGAAATAATAAAAAGATTATAAGCGTTGAAATATTTACTGTAAATATTATATATTATATTAATTTATTTAATGTAAATGATAATATATTTATTTCATAAACTTAAATTTAATATTCAATGATCATAATAACTATCGATAATATATATAAAACATAAAATAATTATAATGATGAACTAGTCTGTATTTTACAAAATAATGTATTAAGAAAGTTGATACAACAATCATTATCAAGAAAATTGATATATTTTTTAACAATAAAAATAGGAAAAATAATTTATATTAGTTAAATTAGAAAAAAAATTGAAAAAAATTAGGACAATCGATTAAAATAACATTATTTTAAATTTTTGTTCTAAATATAACACTAATAATTTAAATTTCAAAAAATAATATAAATTTAATATTAAAATAATTAAAAATTTCTTTCTAGTGAAAGAAAATTAAACCATAAATTGGAAAATATGAATTCAAATATTATGTTTTAATTTTGTATAAATTTTATTTAAAGTAAATAATTTTTTTCACATAATAATTTGTGTTATTTTTGAGATTTTATTTTTACTGTGATAAATTTAGAAGATAAATTTAAAATGGTGGTATTTTAGATTATTAATCAAAAAATTATGATGTTTAGGGTCAATAATATACATGTTCATTTGTTAGCCATATTTTCGTGCGATTGCGATAGATTATGATTCGTTTATTCACCGTAGATACATCAGGGCCGGGCCTGGGCCCAAGTAAAACAAGCCGTGCTTGCGGCCCTCAATGTTAATATAAAAAAATCAGTCCTTATTTTAAAAGTATTCTTAGCACAAATGGTAAATAAAAGTGAACTACTTCATTGAGTTCTTCAGTTCCAGTCCTTCTAACAACAAAAAATTTTAAAAATTAGAACGGTCCAATTTTTTTGTAGTGTAAAACGGCCAATTTTTTTTTTGCTTGCAGTCCTATTAAATTCAGGGCCGGCTCTAGATACATGTGGTAAATTATAACGGTTAGATATTGTAAACCGCTGATTAACAGTATAAATAAAAATCTGTAATCAAATGTGATGTAAGTACAACGACCATGACAGACAAAAAAAAAACAAAATATACCGATGTAACCATCGCACTATTGACTATAACTGCAGTCGCATCGCCAAACATGGATTAAGCGAAGAGGACTAATATATTATTATTATTAATACGCGGTTAACCCACAGTCGACCCGGTAATTCAAATGACAAACGTGATTCACTGCTGGATCGGTTTAAAAACATTGTTTTTCTTTTCTTAGAATAAAAGGAAAAAGTTTTATATTATTATTTATTTCTATAAAAATATGGACAATCTGTCAAATGCAGAAATATGCAAATAAACATCGAACACAGAAACCAACAAACCCTGATTTCCTTTTTCCTGTGTTCTTTATTCTTTTCGGCGAATTTCAATTGCGTCCAAGCAAAGCGCCACTACCCCAAATTTGACGGATTTATTCGACGATTTACCTTTCGGTGGATTGTACAATCCGATCTGCTCGGTTGGTTATAAGAAGTGAAGAAGTCATGATTATGAGTCAAACGATGGTTGCTGAGCCTGAGATCCGGGTTCTCGACGTTAAGTGTCATATTCCCGCCGCGAAAGACCAGAATAATTTTCAGATCGAAGAATTTCGTGTCTCTGAGTCGGCGCGTGCTGAGATTTCTGGTTCCGCTGAAATCCCTCGATTCGGATCGGTATGCGCTTAGGGTTCTTGATCTGAATCGCTAAATATATTTCTATTGGGTTTCCAATCTGTCGTTCCAGTATTTGTCATGAAATTGCAATTTGGATCAAATTGATTTTGATTCCTCATAATTGAGGTTGTTCGTCTAGATTACGAGTTATAATTAGGCTTTGAGTCAATTCTGCATCTGTGCATATATTAGTTTTGGGATTTCTTTTCTCTGTAGCATAGTTATATTGAACCCTTCTTGTCCTCTTGGCAAAGAAACCTGTAGACAATTCGAATAAAGAAGATTATTAGCGTGGTGTTTTTTTAGGGAAAAGCTATGCCTTTGTGAAGACTGTTAGTTTAGCTGTTTATGAATCAATTTAATAACAATTCTTTTCCTCTACATCTGTCTTAACAGGGCATGAGTTGTGCTACCACTAGCATTGAAGAACCCACCAAAGAGTTTATTCCAAATATACGTTCAGGGAGCTTTGCTGACATTAGAGGCCGAGAAACCATGGAAGATGAACACATTTGCATAGATGACTTATCAGCTCACCTTCGATCTTTCAACTTATCGGTACCAAGTGCTTTTTATGGCGTGTTTGATGGCCATGGTGGGCCTGAGGCAGCACTTTACATGAAGGAGAACTTGACAAGATTGTTCTTCCAAGATACTGTATTTCCAGAGATGCCTTCCATTGTGGATGCCATTTTCTTAGAAGAGCTGGAGAACTCTCACCGGAAAGCTTTTGCTTTGGCTGATCTTGCCATGGCTGATGAAAGCATTGTCAGTGGTTCATGTGGAACAACTGCCTTGACGGCTTTCATAATCGGACGACATCTTCTGGTAGCTAACGCTGGGGATTGCCGTGCTGTTCTATGTCGGAGAGGAGTAGCTATTGATATGTCTTTCGATCACAGATCAACATATGAGCCAGAACGAAGGCGGATTGAGGATTTAGGAGGATACTTTGAGGATGGTTACCTCAACGGGGTCCTTGCTGTCACACGGGCCATTGGAGATTGGGAACTGAAGAATCCTTTCACTGGCTCCTCTTCGCCTCTGATCTCAGACCCAGAGATTCAACAGATCATTCTAACAGAGGACGACGAGTTCTTGATTTTGGCATGTGATGGTATATGGGATGTGTTGTCAAGCCAGAATGCAGTGAGTAATGTAAGACAAGGATTGAGGAGGCATGGTGACCCGCAACAATGTGCTATAGAACTTGGAAAAGAAGCAGCTAGGCTTAAATCATCAGATAATCTGACGGTTGTAGTCATTTGCTTCTCCTCAGTTCCATCTTCACCTCAACAATCGCAGAGGAGAAGACTAAGGTTCTGTGTTTCTGATGAAGCACGAGCTCGGTTACAAGCGATGCTTGGAGGCGACTGAAAACAGTATTTTTGGCAGCAATATAACAACAGGGATCAGTATTAGACCGATCAAGCGATTATTATTATTATTCTTTTTTAACTTGAGATTGGATTGGATGAGATAAAATAAGAGACTAAGGAAGAGAGATAGAGTAATGTCGTTGGTCATTTTTGATTCATATGTTCATTTGGTTGTTTGAGAAGAGAGAGTAAGAGAAGAAAGCAGCCTGAAGTTTTGTTAGGATTACTGAAAGCACAGAAACACCAAAATTGGTAATGAGGATTTCAACTTTGTTTTTGAGGATTAGTGATGTACCCATTATTGTTTTAAGGATTTATAACTCAACTAAGCTAGATTTTGTTGTCGGATATAATTGAGTTTCATTGAGATAAAAAAAATCTAGTCGAAGAATCTCTCCCATATATCTGGAATTTGATTGTTTCTGTGGACTGAAAGGTGTTGGAGTTTTATCTCAAAAGCTTCAATCCTAACCTTGTGTCATTGCTTCTCATCATCTCCTATCTTTATCTCTTATCTTCTTCTCATCCAAAAATCTTGAAGTCCATATGTTTTTCATATATCTTCCTGTATATATGTAATAAAGCTAGAGTGCTTAAATCTATTTTTATAAAATTTAAAGGTACAGTACTTTTTTTTGTAATCTTCTTTTAAATATAAATAAATAATGTAAAACCTGAATTTATAGTTTACCATAATTGATCAAATCAATATAATAAAAATCTATTAATTATAGAGCAAATAGTATCTTTTTAAATTTTTGTTTCAAAAATAATATTATTAGTTTAAATTTTCAATAATAACACAAATTTAAATTTAAAAATACATTAAACTTTTTCTTAATAGAAAAACTAAATCTTAAGTTAGAAAAAACCTAAATATAATATTTTAAATTTATATATAATTTATTTAGAGTAAATATATTTTTATATAATTATTTGTATTATTTTATAGTTTTAATTTGATGGTATTCTTAATTCTATTTTTATATAATTATTTGTACTATTTTATAATTTTATTTTGATGGTGTTATTGATACCTTTGAAATAAAAACTTTAAAAAATATTATTTTAGAATATTATTATTAATTATGATTATTTGTACTATTTTAGAATTTTAATTTGATGGTAATAGATTTAAAACAAAAAATTTTAAAAATAATATTTTAGAATATTGTGCTTGATGAATACTTACAAAAAAAAGAATTTCCAAAATGATTCAAAAGTGGATTTTAGAACTTTGTAAATAAATTTCAAATATTTGGTGGACATAGTTTGGACATGATTGAGATTTTGAATATTCAATATTCAATATACATAATATTTTTTAAATTATATTTGTTCAATTAAGGAAATATTAATAATTGTGATTAAAGAAAAGAAAGAAAGAGAAAATGAGTCTAAGAGCCCTTGTCTTCTCATTTGCCGGCTCTGTTCGTCTCTATAAGGAGCCAAGTATTTCTCTATCTAACAGCAACAATGGCGATGGCGAATTTGGCAAGGAAAAAGGCGTATTTTTTCACCAGAAACTTATCCAAATCTCCCACTGACGCTCTCAGATTCTCCTTTTCCCTCTCCCGTGGCTTCGCGTCATCGGGATCTGATGAGAACGACGTGGTCGTCATCGGCGGCGGTCCAGGCGGTTACGTGGCGGCGATCAAGGCAGCACAGCTTGGTCTCAAGACCACGTGTATCGAGAAGCGCGGCGCACTCGGTGGTACTTGTCTCAACGTCGGGTGCATTCCCTCGAAGGTCAATTTCGCAAATTCTCCTCTCGATTTCCAGTTGATTTGTTGTTGCTGTTTCTGATTATCACGATCCTTTATCTTGTGGAAGAATCAATAAGAGAGTTAATTACTTGTCTTTGTGATGATTATTTTGGTTTTCCTCATGGACTAATTCTGGATTTATCTCCTTGTTTCCATGAAAATGAAATGAACGTTATTGTTGGAAGCTTTGGCTGTGAAATTTCCTGTCTTAGATACGTATTGTATCATAGCTCAGTTAGAAGAACCATGATCTGTGGTACAGTAACATTGTAAAGTATTAAACTTTTCATCATTCGATACGCAATGTTTTTCTGAGCTACTGATGCATTTCCTTCCTACAAATTTAGCTTATGATAAATCTATGATGATGTGTTACTAGCTTCTTCCAAAGGTAAAAAGTCAATCCAAATCATATTTTTTCTGTTTTGTTATCTTCTTGAATGTATCAGGCCCTTCTTCACTCTTCACACATGTACCATGAGGCGAAGCATGCTTTCGCCAACCACGGTATCAAGCTCGCTTCGGTTGAGGTAGATCTTCCTGCTATGTTGGCTCAGAAAGATAATGCAGTCAAGAACCTCACTCGTGGCATTGAGGGTTTGTTCAAGAAGAACAAGGTAACCTATGTTAAGGGCTATGGTAAGTTTCTTTCTCCCACTGAAGTCTCTGTGGACACAGTCGATGGAGGAAACACCATTGTGAAAGGCAAACACATCATCGTTGCTACTGGCTCAGATGTCAAATCTTTGCCTGGCATTACAATTGATGAAAAGAAGATTGTTTCGTCGACTGGAGCGTTGTCTCTATCGGAAATTCCCAAGAAACTAATTGTGATTGGTGCGGGATATATTGGACTCGAGATGGGTTCTGTTTGGGGTCGTCTTGGATCAGAGGTCACAGTAGTTGAGTTTGCTGCGGATATCGTTCCTTCAATGGATGGCGAAATCCGCAAGCAGTTTCAGCGTTCACTTGAGAAGCAAAAGATGAAGTTCATGCTAAAGACTAAAGTTGTATCCGTGGATTCTTCCTCTGGAGATGGTGTAAAGCTCACAGTGGAACCGGCGGAAGGAGGAGACCAAACCACTCTCGAAGCCGATGTTGTCCTTGTCTCAGCAGGAAGAACACCATTCACATCTGGACTTGATCTGGAGAGAATCGGAGTGGAAACTGACAAAGCTGGGAGAATACTGGTGAACGAGAGATTCTTGACCAATGTCTCAGGCGTGTATGCAATTGGAGATGTGATTCCAGGACCAATGCTTGCCCACAAAGCCGAAGAAGACGGTGTTGCCTGTGTGGAATTCATAGCAGGCAAGCACGGCCATGTGGATTATGACAAAGTTCCTGGTGTCGTCTACACGCATCCTGAAGTTGCTTCGGTTGGGAAAACTGAAGAACAGCTGAAGAAAGAGGGTGTGAGTTACCGGGTTGGAAAATTCCCGTTTATGGCGAATAGCAGAGCTAAGGCCATAGATAACGCAGAAGGATTGGTTAAGATTTTGGCTGATAAGGAGACAGATAAGATATTGGGCGTTCACATTATGTCACCGAACGCTGGAGAACTGATTCATGAGGCGGTTCTTGCTATTAACTACGATGCATCGAGTGAAGACATTGCTAGAGTCTGTCACGCTCATCCCACTATGAGCGAGGCTCTCAAGGAAGCTGCCATGGCTACCTATGACAAGCCTATTCACATCTAAAGGCAAAAAGGTATGTCACGCATTGGTTTGATATGGCTTTGCTCGTTTTTTTGGTTTAGATTTTTAGTTTGCTGTTTTGATGTCTTATGTGAAGGACCTTAAAGGAGAGAGCCACTTATGACAAGCCAAAGCAATATCTTAACCGGGTTGGATTTTGGTTCGGTTTTTCTTTGGTTGAGCCTTCAAATTTGTCCTTTATTTCTGGTGGATTTCGAATGTACTAATTCTTATGCATTAACTGTTTACTATATTTGCAAATTTTCTAATAATGGTAAAAACTTTCTTCATCGCTCATACCAATTTCTATTCTTGCTTTCTGTTTTGGCTAATGCGTTGTTCGTATATATTTATTTTCTACCATTAAACTTAAAATAGCAAACAAAGATGACTGCGATAAGGGGAGTAACAAGTGATCTAATGGTTGTACAATCTCTACGTACATCTTAGATGTGTGGAGTTCGAATTCACTGCCTGTCGCGGTTATTGGGTCGGTTGTGACCCAATGACAAAAAAAAATGACTGCCATCTAAGGAACAATGCGTTCTTGTCTTCTCTTTGATCGGTTCCTCATGTGCAATCAATAATTATGAACAAAACATTAAACCCATCTTTCTGTCTTAACTTGCTCAATTGAAATTCTCTTCACCTAATCTTCAAAACTTGGCGAAAACCACACTTGATGTTACACACAAGGAGAACAACACAAACTTTCAAAAGCTATTATCAATGGAGGAGTCAGACCCGATCTGAATAAGGTTATGGCATTTAGCTTTGGGAGATAGGCATGGGGGTGAGCATAAAAGTCTCTTTTGATTTGAATGGAGCTGGTACATGTTTAGATGATGTGAAATGTGAGATCAATAGTGTTCAGATGATGTGAAGAGTTTGAGATCAATAGTGTTTAGATGATGTGAAGAGTTTGAGATCAATAGATGCTTCGGTTTTGAATAACAGTAAAGGAATGAAGAATCTTCGTTGACAACACTAGTCTGTAGTGAATACTTGAATTTCAAATTGCAATCGTATTCGTGAAATAAGATTGTGATGTCGAAGAGTACAATTGTCTTTGTACGATTCTCTGTAATGACGATTATTTGTTTCACTTTGATGTTAAAAAACAGAAACTAAATGGGTTGTCATCTTCATCATACTCCTCTTTCTATAGACCGAGTTTAGGCCCATTTATAGAATTAAAAAGCCCAAATAATCCTCAAAAGATAAAATCCATTCCATAACCCGAAATCGGGAAAAGCTAACAAACAAAATTTGATGGGGAGGAAGAAGGGATTGCCGGAGTTCGAAGAGACGGCGCCTGATGGATTCGATCCGGAGAATCCGTACAAGGATCCTGTTGCTATGGTTGAGATGAGGGAACATATAGTTCGTGAGAAGTGGATCCATATCGAAAAGGCTAAGATTTTACGCGAAAAGGTCAAATGGTGTTACCGCGTCGAAGGTGTTAACCATTACCAGAAGTGTCGTCATCTCGTCCAGCAGTATCTCGACGCTACTCGTGGCGTCGGATGGGGCAAAGACCACCGTCCTATCTCTCTTCACGGTGAGTTATGTTCCCGACGTTCTGTCTCAGGAGTTGGTGAATGCTTAATTGAAAATCATCATTTATCAAATCGAGTATTGGTCCTCTCTGATCTTTGAAAATTGAAATGAATGACCAAAGGAACGTGGATAGGAATTTATCATCAACCTCATATTGGATTTTGCTATGATGTAGATTGGTCTAAGAATCCCGATTAGTACCATATCTTTTTCAATGGTGAACTTTTTTTCTCTAAAATCATGATTTTGCAAAACCAGGTCCCAAGCCAGAGCCTGTTGAAGGTGAATGATGTTGTGCGAATGATTGATATCAGGTAAGTAGTTGGTGTTATGTTGAGTTATGGTTTGTATTGCTAGAAGCACTTCATAAATACTCAACTTGTTAATTAACCGAAGAAGAAGAAGAAGAAGAAAACTTAGACATAAAGGGACTTTTTTATGAACTGGTTGAGTATTTAATGTTGGGAAAGAGTTTTGAAGGCATGGACTTTTGAATGTTTAGTATACGAGTTGATCAGATTGTAAAATGAATGGGTACTAGGCATGGAAGAGTATTGATATCACTCTGCTTGTGATTACAAAGAGTACAATTAGCCGTGGGTTTCCTTTGATGATTGAAGAGATGGGACATGTTTTTGAAGTGTAATAAATCAATTGATGTGAGTCGTTTTTGGAACATGTGGAGACTTACAACTGATTATAGATACCAATCTGCTTCACATTCTATCTCCATCTTTACCCTGCAAGAAAGTTAAACCTAGTCACGGATTTTTACATAGATGAATGAAAGAGATGGGACATGTTTTGGACTGGATTGGGTTCAGAATTTTAGACTTTGATTGGTGTGAACTTGTATAAAGGGTTCAACTAGGATGATGGCTTATACTTAAAGGTTTCTTTTTTGCTTCAATGACACAGATGAGTGAGAGCTTTGATTAATACAGGACATAAATGGAGACTCTGTGCCAAATGAATGGCTCCATGAAGGTTGTTGCTTGATTTATGGTTTTTAGTATCCTAAAACATATTTACTAGTTGGAGTAATGACTTCCAATTACTTAAGCTCAGCCTCAGGTTTTCAAATAAGTTCTGCCTTTTCTGTTTAACTTCCTGTCGTATATTGAATTCCTGTTTTCTCAAAGCTATGCTTGCAATTTATATCGTATAAATCGCTTAAGTACGTTCGTATCTAACTCAAAAAAAGTCCCCCATACTTTCTCTTCATTTGCAAAATCGTAAAAATGTTCCAAAATAATTATTATTTTCGTAGTATTATTAATGTCATCATCTCAATGATTTCAAATAAATATATAAATAAGTTTAAATTATGAAAATAATTATAATACTAGATTTATATTCGTGTTATGTCTATAAAAAAATATTCGTAAATTATATAATATTATTTAAATAAATATAAATTAATATTTATATAATTTTAATTTTTATTTAAAATTATTTTTAACATTAATTTTTGTATATATAAATTAAGCAAAAAAAATTATTTTTACAAATTAATAGTATTTTTTGGTTAGTTTAATAAAATATATTGATTTTGCAATTAAATTAATAACAATGTCATATATTGTAATTATTATAATAATTTAAGTTTATTTATATAATTATTTAAAATTCATTGTAGTGATAACACAACATAATATTTTTGTTAATAATACGTCATAGTATGGTTATATAATATATTAGATATATGTTATTGTTATTAATTTGATTAGAGAATTAATATATTTTATTAAATTAATAAAAAATATTATTAAATTTGTAAAAAATAATTATTTTTATTTTTTAATTTATATATACAAAAATTAATATTAAAAATAATTTTAAATAAAAATAAAAATTATATAAATATGTAATATATGTTTAGTTATAAATAATATTATATAATTTACAAATATTTTTCTATGCGTGGATATAGATGTAGCTAATGTTAAATGATGATAAATACTGGTGAAGTACCGACAAAATGATTCAGAAAACAAAAGATAAACTAACAAGAAGAGATGGGTAAGAAAAAAAGACCCAAAAACATAATCCAAATCTAACCAATAAGATCGCAAAGATTTGGATAAACCTTATAAGGAGGCCAAATCATCAGTACAATGTACAATGTCTTTTCCCTCTGTACAAACCAACAAAATTGGTATGGCCACATTTCAATAATACACCTCCTCAGTTTCACCAATTTTAACGTTATCCCTCTATGTATTATTCATCTCCAAGATATGTTCATTATTCATTAAAATTCAAAAATATTAAGATGTATTAGAACATTATTTAAATACTTAAGCTCAAAGCTACATCTTCATTCTAACATAAGAAAAAAGTCTTAGTAATAAAAAAATCTTCAAGACTTTATAAATGAAATGTCTTTGTCTAATCTCAGTGGAAAAGATTATTTTATATGACCTTTGTCAGTGTCCATTATTCTCCATCCTTCTTAGCTCTTGTCTTCTTCATTGTCTCCTTTTTTCTCACTTTAAGATCTTTTTTGTTCTTAGCTCATGACAAATCATCAAAATATCAAATTCTATTACTGTTTGGTTATCTGATTAATTTCATAGTTTGCAAGTCTCTTCTTCATGTTTTGCTCAGAAATTATGATTCCAAAGCATCATGATGATGTCAAGCGGGCACGAGACTGTGAGCTGTGTTTGAACAAACGTGCGGTTTGGTACTGTGCATCTGATGATGCTTTCTTGTGCCATGTTTGTGATGAATCAGTACATTGTGCAAACCAAATGGCGACAAAACACGAGAGAGTTTGTCTTCGGACAAAAGTTATATCGAATGATGTTCATAAGAAAAGCAAGAACACCTAGACTCCGTTGCAAGATAAACCAACAACTAAAGACAGATGATGTGATAAGAAGAGAAGATCCTCGTGTTCCCGAGTTTGGATGCGAAGGAATGTTCAACAACGTACCAGAAACAAATGATGATGATGATCTGACTTCTCTTGTGCCACAGTTTCAGGGATTTACAGAGATGGGATTCTTCTTCAGAAACAATAATGGCACTGAAGAAATGACAAGACAATTCAACTTTAAAGATGAAATTGATGCAGTGGAGGATCTATGAAGACGAAAAAGCTAATACCGATGGAGATGAAGCATCTCCCAAACCATTAGCGATATGTGCAAAGAGAGAAGAAAAAGAAGATTATGAGAGTAATGCAAAGCAGAGGAACATGTTACTTAGACTTAACTACGAAAGTGTTATAGCAGGTTGGGGTAAACAAGAATCTCCAAGAGAAGCAACAAGAAACCAAACTGAGTTTAACAACACAAGAAGTAACTTCCAGATATTTCCTCCAGTACTAAGCTTCTTCGAGTCTCATTTTGTTTTGTTATGAGTTCTTGCCGCAACCCTAGTTTCAAATTGAGAAAATTCACCCGGAATCCAAAATTGTAGAGAAAGTTATTGTAATGGATATGGATTGCAGGGGAGAGAGGATAAGAAAGTAAGCAGCAGAAGTGAGAGAGAAGCTAGAGTTTGGAGATATAGAGATAAAAGAAAGAATCGTTTGTTCGAGAAGAAGATAAGGTACAAGGTTAGAAAAGTTAACGCAGACAAAAGACCGAGAATGAAAGGTAGATTTGTCCGAAAATCGTAAGCCAGCTACTCTTAGGAAACCCTAAGCTGTGAAGATTCAGTTTCTTTAAAGATTCGAACTAAATTGAATCAAATTCCATGATTATCGCGAAAGAAACGAGCAACATTGATATGTCGAACCGTAATAAGTTATATAGATAGAAGGAAAGAAAAAGGGAAATAGATTAATAACCTAATAACTACGTTACTTGGACGACAAGTAAGGGAATGAATAGCTATGTGAGTCTTGTAATTGTGCTCTGCCTTCTTCCCGTTGAAGCATATATCCGCATTAGTTATATCCGGAGAACGCCTTTCCTTTTATGTTGGATCATCCGGGATTGGTTGTTGGAATTGTATAGGGAAAGGTTACCGTAGGAGGAACCAGCTTCTCTCCTAAAACTACGAAGGAGGAACCAGTTCCAGAGCTAGCTGGTTTTCCCCGAAATGCGTTGAGGCGCATGTAATGAAAGAACCATCCCTTCCTATTAGTTTGTCATGTCAGATAGAAATAAAATTAGACTTCAAATACAAAGAATCCGCTGGGGATGAAAGATGTACTAGAAACACGGGTTACCTGAGCTAATGATAGAGGCAAAAACACTTTCCGGTTGGACCATAGCTGCGATGATTTACTTCACAGGCGAGGGGGCACTTGAGTAAGCCGCCGGCGCCCAACTGCTTCTGCTTTATTAATATGCCAAAGAAACAAAAGACAATTCAAAACTTATCCTCTTCTTCTTGGATGACAAGTAAATATCTAATCTTCTAATCCAAAATACTAGTGATAGTGTGATACACAATAGGGTTTACTTTCGTAAACTACGCGAATTTATACGAATCAACCTATTTCCACCCGTACTTTTTGGGTCTTTTATAAGTTACATAAACTGTGTTTTTCTTCCGTAAACTATATAAATTTCATAAATTATTTCAATTACAGAAATTTCGTTAATGTTCACACGTTAAATTGTTATTAAATCTTGTTTCATTTCAAAAATCTGGTTTTAATTTCAAAATAAACCCAAGTTAAAACCATATTTTCGAATTTGAACCAGATTTAACAGGTATTTAACACATAAACATTAATAAAATTTCTATAATTAGAAGAATTTATAAAGTTTATGTAATTTATGAAAGAAAAATACAGTTTATTTAGTTAAAAGAAGAGCCAAAAAATACGGATGGAAATAGGTTTAGTCGTATAAGTTTGTGTAGTTGACGGAAGGAAACCCTACACAATAAGATCAAGAGGAGAAAAAAGAATGATCAGTGTATATGTAAGACCCATAAACTTCAGAAGAATGGCAATGTAATGTGTTCTACAAATTCGTTCAAGTGAAGATTTAATTAGCATACTTATTTACCAAGTCACTTTTTTTCTTTTGGATTTTACTAATAAAGTTTTTAATGAGAAAACACATTATGCTCATTATAAACTAATTTATTATAATTAACATCCAATTGCAAAGTGTTATGAATTATTAAGTGTATGTCCATTAATATATTTGGGGTATTACGTGTTATGATATATATTCTTAAGTTATATTTTTTTGAGAGTTATTTACAAGAGTAATATTATAAAATAGTATTTTTAAAAGTTTCTATTCTAAATTTAGCACATTAAAATTAAAATTTAAAAAATAACATAAATAATTATGTAAAAATACTTATTTACTTTAAATAAATTATATATAAATTTAAAATATTATATTTGAGTTCATTTTCCTTAATTTAGTGTTTAATTTATTTTCTATTAAAATGAAGTTTAAAGTATTTTAATCTCAAATTTGTGCTATTATTAAAAATTAAAACTAATGATGATATTAAAAAAAAAATTAAAAAGATACTATTTTACAGAATTACCCTATTTACAATATATATACGCGTAATTTAGACATATCTATACAACAACAAGTGTCTCTTTCTTTTATTTTATTCACAACAAACCTTTTTTGGCTACCAGCAATTTTTAATAAAATTATAGAAGTCATCCATTATTGTAAAGATTTAGATGTATGTTTTACATGGTAATTTTCAAAAATATCATATTTTTAATTTTACAAAAATTATCATTACTAATCATAAATTTCATATGAAAACACTAAACCATAAGTTTGAATTAAACTGAATGTTAAACCAAAATCAACCCAAAATTTAAACCCATATAAATTTAATGTGACCCGAGTGGAAAAAGAGAGAAGTATGGCTGGTAGGGATGGAACTTAGGACTTTTAATAATAAAAAAATATTTTACTACAATTGTTTAGCATTTATAACACTTTATATATATATATATTTATTTATTTAACTTAATAATTTTTAATATATTATTTGAAAATTTTTTTAATAAAATAATTTTACATTGAAATATTATTAACAAAAATATCATGCTAACATGTTATCACCATAGTAAATTTCAAATAAATATATAAATAGATTGAAATTACTACAATAATTACAATATATCCTATTATTAATTTGGTTAAAAAATCAAAATATTTTATTAAACTAATAAAAAATACTATTAAATTCATAAAAATAATTATTTTTTTCCTTATTTTATATATACAAAAATTAATATTAAAAATAATTTTACATAAAAATAAAAATTATAGAAATATTTAATTTATATTTATTAATAAATAATATTATATAATTTATGAATATTTTTTATAAATCTAGTTATTTGTTAAAGAATATGTTTGGTCCTGAGAATTTTGTTGTCGTCCAAATGAGACTGAAACTGAAACCTTTGAAAAAACATACAATAGTAGCTGAGATTATTGGGCTATATATATACGTATGACCCTGTTAAAGCGGCCCATAATAAGCCCATTTTATAAAGTTCTGCGACTTGTCCAAAGTTCCATGTAAAATCCAGAAAACGGTATTTTGCTTAAAGAAGCAAAACAAGTGGGAATAAATCGCATGGAACAGAAATTAACGGCCAATGCAAATTATAATGAAACACACAAAGAAACCCAACTTTGATAATACGAAAAATCCTCTGCATCATTTAAAAAAAAGGAAAATGGTTTAAATCAATATGAATTTTTAAGTTTTACATTGGATTTATCATATCTGTTTAATTACTTGATTGTAATAACGAGTTAGTGCAATTTTACTTGTTAATTTGTTGATCTGAATTATCACCTAATAAGAAGTTGGTTCATATGTTATCCTGACCTACATGGCTACATGTTATGAATGTTATAAATTATTTAACAAAATAACATAATTAGAAAATTATATATTATATTACTAATTTATATTTTATTTTATTTTATTTTAAATTTATTATTGAAAAAATATATATATACAAATAGTTATGTAAATTAAAATATGTAGTTAAAAATTATTAAAAGTAAAAATGCCACACTTAAACACTATTATATTTGTATAATAGTTTAGAGTCGATTTCGCTTTAATTTTTTAAATTGTCAAAATAAAAAAGGTTAATTATTTATATTTTTTTAATTATATTATATTTATAAGAAAAAATATTTATTTTTAATTTATTGGAAAAAATGATAAAGAAAAAATAAAGAGTAATACTTTAAATTAGCACATTTTTAAGTGTTTATTCTAAATTTATCAGTGTAAACTTAAAATTTTTAAAATAGTAAAAATTATTTTATGAAAATAAATATTTATCATAAATAAATTATAAATATAATTAAATTATTATATTTGAGTTTATTTTTTCTATTTAAAGTTTAACTTTTTTATTAAAAAGAAATTTAAAATTATTTTAATATTCAATTTGTGTTATTTTAAAAAATTTAAACTAATGATGTAATATTAAAACAAAAATTTAAAAGAATCTCTTTTTATCAATTGCTCAAAAATAAAACTAATGAGAAATTGACAAATAACATTGAAACTAATAAAAAATAACACATAAATTCAAAAAAATGAGACATAACATAATTTTACTAATTATAATTGTTATTTAATATTAAAAGAATTCATATAAATTTTCAGATATGATTAAATTAATTGCAATTGGAAAAAAAAAGAATATTCAACCTAACCCTTATCAAATAAACTCAAAATGACAAAAAGACTTGTCCGGTCAATTCTCGCAAGCTAAAGATGTGTCCTAAAAACAGTAACTGAAAACGTCAAATATCCACGTGTAACTCGTCTAGTAAGATCAAAAGCCACGTGTCAGTATCCACCAAATCCGCTTCGGATAAATAACCCTGCAAATCAGGAGACTTTTTTTACCCTCTTCACTAAAGTCCTAAACCCATATAAATAAATCACATTCATAACCAAAAACAAATCAAATATCACAAAGAAACAACAAAAGAAAAAGCCAAAATAATTTTAAAAAATATGACAATCACTAAACAGAGAAAATGCTTGTTAGTTTCAATGGTGATGTTGTTCTTCTTCAATCTTCAAGTTATGAGTTGTCCAGAGCCAACTACGTCGAACTGTACGGATCAAGACAGGAAACTATTGGAGTTTCCATTGAATTTGGAGTATCTTGAAGCTGAGTTTTTCTTGTTCGGAGCATTAGGGTTTGGTCTTGATAAAGTAGCACCAAATCTAACAATGGGAGGACCAAGTCCTCTTGGAGCTCAGAAAGCTAATCTTGATCCTTTGACAAGAGATGTTATCTTGCAGTTTGCTTGGCAAGAGGTTGGCCATTTGAGGTATATAATGTTTCTCTTAATTCATATATTAATGTCTATATGATTCTTTAATATGATTAATCTTGAAAAATTTACACAGGGCAATCAAGAAAACGGTAAAAGGATTTGCAAGGCCACAACTTGATTTAAGTATAAAGTCATTTGCGACAGTGATGAATAAAGCAATTGGAAGAATTCTTGTGCCACCATTTAATCCTTATGCCAATCCTTACAATTACCTCATTGCTTCTTATTTGGTTCCTTATGTTGGTCTCACTGGCTACGTTGGTGCTAACCCTAAACTGCAATGTCCTGCCTCAAGGAAGGTAACAAATCTATTAAAATATATATTTTTATATATTCTGTTAGTATATATCTCAAATCTTATTTTATAACTACAAATAACTAAGGTTTTCTACTTTTACATTATTATTATTTGGTAATTAGTATATTTAATTTGTAGAATATTACTTCAAATACTATTATAAATAACTAAATATATAGAAAAGTTAAAATATGCATTACTACTGAGAAATCTAATATTTAAAATTCAGATTTTTATTAATCTATTTAAATAATTTTTATATAAAAATAATATATTAATGTATTTAGCAATTTAATAAATTATAAAAATTAATTTGTATTTATATTTTACAAATTATATTTATGAATAAAGTGAAATCAATATTTAAAATTCAAATTTTTATTAATATAATTGAATAATTGTTACCTAAAAAACTAACTATAATATCACATTTAACAATTTAAATTTTTGCATTTGTATTTATATTGCAAATATTATATAAACTAATTTAAGATTCACCAAAAACTTATAAACTATAAACTATTTGGTAAATTCACAAAACTATAATAAGATATAGTAATTTGTGCGATCAATTTCTAGTATGTGTACAAATTTGAAATTTAACGTTAAAAAAATGATCTAGTCTAATTAGTTGATTAAGTTTTCTATATAAAAGATTATTTTCCATCGCAACAACCCCTGAGGTAAAGTTTAGCCATAAAATAATAAAAACATTTGTTAAATATAGTAGAAAAATATATGATTAAAAAGTATTAAATTTTTTTTGCGTGTTTGAGGCACAAAATAATAAAGGGCCGACTCTGGCAACAATATATCGTTAGATGAAATTACATTTTTGGCATGTATACACATAATCTAACATTTCATTAACATTTCATCTTCAATATGTCATATTGAAAAGGAAAAAATTAACTTAACCATGTTTTTACAAAAGTGAGCTATCTTATATAACATATATCAACTGTTTTTGAAATGATTTTGTGACTTTGACATTATATATACATAATGTTACATGCAAACGTTATTTCAGTTAGTAGCTGGACTTTTAGGAGTCGAATCAGGTCAGGATGCTGTGATAAGAGCAATGCTATATGCAAGGGCGACACACATAGTCTATCCTTATGGTATAACAGTGGCGGCTTTCACTGATAAGATCTCGGAATTAAGGAATACATTAGGAAAAGCAGGAGTGAAAGATGAAGGATTGGTCGTGCCTAAAGCTCAAGGTGCAGAAGGACAAGTGATTGGTAATGTATTGGTAGGTGATGAGTTTTCTCTTGCTTATGATAGAACACCTGAAGAGATTTTAAGGATTGTGTATGGAAGTGGAAATGAAAGTGTTCCTGGTGGATTTTATCCTAAAGGAGCTGATGGAGAAATTGCTAAGTCTTATTTGGTTACATAATGTGATATTATTGTTTGAAAATGAGGTTTTTGTTTTAGTTGGAGTTTATTTTACTTTTCTAGTTTTTTAGGGTTTTGGTAATTGTCGTGTTAATGTAATAAATAAATAAATGCTGTGAGAATGAAATTTCTACGGTAGAAAAAAGTTTATGTGAAAAAGATAGAATAGTTTTTCCTCTAGATGAATGTTTTTTATATCTTAAGCTTTTGGAAATACATAGTAACTGTTATGTACAACATCTTGTAACCATGGTCGAATAAATTAATGAACGGGTTTGAATAATTAACAGTCTTTGTGAGTTAAATTAATGAAATATTGGACTATTAATTTTAACTAAATTTAGATCCACTACCCAAAAAATTCACAAATTATAATTTTTTATTTATTTAGTAAATATAAATTACATATATATATAATTGATTTTTATTTTAAATAAAATATACAAATAAATTTAAATTATCTATATTCTAAAAAGACAATACTATTAAATAGATAAACTGTAAAGTTGAATTTGGGTTAAAGCTTATAAAACAAATGTTTAGATGCCAAATAATAAAAAAACAATTGTCTAAAATAATGTTTTTTTAAGTTTTTTTCTCAAAAATAAAATCATTAGTTTAAATTTTCAGTAATACCACAAATTTAAAATTAAAATGTTTTAAAATTATATTTTAATACATAAAAATAAACTGTAAAATAGAAAAAATAAACCCAAATATAATATTTTAAGTTTATATATAATTTATTTAAAATAAATAGGTATTTTTACATAATTATTTGTGTTATTTTAGGATGTTAATTTTAACGTGTTAGATTTAGAAGAAAAAATTAAAAAAATGCTATTTAATAGTATTATTCAAAATTTTTTTTAAAAAGTATTAATTTTTGGGAGTGCTTTAGACACTAAATAATATCTGCTCGTAAAAAATGGTAGATGTTAAAAATATTTAATTATCAAATTTTTGTTTTATATTTTATTTGATTAGTTATTAAAATTTTTAATATATTATTTATATTGTGTTTGTATGTCAAATTATTAAAAAATTTTACGATTAAATATTTATTTAGTATCATTTTATAAATATTTTAATAAATTATATTTTATATAATATTTTTAAAATGTTTCGTAATTTATTAGAGATACTCTTAACTGAAAGGCTTTTTACGTCTCCTTAAATTTAATTCATATCAATTTCTAATATAGTTAGTATAAAATTCGATACGTTTTTCCCAATAGTTTTGTTTTGCTTAGATTGAATTCCTTCTGTGGTGAAACAAGAACCACAAAGTTGAGCCAAACCTCTAAGAAAACTACTCTTTTTAGCACAAAATAGAAAAGATACGAAAACCCTAAAAAAAAAGCATTAGATGGGTAAATTGTTCGAGAAACATTCATAAATGCATAAATGAAAAAAAAAGCCCTAGTTAAAACTTAGAAAAACTACTACTTCTTGCTCCATAATAAACTTACATGAACCCCAACCAATGTGATTTTTCTCCAAATCTAAAAACACAACCTCTCTGACTTCTCTTGTTTGAACTGTGTTGCTGTCAGATTTTTAAAACTACCTTTTTGGAGGTCTGTCATCGTCTTCATCTTCACTATCCTCTTCCTCTTCCTCTTCCTCAGAGGCTCTCTTCCGCTTTGGAGTAGCCTCGGATTTTCCAGCACCTAAGTCATCATTCTCATCTTCATCTTCTTCATCTATGTCTTCTTCTACACCATTCTCTTCCGGCTCAAAATCACTTGCGTCTTCTTCGTCTTCAGCTCTACCAACCGGTCTCACTAGGTACTCTGTTCCAAGATCTTCCTGCACAATTCCATATGACAAAATCCAACCAAGATCATCTCAGTTTCATGCTTAGACAAAGCTTTAGTAATCAAATAACAGTCAAAGAAGACTATGATAAGTCCTTTATTAATTACCAGGAAACTTTTTGCAAAAACACTTTCAAAATGAGAACGACAAAGGCATAGACTTTGTAAGAATATGAGAGCTCAAAATCAAAACACTTTATAATCTAGTTGGAATCAGATACAATTGTGTATTCATTTTTACCTCAGACAAACACTGTGTAAGAGAAATTTACTCAAAAAACCTAACTTTGTTATTTAAGGAAAGAAAGCATAAACCCTAATTTTGAGATAAAACAGGACAATTACTAGTGACAGTCTGAAAATAAATTCATAGATTCTGTTAAAAGGTCTTTAGGTTACACTTTTTCAGCAATAATTCAGTCTCCTACTAAGCTATTGGGTCGCAGTAAATCCATAGATCTACAATTTCATCTCAGACCTTGAATCAATTTCTTTTTTTTTTTTTTAACCCTAAATCAATTTGAAAGAGTGAACAATTCAACAAAAATTCATAAACTGAAACAAAAACTCATTATCTCAAGAAATCAATACCTCATCTTCAGCGTCATCGTCATCGTCATCGTCCTCATCATCATCATCGTCGTCATCATCGTCATCATCATCGTCTCCGTTTCCATCATCATTACCTTCATCATCTTCATCTTCCGCTGATTGTACCGGAGGCCCACCTAAAGACTGCAAAACCTGAACCTCATCATCGTCGTTTTCTTCATCATCACCTCCTTCACTTCCGTCATCATCTCCATCGACTTCTTCTTCATCCTCGTCGTCGGAACCTTCTTCTCCTCCGTCTTTAATTTCTTCCTCTTCACTATCGTCGTCGCTGAGAACCTGAATCACAGCTTCTTCTTTAAAATCCTTATCATCTTCAACGCCAGTCATCTTACCGAAAACAAGTAAAGATTTTCTTTTCGAGATAATTCGATTTTTCCTAACGTGATTTTTTAAGCAGAAGAGTAAAGAGAAAAAGAGATAGAGAAGACTTAGAAGCTTCGAAACAGTAAGTACCGTCTTCAAAATTAGATCTCAGCCGTTGAATCTAAAATTTGACGCGGATTAGTGACGTGGATTGTGTGATCGTACGGTGTATATTACAGAAACAAATGGTTTTGATGAAGGGTAAAAAGATGCTGCGACCCCCACACCCCACACCCCAGCGGCGGGCCAAGCTGAACTTTAAAAATTAAAAATAATTATTTTCTTTGTAAAAATCACACGTGCCGCATGTGCGATATTAAAATCATTTTAAATTTGCCATCGAATATTCTAGATTCGAAAAAGCAGGTTAGATGAGACCCAATAGGCCCATATGCTACCATTACGGCCCAATTAATTTTTTTTGTAGCATTGCTGATTGCTCAATAGACTTACATTATGTTTGCAGTTTTCCAGTTCCAGTCATTCACGTAAACCTGCCAAAAGTGTCGGACTGCCAAAAGTGTCGGACTGCCAAAAGTGTCGGACTGCCAAAAGTGTCGGACCGTCCATCTGATCCGCTTTGCAGCATGTTCTAAATTTATTTTCATAATTTTTTTTTTACCGTTTGAATCCACGAATTAATATTTTAAAACTCACACCAATTCCACATTAATCATACGGGTCTCACGGATTTAGCAGATGATCCGTTTTATTTTTTTATATTTTTAAAAAATATTTAATAAATTTAATTAAAGCAAATTCAAATGAAATTTTTACACAAATAATAACAAGTCTAACATCAATATACCAAATATATCAAAATTCAATTTTTAAAATAACAAATTACATAATTTTTGAGCATTAATTAGTTTGGATCAAATTAGTTTAACTCTCAATTGATTTGGATCTAAATTAGTTTAACTCTCAATTGATTTGGATCTAAATTATTTTTATTTTAATTTGGTTAATTGGTTTAAATCTAAAATGTGAAGATATCCATTAAATTTACAAATTAATAAAATGTAATCCACACCCGTCCCAATATAATTAATATTCGACACACATCCGTTATGTTTATGAAAAAAAAATTTATTCAATTCGCATCCGTCCTACAACGAATCAAATGTGGCAGAACCCGTAGATAAACACTAGTAATGGCAGATCTAGGTCAATGACGTATTTTGTGCAGTTTCAACAAATAAGTCTATGGTTCTGTCCAGTCCATTCATTTATGAATTTATGTGTGAGGTAGAGATTTGAACAAATATTTCAAATAACTTGAAAGAACCAAATGGAATCAAACCGGTTTTACATTAAAGTGGTGTTATTCCCTGATGAATTCTAGTAGAATTTAATAATTTTAAATTATGTGTTGAATCCAATGGTATATATTGGATCTTATGATGCTTAATAGATTTAAATTCTAGTGTCATTCATTTAAGATTTCAAATACTTCATTAAAATCTAGTGTTATTCAAAATCAAGTGACTTTGAAATTTTTTATATTTATTCGAAATGAATTTCAATAGATTTTATTAATTCTATCATGGATTGTAAAGTTGACTTATATATTTTATAATTTTCAGGATTGAGATTTGATGTCATTTCTAAGAATTTATGTTTGTGTATTCTGAAATCTCTACAGTAAATATTAGATTTTTGATTTTAATAACTAATTCATGAAACTCCATTGAAATTCATTTTAATTGACTCAATATACAAAGACTTTCAAATTCATTTAATTTTGAATAACATTAGATTCTGGTAAGTTATTTTATTTTAATTGAATGATACCAAATTTTAAAATCTTATAAATATAAAATCAAATAACACCGAATTTTATAATTTAAAATTATTAATTGAATTAATAACAACAAATTATGATTGGATTTGAATTCTATTAAAATCGATCACTCAGTAACATCTCAAAATATACTATACATATTTTAGAATTTCAATTTATAATTAAAAAGTTGAAAAGTTGAAAATAGTGAAGACAGATAGTGATTTTAGTTGAGACAGAGGCTAAAATTTCGATCTAATCATGTTAATTAAATTTTTTGATTATTACTGCATACTCATAACTAAATATAATATCTTGTATTTTGATCGTTAACTATGTTATTTTCAATTTGTTTTCATATAGTAATGTCAAATAGTTGGTTTTTTTTGAATTGACAATGTTTTAGCATCTATCTAGTCTAGATAATTTTATATTCCAAAACATTTAAGATAATATTTAGATTAACTAAAGAAATTGATTATTATTGGTTACATGTGAAATCTAACTAAATCTAGTAGGGCAATTGATTAAAATAGCAATATTTCAAGTTTTAGTTTCAAATATATCATTAATCATTTAAATTTCTAAAAATAACACAAATTTAATACTAAAATAATTAAAAACTTTTTCTTAATGAAAAAATTATATACTAAATTAGAAAAAGTAAACCAAAACATTATGTTTTAATTTTCTATATAGTTTATTTAAGGTAAATAATTATTTTCACATAATAATTTTTGATAATTTTAGAATTTTATTTTTATTGTGCTAAATTTGGAAATTAAATTTCAAATAATGTTATTTTATGGTATTATTCAATCTTAGTATCCTGTTTTCATGTTATATTTAATTTGTGTTAGAGAGTACCTTAAATTGTTGGCTTTTTTACTAATTTGGTAATATTTTTTTATCATCTATGATTTATCTCATTTTTTAGATTTTTTTTCTAAAAAATCTTAGATGAAATTTAACTATATCTATGTTATTTAAAATATTGGCTATCTATAAATTTGAATACTAATCAAGTATAGTATCCTGTCTTTCGATTATTAGCCATACTATCTTTAATTGATATTAGAAGAATATCAAACAATGGTTTCTTTTGATTAACTTGACAAAACAATTTACCATCTATTTTGTCAGCTATGTTTATGTCGAAAACATTTTAGATAAAATTTATATACCCATATAATTAAAGAAATTCTAGTAATTGATAATTGTGAAAATTAACCGAATTTAATGAATATTTTAATCGTTTTTTTTTACAATCTATCTCGTCACCTAGTTTAATTTTATGTTCCAAATCATCTTAGATAATATTTGGATAGGCAAGTTAATGAAAGAAATTGATTATTAATAAGCTAACTAAATATATTATCTTGTTTTTGATCATTATTACTCCTATTTTTAATTTAATTTCATAGAGTAATGTAAAATAGTTGGTTCTTTTGATTAATTTAATGATATTTTTACAATCTTTATTAGTATCTAGGTTCTCGTTCGCTTCTTAGATCAAATTTACATAGTTATGTTAGTTAAAAATTAATTATGCATATGTGAAAAATAATAGAATATATTACGGCTGTTCGTTTCATAGTTGATACTTGCGGGTGCGTTATGCGGTTAATCGTTGTTCGTTTGACCGTCGCAGGTTGTTGCGGTCGACCGTAGAAAACTACAGTAAAAAATTTTAACCGTTGCGAAATTATAACGTTTGCGATTAAACAATTACGATACAACGTACGGCGACAAACTGCGGTGATCAAACGAACAACAATATTACAACATCTAACCACAACGTCTGACCGCAGATTGTTGCGGCAGACAAACGAACAACGCTAGTATCTCTTTTCATCATTAGCGATAGTATTTTTAGCTTTTTTTGTAGAATAGTCAATAAATTTTAAATTAAAATAAAGTTTTAATATATTTTAATTTAAGATTTAATTTTTTATTAAGATCAAAAATTAATATATTTTAATTTTAAATTTATATTATTATTAAAAATTTAAATTAATTATAATATTTTTAAAACAAAAACTTAAAAATGTGAATATTTATATAATTGACATTAGTTTTTCATGAACCATATTTACTTTATGCGTAGACATGATTTAATTTCTCCGATTGATTTATATAGTTGTAATGCATTGTCATGTTTAATGTGTAGACACTCCAATTGAATTGAGAGGCTCCACATCTTGGGTTCTTCGAAGGTCCTTATGCTCAGATATATAACACATCTGTCTCTTTGTTTCTGCCCAAACATTAAATTCTGTAACAATAGTTCACAATTTCTGGTGGATTTAGACAATTCTATTAAACAGTTTGTCATTCAGTGTCTTTGTCCAGTGTGTTTTCCAGTTTAAAACTCTAATTTTTTGGACTCTAATTCATGAAAACAAATCTTTCTAAAATCCAAACTCCAAAATACATAATCATAATTTTTCCAACGGAAATCTTCTTGGGTAATAAGTCTTATTATTTCTCAATGGTCAATAGTCTCGTCAATTCTTTACAAAAGGCCAAGAAAAGAATTCTTGAGTTGAATGTGTTAGGTAGAGCTATGGGACCTTTATTTTTATAGTTATTATTACTCTATTAATGTGATTTATTTTAATTTTTAATTAAATATTTGTTTATAATAGATATAACATATTATAAATTCAAATTATTATTATATTTGATTAAAATATTATATTTATTATATTATATATTTATTATTTAAGATAGATTTTATTTATGTTTTATGTATTTAAAACTAGCAAAATTATATTTTATAATTTGTAATATGTTTATGCTTTTATTTTAAAATTAAATTATATTTAAATTATATTTGATACAATTATATATTAAAAATTATGAATTTATATATAATAGGATAATTATCTAAAATAATATCTTTTTAAGTTTTTATTTTATTATTAGTTTAAATTTTAATAATAATACAAATTTAATATTAAAATATATTAAAATTTTACTTTAATAGAAAAAAATAAATCTTAAATAGGAAAGAAACATACATATAATGTTTTAACTATATATATAATTTTTTATTGTAAATAAATATTTTCATAATTATTTATATTATTTTTAAATTGTAATTTGAAAAAGTGTTATTTGAGAATATTATTTTAAAGAATATATTTTTAACTATATTATATTTTTGACTATATATTTATAAATTTAAAATTTATATTTAAAATTATTACATTAAATTTAATTAAATGTCATATCACATTTTTAACTGAATTATCTTGTTTTTCCAATTCTTTTTAAAGACATAAACTTTTTTTTTTAACTGGGATTTTGTTTCCTAGTTAAAACAAGAAGATGCTTTTAGGAAAAAAAAAAGGAAGAAGAAAGAAGATGCTTTTCTTTTGGAACTTTATGCAACGTTTCTGAGTTTTTTTTAAAGTTTTTGACACATACAGAAAGAGACTGACGGCCACCTCATCGCCTTTTTCTCCATTTTCCGCCGCCGTAACGGCCATAAGGTTTCCGGTTACTTCGACGGTGCATTCTTTATCAGTTATCACTTACATACAAAAAAAAGAAACCGAGCATTGAGTAAAAGTAGAAGTTCGATTTCAGATCTCCATTTGCCGAATCAGCTTCAGCTTCAGCTTCGTTTCACTTTCGGATTCGTTTTCAGAAGCTACATTTCTCTGATGTAAGCTTTACAACGTTGTTTTTGTAATCGAACTTTCCGACAAACCATCGTCATCTGTTTGTGTTCTTGACTTTTGGATAAGTAGATTACTGTGGTTTCGAGCTTGTAGATTGAGTTCTTTTATGTTTTGTCTTTTAATTTTGTGTGTCGGCAAGCATACTTTACCTTGTTGTTTTTCCTAATTTAGTAAGCTTACTTACTTTTTGGACGATGCTGTTCAGAGTTTGTTTTTCTCCAGTAGACCTTTTTTTTCCTCTTTCAGAGAATAATAGACATTCCCCATGTTTCTTTGTCTTTTCCTTCTTTTAAATCTTTAATCAAAGACTTTAGCAGTACTGTCAGATTTAACCATGAATTTCATTAGTCTTTTTTGGATCTTGTTCGCCTGATAAAATCTGTATTTGATGGATACCAAGTTGAAAATTTGATCCTCTTAATTTTTTTAAGGCAATGGTTATATTGTATTTTACACTCACAATGTGAATCAATAGTTTACAGACTGTTATGGACCGACGAAGTTGGCCTTGGAAGAAAAAGGCATCTGATAAACCAACCTTAGTGCTTGAATCTGCAGCTGATACTTCTCATTCTCAGGTTGAGAAAGTAAGTTATATTCTCGTTTTGATTTTTGATTCAATTTCTGTTGCTACTAACAGCATCCATAATTGTTTTGGTTTTGCTTCAATTGTGGAAACAGGATACTATTAAGAAGCCAAAGTATGTGCAAATTTCTGCGGAGCAGTATGCACATCTCACAGGTCTCGAAGAACAAATAAAAACATACAATGTTCAAATTAAATCTTACGAGAGTCAAGTTGAAACTTACGAGGAGCAAGTTAAAAGCTTTGAAGAACAGATTGAGAGATATGATGAAGAGGTTCAGAATTATGCTGAGCAAGTGCAGAGACTTAATGAGGATATCGAGGACTTGATTGAAAAGCTTTCTGCTGCTAATGAGGAACTAGTTACCAAAGAGACCTTAGTGAAGCAACACTCTAAGGTTGCTGAAGATGCTATCTCAGGTAGTATACATGCATTTTTCTTTTTTCCTACTACCACTGAATATATTATACGCTGCAATTTTAGGCTAAAGTTTTATAGCTTTTTTGTCGGTGCAGGTTGGGAAAAAGCTGATGCTGAAGCTTTGGCTTTAAAAAATACCTTGGAATCTGTTACTCTCTCGAAGGTCACAGCTGAAGATCGTGCAGCACATTTAGATGGTGCATTGAAAGAATGTATGCAGCAGATACGAAACCTGAAGAAAGACCACGAAGTGAAACTGCATGATGTTGCTTTAAGCAAGACTAAGCAAATTGAGAAACTAACAATGGAGTTTGAAAAGAGGATCTCTGACGTTGAACAGGAGCTACTAAGGTCTGCAGCGGATAGCGATGCCTTGTCCAGAACTTTACAAGAGCGGTCTAACATGCTAGTACATATCAGTGAAGAGAAGTCACGAGCTGATGCTGAAATCGAGACCCTGAAGAGCAATCTAGAAATGTGTGAAAGAGAAATCAAATCTCTCAAGTATGAAGTTCATGTAGTTTCTAAGGAGCTTGAAATACGCAACGAAGAAAAGAACATGTGTATTCGATCCGCAGAAGTTGCCAACAAGCAACACCTGGAAGGTGTAAAGAAAATAGCTAAGTTGGAAGCAGAGTGCCAAAGACTAAGAAGTCTTGTGAGGAAAAAACTTCCTGGCCCAGCTGCACTTGCTCAAATGAAGCTTGAGGTTGAGAACTTAAGCAGAGATAGCGGGGATGCTCGACTAAAAAGGTCTCCTGTCAAGGCTTCTAGTCCATGCAAGTCTCCGAGGGGATATTCATCGTCGGGTTCTGAATTTTCTGTCGATAATGCACAGAAATTCCAAAAGGACAATGAATTTCTAACAGAACGTTTACTTGCGATGGAAGAAGAGACAAAAATGCTGAAAGAAGCCTTAGCAAAGCGGAATAGTGAATTGCTGGAGTCACGAGATCTTTGTGCTCAGAGCACTAGTAAGCTTCGAAGCTTGGAAGCCCGACTGCAGCAATATAATTCTCGGGAATCCTCACTTGAAGTGTGTCCAAATCTAAATACAAGCAATCCATCAAGCGCAATCTCTGTTTCTGAAGATGCGAATGATGATTCTGGAAGTTGCAGTGAATCTTTGTCAACAGTTCCATCACAACAGACCAAGAACCAGAAGGAGATGGCAGCACTGGAAAGGGTTGAAAGTATCAATAGTCATGTGGAGCTTATGGATGATTTTCTTGAAATGGAGAAGTTGGCCCGTTTGCCAAATCAATCTAGAAGAAATGGTAGTATGGATTCCAAAGATTGTCCATGCGATCAAAAGTCAGAACTGGTTATTCCTGAAGCTCATACCAAACATGAGGAGTCCAATAAAGATAGTCCGGTAGCGATGGAATTCAGATCTAAGTTATCAAAGGTTCTTGAATCTGTATCTGCTGATACTGACCTAAAAAAGATTGTTGGAGATATAAAATCCATTTTGCAAGATGTGAATGATTGTATGGACCAGGACAAGCCTTCTGATGTGCAGGCTCATCCTAAAGAAGAGGCTGATTTATGTCAAGAACAAATCCTGTTGGAGAATTGTCAGTTGGTGGAACAAAAGCTGCAGAGCGTCCACCAAGATTTAGAACATGCTGTTTCTCGGATTTATGATTTTGTTTTGTTGCTAAGAAAAGAGGTAAGAGTAGGTGAGGACACCTCCATTGAGGGGCATGATTTTGTTGCACTTATCGAGGGCTTCTCCATCACATTCAACCATGTTATAAGTGGTGATAAAAATTTAGACGATTTTGTTTTGGATCTTGCTAATGTCTTCAACAAGGCCATGGAGCTAAAGGTAAACTATAGGGGTCTTGCTTGCTCTGAGGTTGAAATTCTGAGTCCAGATTGCATAGACAAGGTTGCATTACCCGAGAGCAAGGCCGTAGATATAGATTCATCTAAGAAAATATATCAAAATGAATGTGTCCACAACGAGCCAGGGATTCCATGTGCGTATGAATCAGACTCCAAGTTACAAGAAATACAAGAACTGAAATCTGACAAGGAAAAGATGGCTATGGATATTGAAGAGCTGAAGTTTCAATTAAAAGAATCTGAGCAGCTGTTAGCTGACGTTAGATCACAGTTTCATTCTGCTCAGAGATCAAACAGGTTGGCGGATACTCAACTCAGATGTATGACTGAGTCATATAGATCACTTGAAACACATGCAGCTGATTTAGAGATTGAGGTGAACAATCTTAAGGAAAAGGTACGAAATATGGAGAATGAGCTTGAAGATGCAAAACGCAAGCACCAAGAAGCCATTGTGATGTGCCATGAACTCGAAGAAGACATTCAAAGGTTAGTAGTATCATCTTTACCATATGATGTGAAAGAACGTGGAGATTCCCATTTCCCGCACTTCCAATGATCTAATGTAGTGTTAGTTAAGTTAGAAAGGAAAGTAGCAGAATAATGGTGATCACATAGAGAGATAAGTTAGAGATTCAGTATTTGAGATGGAGTTTTCCGTTTCATTTAGTTTCTCTTCTTCTTAAAGTAAGTCTCTGGTGAGAGACATCAGGGTAAGCAAGGTTTAGCTTCATTGTTTTCGTTCTAGCTTGTGGAAAGTTATGTTCTTGAAATTTCTGGATAATCTGTTTCTTTACTCCATCAGTTAGCCTGGATGTTTACTTACGTTTTAAACGTATATTTTCACTTTTTTTTCAGAAACGGAAACAAAGCTTTGGTTGCTGAAGATGATGAAGAATATGATATCAAGACAACACAGGTAATGTTTTGCTTCTAATAATTCAGATTTACAGACTTGGCTTCTTTTCTGCATCTCAATTCGTAGCTCTAGATTCTTTATCCAAGTGAGTTAGAAAAAGAGAATCATTGCTCACTCTCTTACATACACTCAAGAACGACTAAAAGAAAAGAAAACCAACAAAAAAAGACAACTAACATGAAAAATATGTACAGGAGAGAGAGATAGCAGCAGCATCAGAGAAGTTAGCAGAGTGTCAAGAAACCATATTTGTGTTGGGTAAGCAGCTAAAGTCATTACGGCCACAACCTGAACAAATGAGGGCACCACAAAGACAAAATGAGTCGTGTCCTGAGGATGAAGATTCAGCTGACACCTGGGTTAACAAGGTCCCTGGATGTATGGAGTCACCAAAACGCCATTCTGACTCAGAGACTAGCGATTCGATAACATCATCATCACGAGTGGGTTCAAGGCTCCCAAGGACAGGCTCTTGGGAAAATCCAACCCCAGAGAAACCCTCCAGAGGAATCAGCAGGTTCTTTTCCTCCAAATCAGGATATGAAGCCTTTTAAATAAAAAGAATGTACATGATGAATTGTGATCAAACTACTCTGAGAATACTTTTCGTGTGTGTGCTCATTTTTTTGGTCAGTTTTTACATGAACAGAGGTAATTAGTTACGACTTAATTAATCTTACGTGTGCATTGTTATTGGGTTAATCAAAGATGTTACATTGCATTCACTCAGACATTCAACAATAATCATAAAGTAGAATGACTCTTCTTGACTAACATTGGAGTTAAAATGACTTTATACACAAAAATTAGAGTTTTTTTTATCGAAACGAAAAGTTAAATCTTTTTACATTTTCCAAAACTATATAAATTTTGAATATTTTAAATAATTTTACTTATTGCATTTGATTATTATGCAACATGTGATTTTTCATGTAATTTTGATTATTCTGCATGAAATCTAATTGTGCAATTGATAAAAATAATATTTTAAAAAAAAAATATTTTAAATACAGTATCATTAGTTTAAATTTTCAAAAATAACACAAATTAATATTAAAATATCTTAAAAAAATTTAATAAGAAAAAAATAAACACTAAATTAGAAAAATAACCTAAATCTAATATTTTAGTTATATTTATAATTTATTTATGGTAAATATGTATTTTCACAAAAATATTTTGTACTATTTTGGAATTTTAAGTTTAAACTGCTATTTTTGAAACAAAATATATAATTTTCGTAGTTTTAAATTCATAACGCATAATTAAAACTCATTTTATATAATTAATATGTAATATAATACATATAACATTTTAATCAAATATAATAATAATCTAATTTTATAATATGTTATATCCATGTAAGGCGTGTACATATTATTTAGAGAATTTCATGACATAATTTTTTTGGCTATTTCATATTTTTGAGAATTCACTTCTCTTTTAATATATATATGGGATAATAAGTCATATTACTTTTTGTTATATTAACTTTTTAATGACATGTAAATATTTTTTCAACTCTCACTTCTTTTTAATGCATATGGGATAATAAGTCATAATTGTTTTTGCTATACTAATTTTTTAATGACATATAAATTTTTTTTCAAAACTTACTTATTTTTTAATGTATAAGGGATAATAATTTTTAGTCATGATAAATTAATCAAATATGACATGATAATTTTAAATATAAAAATTATTTTTAGAAAAAATAAATAATATATATTAAACTAGAAGTGAGTTTAGAAAAATATTTACATATCATTAAAAAATAATATAGATAAAACAAATTATGACGTGACGTTTAGTCAAATGTGATATAGTAATTTAAAACATAAATTTATTTCCAAAAAAGTAAATCATATATATTAAATTAGAAATAAGTTAAAAAAATATTTAATATCATGTATGTTTTCAGTTTTATAGTTTTGTTTAGATTTTATATATTTATAATTGTTTTAAATAATTAATTTGTTTTGATAAATTACGATGAATAATTTATATTTTTTCAAATGGTTATTATTTTTACATGTCTATTGAGTTGTTCATGTTCCAATTATATAATTGATAATTTAAGAAATTAGTATTTAAAAATAATACTTAATTTTATAAAAAATAGCCAAAATATATAAAACTAATGGTTCAAAGAAAAATATAAGCAAAAAAAAACAAATATAAAAAAAATCAAGAAAAATATAAGTAAAAAAAATACAAGTAAAAAACAAGAAAAATATAAGTAAAAAACAAAAAAATATAAGCAAAAGAAAAGTTACGATTTCTATTATCTTTTCACCTTTCAAAATCTTGAAAAGATTGTATCAAAAATCAAATGGAAAAATTAACTCCAAATATAAACTTAATTTAACATAGAAACCTTTAAAAATTCTCTTAAACGAGAAAACAACAAATAAAAAATAAATAAAACTTATCTTATATAATAAATATGTAATATAATAAATTAAAATAGAAGTGAGTTTTGAAAAAACGTGTTATTAAAAAAAGATGACATAGCTAACAAAAAGATAATATTAAACATAAGTTTATTTTAAAAATAAAATTAATCATATATATTAACTATAAATGAGTTTAGAAAAAAGATTTAATATCATGTATGTTTTTAATTTTAGATCTTTTTAGGTTTTATGAATTTATAATTGTTTCAAGTAACTAATTTGGTTTTACAAATTACTATGAATAATTTATATTTTTTTTTAATCTTAGTTATTATTTTACATGTCGATTGAGTTTTTCATATTTCAATCAAAATCCAATTATTAAAAAATTAGTATTTAAAGATGAACTTTATTTTTACAAAAACAAATAACCAAAACATACAAAAATAATTGTTAAAAAGGTATATTATATAGAAATCTATTATATTTAATATAGAATCGTACCAAATATAGTTTATTTTAGAATTTGATTCTAAAATAAAAATATAAGTATCTTACAAATTGAAATATATAATTTTAGTAGTTTTAAATATATAAAACACAAATAAAACTCATTTTATATAATAAATATGTAATATAATAGATATAACATCTTAATCAAATATAATAATAATTTAAGTTTATAATATGTTATATCTACGGAAGGCGTGGACATATTATTTATTTACTAATAAAGAAATAGCAAAAAAAACTTCATAGATAATATTAAATATTGTGTAAAAAAAGAAATTTTCTGCCATATCGAGTATTTTTGTTTCTCCGGTATATTTTTAGAGTTGTCTTTGGTATGTTTTCAATTTTGTGGGTTTATTTTGTTTTATGGTATTATAGTTATTTAAAATAATTAATTTAGTTTACCAATTTATGATAACTAATTTGTATTTTTTAATCATGGTAATTAATTTTACATGTCTATTGAATGGTTCATGTTTTAATCAAAATTCAATTATATAATTTTTTTAATTTAAGAAATTAATATTTAAAGATGAAACTTAATTTTACAAAAAATAATAGCCAAAAGATGCAAATCTAATGGTTAAACAGTACAATACATATAAATCCATAATTTTTATATACAATCATACCAAAATATAGTTCAAATATATTTTGATTTTAAAATAAAAACGTAAACATATTACAAACTGAAAAAATATTTTTGGATATTTAAAAAAAAACATAAATAAACCTCATCTTATATAATAAATATGTACTATAATACATATAATATTTTAATTAAATATAAATAATAATCTTATTTTATAATATGTTAATACCCACGTAAATCGTGGGAAAATTATCTAGATTCAATATGATGTATATGTTAGTATATGAAATTTTCTGAATGATCTTTAATTATTATAAGATGAACTCTACTTTTGAGAGTTTTATATTACCTGGGAGTGGAATCAATAAGCTCAACATCGTCATATGTTAGCCAAGAAGGTACCATAAGTTTGACATCATGTGTATTTTTTGGGATTGCAATGATTGTAAAGAAGCAAGTATGAGAGAGATGAAAAGGAAAGTTGATGAAAGTTTGTAAGTTATTGTTGTTTTTTTTTCTTTGGATTGAAAAAAATGTGAAAATGTTGTATACATGTTTACTATATATATATATATATAGTAAATTTATCACATTATTAATGTTCACCAATAAAATTTTACTCAAATATAAATAGAAAATACATTAATATATAAATAATTCTTTTTATAGTACTGTATTAATGATTTTATTGCATCAAATAAAAATAATTCTAAATCTGTATGGTGTTATATAAATAATCTTTGACAAATTAGTTAACACCATTTGTTAACAAAAAACATCATATTAAATTTTTATATACTAAATTTTTTTTCACATAATAATAATCCAAATATTTTATAAAATCTATATATTCAAAATTCAAATTCTAAATTATTGGTATAACAAAGATATTAATAAAGTTTTTACAACCACCTATATGTATTTAATAACACACATTTTTTTATCAGAACTCAATTTAAAAGATGGTTTCTAATACTTTTGAAAAGAAATGTAAATAAAAGAATTAAATGGTGACATATGATGGAAAAGAGTATTAAGGGTACTCTACCTTAGGAATGGTCAGACTTTCTAACAACAACATTCTTTTGGTAAATTTTCTTCTTTTCTTTTCCTTTTAATTTTCTTTATTTTCAATCAAAGTTTATAATATAAATATATGACTATGTACGTGGACATTAATGTATTATCCTAGTTTCGTATGCAATCATTATTAATGTTGATATCAAAAGTTATTAATTGGGCAAATGTCTAAAATAGCATCTTTTTAAATTTTTGTTCCAAAAATAGCATCATTAGTTTAAATTTCCAATAATAATAAAAATTTAAGATTAAAATGCATTAAAACTATATTTTAATAGAAAAAAATTAAACCCTAAATTAGAAATAATGAACTCAAATACAATATTTTAAATTTATGTATAATTTATTTAGAATAAATAAGTATTTTCACATAAGTATTTGTACTATTTTTGAGAATTTAATTTTATGATGCTAGATTTGGATGAAAAACTTTAAAATGTGCTAATTTAGGATATTACTCTTATTTTATTAATTTGTTTAGTTAGATAATTTTTCTTGTTTGGTATCTTATTTATTTTTTCGTAAAGATATAAACAAGTGACGTGCACATAATTAAATGTTGTGTAAGTACTATTTCTAACAAATGATGTTATCAAATAAAATAAAATCATAATATTCATGAATATATAAAATGTTTATATCTAATTTTCTCTTTATTTATATTGTTTGCTTACGTGTTTTAGCTGATTCGTTATAGAAATTGAATATATAAAATGTTTATGAGTTCATATAATTTTACATAAAAAGAATTGATGTTATTTTAATTATTTTGGTCATTAATTGGAATGCAGATGTACGCTAGAACTGCCTATATTCGATGGTATAGTATGTGTTTGGTTAAGTCCATAAAACACTATAACACAACAGCTAAGAATAAGACATCAAATCTGAGATATTTTTGGTTATGTTTATTTAATATTTTGCTTTTTATGCTTATGTATTCATGTCACATAATCTATACTTTTGTTTTTGTCTTTACTTTTCACGATTTCAATTGGTATTGTAATTGCTTTTTATGTTTAAAACTTTTTACTCTGTATATCTAATTTTTTCCTTTATTTATATTGTTTGCTTATGTGTTTCAGTTGATTCGTTTTATATCAAATATTTATGAGCTCATTTAATTTTGCATCAAAAAATAACTGATATTTCTTTTAATTATTTTTGTCATATTAATTAGAGAGGAGTTGTATTCTAAAATTTCCTATATTCATCTAAGTGTAGGTAATATTATTTCGTGTTATTATTTTAGTGTCCTTTTTCACCGAAGTTTATGGTTCAAGATCCCTTTTTCAGTTGATTTAATTTGATAATTTTAAAAATAAATTTATTTACAAAAACTAAATTAAATCATATATGTTGAACTAAAAGTGAGTTTAGAAAAAAATATTTACATATCATAACAAAAAGAGATATGATTAAAAAATTAATATGACCAAAAACTATTATTCCTTATATATTAAAATAGAAGTGAACTTTGAAAAAATGTTTACATGTTATTAAAAAAATTAACATAGCAAACAAATTATGAATTATTATCTTTTATATATTAAAAGAGAAGTGAGTTCTGAAAAAATACTTGCATATCATTAAAAAAGATAACATAGCCAAAAAAATGACATGAAATTTAATCACATGTCAAATGGTAATTTTAAACATAACTTTATTTCTAACAAATAAAATAAATAATATATATTAATCTAGAAATGTGTTTAGAAAAAATATTTAATATCATATATATTTTCAATTTTATGGTTTTATTTAAGTTTTATATATTTATAGTTGTTTCAAGTAATTAATTTAGTTTGAAAAAGTATTATGAATAATTTATATTTTTTCAATCATTGTTATTACTTTTAAATATCTATTAAGTTTTTCATATTTTAATCAACATCTAATTATATAATTGATAATTTTAAAAATTAATATTTAAAGATGAAAATTAAATTTACAAAAATAGCTAAAAATATACAAAACTAATGGTTAAAAAAATGTATTATATTTAAATTCATAATTTTTAATATACAATCGCTGCAAAATATAGTTTAGATATTTTTTGATTCTAATATAAAAATATAAGTGTATTACAAATTTAAAAAGGGCAATTGACTAAAATAGCACCATTTCAAGTTTTTGTTCTAAATATAGCATTAGTGATTTAAATTTCCAAAAATAGCATAAATTTAATACTAAAATAATTGAAAACTTATTCTTAATGAAAAAAATTAAAACCCTAAATTGGAAAAAGTGAACCCAAACATTATGTTTTAATTTTATATATATTTTATTTAAGGTAAATAATTATTTTTACATAATAATTTATACTATTTTGGGAATTTTAGTTTTATTGTGCTAAATTTAGAAGATAAACTTAAAATGGTGCTATTTTAGGGTATTAAATATATAAACATAAAAAGCTCATCTTATATAATAAATAGGGCAAATGTCTAAACTAGCACCTTTCTAAGTTTTTGTTCTAAAAATAGCATCATTAGTTTAAATTTCTAATAATAGCACAAATTTAACATTAAAATGCATTAAAACTATATTTTAATAGAAAAAATTAAACCCTAAATTGGAAATAATGAACCCAAATACAATACTTTAAGTTTATGTATAATTTATTTTGAATAAATAAATATTTTCACATAAGTATTTGTGCTATTTTTGAAAATTTAATTTTATTATGCTATATTTGGAAGAAAAACTTTAAAAGATGCTATTTTAGGGTATTACTCTAATAAATATGTAATATAATACATATAACATTTTAATCAAATATAATAATAATATAAATTTATAATATGTTATATCACAACTTGTGGATAAATTATCTAGTTTTACTACAATAATAATCCACCGATTTTACAATACCTAAGTAAGCAATAAATTTAATTAAATTCTTAAAATCTATCAAACAAAATACGCAAATTTAGATTCAATGGGAAAAAGATGGAAAGTTTAGTCCATGTTACACAAAATGGATGCAAAGTTAAACAAAATATGCATAGTTAATTTAATTATATGTTAATTATATATACTCATCACACTAATTTTAGTGACACATCACATTTTCAATATTCTAGCGTTTATAAAAGAAATGTTGAAGCTATTGAATAAAGATTTAACCTTTTGATATCTATATTTTTTTTTGTCAAAACCATCAAGTTAGTTTTTTGTCATTTATAATTAATTTTATATTTCAAAATCTTATTTAATGCTATAATCCTTTTATTTAGTTTAATCCAAACTTTTGAAAACAACAAAAAAGAACCAACTTTTGGCAGAAAGATTCCAACTTTTTGATTTACCAAAAAACTTTGATTTTTTTTTCAAACCATTGTTAAAGTTGGACTAAATAGAATTACTCAATAAAATTAGATATTAAAATAATTTGTTCAACAAAAATTTAGTATTTTTCATTTATGAAGAAATTGATGTTTTTTTTATCGAAACAGTATGAATGGTTCATGATTTTTCCCAATATGTTTTTTTGTAGTAAAAGATATATGAAGAAACCTATTTATCAACATGTCTAACTAAAAGATGTTTTTGTTTTGTAAAGATAGATATTTTAAGTTTTCAGTGCATTTATTATTAGTTAATAACAATGAATTGTAAAGTTCAAAAAAATAATTAAACTTTTGAATTACTATTGGATTAAAATTATAGAAAATTGTTATTCAGAGAAAACCATGCATTTATACTTAAATTTTAATATTTTTTCTTAATATGTGTAAAAACTATAAAACATCTATTATTTAAAAACAGAGAGAATATTAAAATAGCTTAAAACTTTTATATTAGAAAAAATTTAAACTTTAAATGAAAAATAAGAACACAAACATTATATTATTTATAATTTAAAATAGCTTAAACATTATATTACTTTTATTTATAATTTATTTATAAAAAATTATTTTCACGTAACAATTTATGTTATTTTAAAATTTTAATTTTAATGTAATAAATTTAGAAAAAATATTAAAAATATATTATTTTAAAGTATTACTCATTTAAAATTCTCTTAAACGAAAAAACAACAAAATTCTTATAAAATATGTATAAATATTTTTTTGAAAACTACAAATTTTTTATCTCACAAATATAATAAATACTATGTTTCACGTTTTAATTCTTTTTGTAGTTTAGTTAAAGTAAACAAATATTTTTGTATCGAATGATTTATACTATTTTCGAGAAAAAAGAACTAATCACAATATTTTGAAATAAAAATATAAAAAAAATATGGCATATTAAAGAAATTTTCTTTGATCTTTTTACTACAATTGGTATTGGGTCGGGACCGGTAGGGCACCACAGTCCTCATACGCCTTAGCTCACAAAACCCAATTTTTAAGACTACTTGTATTGAAACTCAATCTAATCTCATGTCATGGCAGTGTAGTCTCAACGCATTCGCAGCTTTTCTACTAAGACTTCAATCATATAAACTAATGTTCAGCTAATATATTTCTAACTCAACTCACTAAAACTGTTTCTTGGGATACAAGTAACACATAATATTTATATCTTTTATTAAAAACAAGATAAGAATGTTGCTTATTTTCTTTTAAACAAGAGAGAAGAGAAAAACAAAAAGCAAAACTATTACGATTCAAACTCAAAAGGCGTAGCAAAACGTTACATGTAAATTTTGTATTAAATTGAAGGTTTAGATACCTTTTGGCTTATTTCATAATTGGAATTTAAGGTTTCAATAACTGAAATTGCTCCATAAATCTGTGAGGCTCACCTCTGCTTCTGATTCGAACCAGTAATCTGCTTTTAACTGCAATGCACAAAACCAAAACTTAGTTAAAGTCACAATAATACCAACACAAAGATTGATCCATAAACACATATCTCTGGATCTAACTAAATTCTTACATCAGTATCTGAAGTTACTATTTTTAAGGAAGGAGTGTCTACTCCTCCAAATTGAGGAGCATTTTGATCAGACTCATGGCCCAACCTATCACTTGTTTCCCCACTGTCTCCTTTGTATTTGCTGCGACCATGTTTTTCACAGATAAATAGAAATAAGACAGAGAGAGGGAGAGAGAGAGAGAGAGAAGTGTTGCTAACTACTACCTTAATAGATAGACATCAATAGGCCCCATCCTACTCCTAATCACCATCCTGTATTGTCTTTGTGGAAAACTCATCACCTATTGTTACAAAAAAAAACCAGCTACTTAATTCACTTTGAGGACACATTTATGTACATATGAAAGCATGGTAAAAAAAACCCTTCACCTCATCAGGATCTGGAACTTCGATGTAACTAGCTGTAGGAGCTTTAATTGCCAGTAGTGTCTGGTTCTGTATCAACGGTTTAGTATGTTAAATAGCCGAAGGAAACATAGGATGATTTTCAACAACTAGTAAGAGAGGACCGACCTGAAAGTGTGGGAGGCTCGTTATATCTTCTTCAGTCATAAACATGTACCTGTTTAGTTCAACCATTGATATTAGCAAAGTTCTTGTGTAATACAAAAAGATGAGACTCAAATAAACTGGAATATAACCTTCTACAATATTCATCTTCCTCCAAGGATCTCAAAGCTTCTTGTCTTTCCCTGGGAACGTATGTATAAAATAATGGCATCTTAAAGCGATGTGGAGAAGGCATCAATGGATAAGTCTCCAAAATAAATATAAGAACATAAGCAACCAACCTTATAAGCTCATCCAACTTGCTTTCCTCAGATTGCATACTTTCAACTTCTGACTGAAAATACGTAGAGATGTAACTGGTTATTTATTGGGGGATTTGAAAATAAGTGTGTGAATTAACTACAATGTCGGATTGCCAACGCTGGAAAATCAAGAACATCAAATATCCCCAAAATACTGTGTTAAAGAGAAGAGGTTATTTAGACGAAAGAAAAGAGAGATAATGAATTCTTTCTTGACAGAAGGATTTTGACTATATGATAGTTTATTCCAATGTAGTAAGTTCTAAGAAAAGTAAATTGTGAAAATGCCAGTGTTTATGAACCTTAAGCCTAGCAATTTGATCTCCGAGGTCTTTCTGTCCAAGATTTTCAGCACCCCTGCAAAAATGGCCCAAACCCCAGGTTAGAAGAAATTACGTTGCACAGTATCCAAGTAAGAAACGATTTGTATAATTACTTCCAGCGGATATGGTTCTTTGTAGTTTTCTCTATCAATCCAATTCCTTCAAGGACATTTGTAATATCATATATCCTTCTTTTTTGTACCTGTTAAAGAGGAATCATAGTGACATAAGAGGTGTTACAAACAAACTTATGAAAATACCTAACAACTTCGAATTAGCAGCTAATGGTTTGTATATTAAACTCGTAAAGGGGTTACAAAGGTGAGCTTTTGGTCCACAAAATTCGTAATTGATATTTTGAGAGTAAGACATACATTTACATACATTACTCATACCTCCAAAACATCTGCACAATGATTAAGGTCAAGTGTTCCATCCTTAGCTTCCCGGATCAAATTGACGAATTTCTTAGTCAACAAACCTACAGAACAAAAGAGTCAATTATACACTTAGAGCTGTAATCCCCATAGAATCATAAACCTGATAAAAAGTAACAGAGCTTGATGTAATTGCGCTCTGCAGTTACCTAGAGAACTGTCATAACGGCAGTTATTAGTAGTTGACTTTGGGCCATCATTTCGTGCTTCTGCGCAAAAATCAATCACCACCACAATGCTGAATATGACAGATTACATTAATGGACGCATCGCATCTGAGATTAAGCTTGAGATCAGAAACAAGATACCAGCGTTTGCCATTCGCTTTCCAGCCTTTGACTGTTTAGTACCCGTTGACTTGTTTCCAGGTTTACTCTCTTGAGGAGATTCTTGTTTCATTAATACTTTAGCTATATCTATGGTTTCTTCAGGCATGTTGGTAACGGATCCAAGCTGGTTACGATGATTCTTTCTACTTTTCTGCTGCAAAATATTAACAAGATAGTATTACTTGATGTAACTTTGAACGAAACATCGGAAACACCATAGGGAATTATGTTCATTGAACAAGTTTCAATGTTCATACAAGCCGCAATTAATAAGCTCCCCCAAGTTATTGAACTGGAGACAAAAAAATAGCAAATTTGAAATCAGATATTCATTGCTACGATGAAGAAAATTGAAAACTCGAGATCCATACTAAGAAATGTTTCCCTTCATGACAAAGTTCATTTATTTTTGTCGCGAAATTTGCGATCAAAAGTTGAAGAAGAAAAGGTGCCTGCAAAATTAAGTCTAAAACCATCAAACTGGAGCGAAACAGATAAAGCAAAAACTCACAGCTTTCTGAAAGATTCGCGAGTAGGACTCGTCCAAGTGAGCTGAAATATGCGGAGACTGAGTATTTGGAAGCGGCTCAGAAACCGAGAAAGGCCGATTCATAGAAGGAGTCGAAGAAGAGTAACGAGGATCAGGGGCAGAGACAGATTGGAGTAGTTCAAAGCGGAAAGGAGATCGGTGGTAAGCGAGAGTCGGATCTTCACTAGAGTTCGATGCCGCTGCCATGTACGCCAGAGAATCTCCGGTAGTAGGAGATAGGTAAAGTAATATCAAAGCGATTTCCGGCGAGAATATTCGGTTAGGTTTGTCGGAGGGAAAAAGCAATCGAGAGGTGAAGAAGAGGGAAGATGGAGGAGAGAGACGAGAGGAAACAGCGGGAAGAAGAGGAAGGGTAAAATAGACTTTTGAATTTATTAAACACAATAATATATAAAATTAAGATTTATAAAAGAGCGGTCGGCGAAAAACTTGGAAAATCTCTAATTTTTCTTTCGACTATTAATTTCGACTAAAGTCACTAAACCGTGAATTGGGCTTTATTTGGGCTTCAACTATGCTTGGGAAAGTGTCCAAACCAGATTTCCAATTTTTTAAAAGAAATATAAAAAGTCTAAAAAAGAAATATATTTAGCAAAGACAAAATCAAATGGACATGTGTCCAATGGTCGATGAAGTGAGCAAATGTATGTGAACTTCAAGAGTTTTTATAAAGCATATTTGTCAGAAAAAAACGATACATTTAATCACAAACATGTATAATCGTGGGATTATTTTACATCAACTACAAAGTCATGTCAATTACTACTTTAATTTTGTTTATTTTGAATTTAACATAAGAATATTTAAAACAAAACTATTTCATTAAAGAAATGATTTATGTTTGTTTTTCCGTTAGTCGAAATGACGTGATTGCCGCGTAAGATACATATTCAAAAATAACATCATTTTGTCGAACTCGTTTTCGAATGAATTATAACAAAAACGACATTGTTTTTAAATACAAATCTTATATCGTTTTAGTAAAAAAAATTAGAAAATAGAAATCAAAACGACGTTAGATTTAAATATGTATCTTACATGGCAGCTATGTCATCTCGTCTAATAGAAAAACAAACAAAAATTTTTTTTGATGAAAATAGTCTCATTTTAAATGTTTGTGTGTTAAAGTCAAAAATAAATAAAAATAATATAACAATTGATATTGTTTGATAATTCATATATAAATAATTTTACCATTACAAATTTGTGGTGGAATGGACCGTTTTTTCAGTTTAAAGAGAATCGAGTGCTAAGAATTTCATGCGGATAAATTTATTTTAGTGTATTGAATATGAAAAATCAGTTTTATAGTTATCTAGAACAAGTTTCATTTTTTATTAATTTAAAAACAAAATTATTATTGTTTAGTGTTTTTATGTGAATATTTATTTTTTTAATTTTAAGAAAGTTCATATAACCTCTTATCTATTCAATAAAATTTTCTAGTGTTAAAATTATTTTGCTAAATATCTTCTCATATTTTATCAGAACACACAAGATTGAGACTTATGAAGTCTTCTACTTCCCAGAGCCGTAGATCAAAGAATTTTGTTTGCTATTGACTCCAAAGAAGAAAGCTCTTCTTCTGCTCCCACTTTAAATCTAAGAAGAAAGATTTTGAAGAAATCCCATATAAAGTTTGTGTCGGTTGGAGTATGGTTCATGAAAAATTATGGAAACTGTAAGGTTAAGCAAAAAGGCGAGTTTTTGCTCATATTTGTTTGTTAGTTGTAGGTATTGCGTTTGTGACTATAATAAATTATTGTTTGTTTATCTGTCGTACTTACATGTAGTCAATCGTATTGGTTAAACGTTGCAGTTTGCATTATAATTTTTTTGACCGTTGAGTAAAACAACGATGTTTTTAAAATCTACGATCAGTAAACAAACGAATAACATATAACACAGTTAGATCCACAGTATTAAGCGCAACCATAACCAGCGGCAAGTAAACAAATCGTTATTTCATATTGATAATAGAAAGTATGTGAAAGTTTAGCATTTATAATTTCGGTCTGAAAATCAAAATTTTCCACCATTCTAAACACGGTTAACATATTGAAACTTTGTTTGATAGCTATGTGTTAGTTTGATGGTTATGCCGGTGGATTGTAGGAATGAATTTGTGAATGCAATAGAAATTTCTTTGATAGCTATGTGTTTATTGGTACAAATTCTGATGTGGCTCACATTCAAGATTTTTTATTGAATGTATAAGAGAAAAAAATAGATTACTAAAGTGTAAATTATTGTTGATTAATGGATGACAAACAAATAGCAATTAAAATTTCAATAGTTGTGGAAAAATTTCTTCATCAAATAAATCATAATTTTGCATTTCCACGTTTAATTTTGCAATTTTATGTTAAAAACGTAATTTTATAATTTTATAAAAATATTATTTTTTGTAAAAAAATTATTGATTACTTATTATAAAATATATTTTTGAATCATTATTAATACAACAAAAATTAAATGTAAATGGATTTAATAAAATATCATTTTTTAAACCAAAAACTATTTTAATAAATGAGTTTTTAATAATTACTCGTTTAAAAATTTTCTCTCTCATGCGATCTCGTATGCGATTATCTCGGCATCTTCATCGGTGGCAGTTACTGAAGATTTTCTGCCGTCGATGTGTGTTTCTCTTCTCCCTGAAGAGCGTTATCCGTCGATTGATGACGGTTTTCTCCAACATTTCGACATCCCTTTTTATAAATTCTCACTTCTTTCTTCTACTCGTTTCAAAACCATCCTCTGCATTTTTCACCATTTCTGTTTACCAGTCTTTCACTGCAACCATGTCGGATTCCTTGTCTAAGCGTATGCAAGATATTTCTCTCGGAATATCTCAACCCGTAATCTTACTACCCGCAGAAATTTGTACACAGGCGGTGCATGAAACTCGGTTTTCCCTTATCGGAAAACCGGTTAATCCCCGCCGTCAAAACCTCCGTGCTCTTATGACTACACTTCCGCGTCTGTGGAGTGTTGGGGAGACTATCATCTCCAGGATCATCCATGACAACCAAGTCCAATTCCTTTTCCAAACTGAGGAAAATCTCATAAATGTTCTTCGCTAGAGTCCATGGAGTTTCAATGATTGGATGGTGATTTTGCAAAAATGGTCTCCCATTATCACAGATTCAGAGATGAAATCAATACTCTTTTGGGTTCAAATCCGCGGTATCCCCTTACAATTTCTTACATACCATATGATTATGTGCATTGCGGGGAATCTCGGTTCTTTGATTGAATCAGATTTCAATACCGAAGGGGCTCATAGGGTTGAATTTGTAAGAGTTCGAATCCTATTAAACATCGATAATCCCCTACACTTCCAAAGAATCTTCAAATTCGGAGATGACGAAGTTGTTCTTCGGTTCCGTTACGAGAAATTGAGGAATTTCTGTAACATTTGCGGTTTTCTTACTCATAAGGCTTCGGAATGCCCAAATGTTGATGTACCTCCGCCGGCGGCTTCTTCAGACGACTCTGATGACGGATCCGACGGGCCTGATTCTGCACCGCCACCGGGATTTGTTAATTCCACCGATGTTCAGTCGCTGCAACTCGATGCCGGAAATACCATCACACCGATTGCAAAAAGACGCAAAACGGAACCAGGTTTAATCTCTCAAACCAGTTGGTTTAATTTAAATTGCATTTGGTTTAATTTAAATTGCATTTGGTTTAGAATTAAGAAAGAGTTAATTCAATGCCTTGGTTTAGAGAACAAAACCGGAATTGATTTGGGAGGCTGGAAAAAAAAAATTTAGCCATACTCGGTCCAATTTAATTAAACCGGCCGGTTTGGTCTTTAGTATGAGGATGTATGGTATCTCCGGATGGGCTTCAGTACTTTTGGATTTATTCATTCAGTTTGTGGGCCGATTTCAAGTGGAATTCGATTGGGTAATGTTTATTGGAATGATATACCGATCAATATTTCTGAGCTGTTTGAATAAGAGGAACAAAAGGGATTCTGCTAAAATTCCATGTGCGGAATTACACATCATTAACCAAAAATTTGGTTGTATGTTCAAATTAGGTGATGGTATGGTGGGCCATATACCACCAGGATGCAAATGAATATTGCATTTTGGAATTGTCGGGGTCTGGGAGGGTCTCTGACAATTCAACGCCTAAGGGGGATAAAGAAGGATTATTCCCCGGACATACTCTTCCTAGTGGAAACTAAGAATAAAAATGATGTAATACATGATGTAGCAGCTATGTTAAATTATAAATGTGTTCTGTGTATCCCTCCTAAAGGAATAGGAGGGGGTTTAGCATTATTCTGGAAAACTACAGTTTCAGTTTCTATTGTAAGTTCGGATGATCGTCTTGTGGATTGTAAAATTATGAATAATGGGTATGATTTCTTTTTGTCTTGTATTTATGGTCATCCTATCCGTAAATTTAGACATAATCTTTTGGAAAGATTACAAAGAATCAACTAGTCAAGAAGAGGACCATAGATTATGTGTGGGGATTTTAATGAAATTCTACACACTACCGATAAGAAAGGAGGTTCTATTAGAAAACCGTGGACTCTTCTCGATTTCCAACATATGGTTTCAGCATGTAATATGTCTGACCTCAAGTATATTGGGAATAATATGACTTGGGTAGGCAAACGACATAATCATCGGTACAGTGTTGGTTAGATAGGGTGTTAGTTAATCAAGAATGGAAAGCAAATTACCCTTCTTCTACGGTGCAGTATTTGGATTTATTAGATTCAGATCATAGACCTGGAATAATAAAGATTAGACGTACTTCGGAATATGGGAGAAGGATGTTCCGATACGATCCGAGATGGTCTAAACACTCAGATTTTGAAAACATTGTCTCAGAATCATGGAATGGTATTTCGAACTCAGATAGTTCATTAGCTTGGCGTTTAAAAGCTTGCAGAATGACAATATCCAAATGGAGGAAATAGACTTTCATCAATTCGAGTCATAGAATCAGACAACTATCTACTAATTTAGATTCAGCTAAAATAGATCCTCGTTTTGATTCCGTTCAGATTGCCCAGTTGAAGAAACAACTAGTAGATGCATATGCTGATGAAGAAATGTATTGGAAATTAAAAAGCCGAAATCAATGGCTTCAGGAGGGAGATAAAAACACTAAATTCTTCCACGCCACCACAAAAAATAGAAGAGCGAAAAATATCATTAATTCTATTAAAAATTCCTCGGGGCTGGATATTTTTGGGAATGCAGCTATTGCTACTGAAGCACAAATATACTTTTTGAATCTATTCCGAACAACATGTCCAAATGATATGGATTATGCATTAAATATGGTGCCTAGAGTGGTTTCTGATGACATGAACGCAGCTTTGACTAAAGATATTTCAAAAGAGGAAGTACAACAAGCTATTTTTTCAATCGGTGCCAACAAAGCGCCCGGACCTGATGGCTATTCTGCAGCTTTTTACCATCAACATTGGAATATAGTGGGAGATGCAGTTTATAAAGAAATCCTTAATTTCTTTCAATCTGGGATAATGACATCCGATTTTAATCATACAAATCTATGCTTGATTCCAAAATCAAATCATCCCACTGATTTGAAGGATTTCCGCCCTATATCACTTTGTAATGTTTTTTACAATGTGATTTCCAAAATTTTGGTATTCAGATTATAGAAGATATTGGGTAATATCATTTCTGAAAATCAAGCAGCATTTATCTCGGGGAGATTGATAACGGATAATGTTCTGATTGCTCATGAAGCTTTACACTCCCTCCGAGTCCAAGATCACAGTGCAAAGACTTTTATGGCAGTAAAAACAGACATCAGTAAGGCTTATGATCGTGTGGAATGGAAGTTCTTGAGGCTGTTTTGGTTAAGAAAGGCTTCTCGAACATATGGATTCGTTGGATAATGGAATGTGTTACGTCGGTTTCATTCTCAATCCTGATTAATGGTAGTCCATATGGAAAATTTACACTAGAAAGGGGTTTACGTCAAGGCGATCCGTTATCACCATATTTATTTATAATTTGTGCTGACGTCTTGAGTATCCTTCTTCAAAATGCGGAAAGGAACGGAATGATTCATCCTTTACATATATCCAAGAATGGACCCACGATTTCACATCTACTATTTGCAGATGATTCGTTATTCTTTATCAAATCTGATATGACTAATGCCAACAATTTGAGAGATATACTTCACGAGTATGGTTGAATATCAGGTCAGATTATCAATCAGGAAAAATCTTCCATCATATTCGGTCAGAAAGTATTCCACCATTCGCGAGTAAGTATTCAGAATATATTGGGAATATTTACAATAGGTGGAGGAGGACGATACTTAGGATTGCCAGAACAATTCACTCGAAATAAGAGGCAGCTTATGCAATTTATTGTTGATAAAGTTCAACATCGTTTATCAGGATGGCAATCTAAATTTCTATCGCCAGCAGGAAAGGAAATCCTTATCAAAGCAGTGGGTTCGACCTTGCCTGTTTATTCTATGAACGTGTTTAAACTACCAGTTCAGATTTGCAAAAAGATCAATAAATCTTTAGTTCAGTTCTGGTGGGGAGCAACAACAGATAAAAAGAAATTAGCATTGGTATCTTGGAGAAAATTGGCAACTCCGAAGTTAGTCGGTGGATTGGGATTCCGGGATCTACAAGCTTTTAATCAGACCTTGTTAGCAAACTTATGTTGGAAGCTATTACACAGACCACACAATCTATTATCCAGGATATTAAAGAGCAAGTATTATAAGAATGGAGATCTTATATCTGCTAAATCAGGAACTCGACCCTCGTACGGATGGCAATCTCTTCTATATGGTCGACAATTACTTAAATTAGGTCTATTTCGTACAATTGGTTCAAGGAATTCGATTTTTCTTGGGGATAGAAATTGGCTTCCTATTTCTCCAGCTCGAGCTCCACGATTGCTTCCTTATACGAATCCTACTCTTACAATTGATTGTCTCATCGATAAACAAACAAGGCAATGGAGACATGATGTGGTACAGGATCTAATAGAAAAAGAAGATCATCAACAGATTTATAAATTACTCATACCAAATACTCCCTCAAACGATGGATGGTATTGGAAGTTCTCATCAAACGGTGAATATAATGTTAAATCTGGTTATCGTCAGGCGTTACACAGTACTAACGCTACCGAGACACAGTATCAACCCATTTTGGCAAACCATCAAGATTTGGCGAAAAAAATTTGGAAATTAAAGCTTCCTTCAAAGATAATCCATTTTTTATGGAAATTATTATCTAAAGCACTCCCTCTGAAGACACATTTATTTTACCAAAATATATGTTCGGATAATAAATGCATTCGGTGTATTGAAACCGAAGAAAATGAAGTTCATACATTTTTCACCTGTCCTTACGCCCAGATGGTATGGCGTAAGTTGGGAATCTCTACATCGGTAATTTGTAGTGATACTACAAATATTCATGACAATATCCGTTTCTTGATCGCAAGTTACGATCAATTTGATGAGAATTGTCCACACAAATATATTCCTTTTTATATTTTGTGGCTTTTATGGAAAGCAAGAAACGAAATTATTTTCAACAAAAAGGATAGAGATTTTCACACTCTACTGGATAAAGGATTTCAGAATGTTTCAGAATGGATTGGGAGTATGGGAACACTGACATGTACTGAGCCGTTGAGTGCTATAACAACTACTCCTAGATGGACACCACCTCCGCACAGGTGGTTTAAATGCAATTACGACGCTGCACACAAAGAAGGTTTTCAAGCATCGGGTATAGGTTGGATAATTCATGATCATAATGGTTATTTCCTATTTGCTGGAATGGGAAAATTCCAGGGGCGTCATTCGGTGGTAGAATCTGAGTTATCAGCATTAATTTGGGCTATACAAGGTACTTGGGCATTGGGGTTTCGAGATGTTATTTTTGAAGGTGATAATCTTTGTTTAAATAATATTCTCAATCATAAATCCAAAAATTATCATCTTCAACAATATATTCAGACGATTCAACAATGGGTTCCTCAATTTCATGGAATTTCATTCAAGCATCAACCAAGAGTTGGAAATCAAGTTGCTGACGCTCTTGTTTCATCTTCGATAAAATCTTATGTTGACTGTAATTTATTTAATGTTTGTCCTTACTTTTTAAGACAGTTTGTAAACGATGACATTTGTTTGTAATAAAATTATTATTGTTGGCAAAAAAAAATAATTACTCGTTTAAATGTATTAATTTCAATTTTGATAAATGAATTTTTAATTTTTATAAATACTTATTAAAAATCTATTAATTAAGTAACATTATTTTTTTTAATGAATTTCTTGATTTTTATAAGAAAATTTAATATCTCGAGAAAGATAGAAACTTGTTGACAAAGTTAATTCATTTCTAAATTTTCTCCTAAATCGTTTTCGTATAAAAACTCGAAATTTGGTCTCTGGACACAGAAGCCTTATTTGAAAGTTTGTTTCGACAGCGTGAAAATTCAAAGTGAAATCTGAAAAAGAAGACGAAGGAATCGGCTGAAAAGGGTTACTTCTCCATTGAATTATCCAGAGAAAATGGTACTGCTTTGTCTCTTTTCCTTTTTGTTTTCATGTCTGACGCTCAGTTTCCATCGACTTCTCTCCATTTCCAGATCCGATTCATATTATTGCAGAACAGACAAGGGAAGACTCGTCTTGCCAAGTACTATGTTCCTCTAGAGGAATCCGAGAAACACAAGGTCGAATACGAGGTAATTCAAGTTACTCAATCCTAATCTTCATCTTCTATCCTTTTTCTTAGTCCTACGCTCGTGTTTCTGATTCTTGCTTTTTATCTTCCTCCCAGGTTCATAGGTTAGTGGTGAATCGCGACGCAAAATTCACCAACTTCGTTGAGGTTTGTAGTTTGTACGACGAAATTAAAACACTTTATACGTTATTTTGATCGATTTGAAGAGCATTGGGTTGTTGAAACTGTGAAATTTTCTTCAATTGGGGCATTAGAATTGTTGTTTTAGTACTTTTATGTCCACATCTTATAACCTTGATGAAATCTGATTGTAGAATGCCTTTTCTTCATGTATGGATGAATCTATTCTGCAACCATTTTCAGTTTAGAACACACAAGGTTATATACAGGCGTTATGCTGGATTGTTCTTCTCCTTGTGCGTGGATATAACCGACAATGAATTGGCTTACCTCGAATGCATTCATTTGTTTGTGGAGATATTGGACCATTTCTTCAGCAATGTCTGTGAGTTAGATTTGGTGTTTAATTTCCACAAGGTACGGAAAACAACTCTGTGTTTCTACATTTGATCTGTGTTCTTACATTACTAATTGCTACTATGACTTCAATTAAAAAGGTGTACTTGATACTCGATGAATTCATTCTTGCTGGGGAGCTACAAGAAACAAGCAAAAGGGTGTGAATATTTATATGTGTTTCTTCAAATAGAATGTATCACACTTGCTCTCTTCTCAAGATCTAAACTTTTATGTTGCAGGCAATCATTGAAAGGATGACAGAGCTCGAGAAGCTAGAGTGATGAAGGTTTCTCAAGAATCACTTCCTACTTGGTACTTTTCCAAACACTTTTGTCTTTCTTTGTGTATTCAAAGATTGTCATTGCTTTGTTGAGTTAAAGACAATGGTGTTTCAAGTATCTTTGGTGAGTCAATTTATCAGAATTAGCTTTAAAAGATTCTTGTAATAAACAAGAAGATCAGTGATCTTGTTGTATGAACATATCTTTGTCTTGTTCAGCTTCTTCATATGACATTCAATGGCTTTGCTCTTTGCAAGAAATGGAATCACCAATCTCCAGTCAACAATTTCAGTAACATCAATTCTATATTACACTTAGCAGATGCAAAGAAACTAACGCCTTTCTTTTTTCAGAAAATCTCTTAACCTAAGTGGTCATCATATTCTTCTTCTTAAGATAAAACAAAACTCCTTGTATATCACAATTACCACTTAACTTATGCAATATCCATGGAAAGAAAAGGAGCTCTTTAAGTATTTAAAAACCGAAAACCGAATCGAACATTTAACCGGATATGTTTTTGGGTCATGTTTCAACCAATTGGATCGGATTTTTTATTTTTAATAATAAATATAAAAATATAGAAAATTTAAATTCAAATACAATAACCTAATTGAAATAAATTTCTATGAATTTGAAACATTGTTTTATTAATAAAAACCATTATATAAAAACTACAATATTTTGGTTTTATGATTAAAAAAAATATTATATAGAAACAAAATTCGAGTTTTTAATTGATCCAGACTTAGCAAATTTTTGGTTTTTTCCAAATTTTAAAGGAATTTTTGGGCCAATTAGTATTTTTTTTTAAACCCAAACCGGACTGGTTAGATTTTTGGATTGTTTTTTAATTTTTACTGGATTTTAAAGAGTTTTGGGTCAACTAATTTTTTTAGTGTATTTTTTGGAATGTTGATCTATTATTATTAAATAAATTTGATAAATCGAATCATGAAAATGACTTGTGTGACTTGAAACCATAATTAATAATCTCATATCAATGACTATTAGAATGATCTTTACATTATTATTTAATTAGTACATTTCAAAAAATAATATTAAAACTATAAAATATCATTTTAAACTAAATTATAGATAAATGAGTTAAAAAATAAATAATAAATATATAGAAAGGTTAAAATAATCAAATACATTATGAAATCTAATATTTAATTTGATTTTAGTTAATTCATTTGATTGATTTTTTTATCAGAACACAAAATAAATTAAATACAATAACACTTAAAAACTTCATCACTTTAAATCATGAAACATCGATATGGATACATATTATATAAAACAAATGTCATAAAGTTTTAATAATTTTTTACCGGTAAATTTAACAATATATTAAATTTAAAAATATTATATATGTTGTCTAAAACAATTTTAATATTTATATAAATCATAATATTTTTCAAAGTTACTATTATATATAACTTAAAATATTTTATTATACATGATATACTAGCAATATTTCACTTTAACAAATGTAAATTTAAAAATAACCATAATCATTTAATTTACAATTAACACAAAATAATTTATTTACAAATTCAAACAAATGAACCAGTTTATTTTAAATCGATATGGCTAATTCGAATTAGAGTTTATTGTAAGATCTATTCTTATTTTACAAATCAACAAAATACACATTTATATTGATTTAACATTTCTTAAAAAATGATAAACTATAATTTGCTTCATTAAATTTTTAAAAAATCAAAATATAGTAAAATGTTAAAAAAATATATAATTATGTACGTGTAAAATCCTAGTAATAATATATTTTAAGAAGTTCAAAACTGAAAATAAATTGTTGCTATTGTATTTAATATTGATGATGAAAGTATCAAGAAGAAAATGCTTGGAATTTTCATGTAACAAAAATTTATTTCTAAGAAAAACAAACACAAGAATGAACAACATATTATATTCATTAGTTAACAACCAATGAAAATTCTCCACAATAGAAATACATATCACCACCTTACACATACTCATGCCCCTATAGAAGTCTCTATCATGAACTTACACATTGTTAAGACACCTTTGCTTTAGTAAATAAAGTCAAGACATATGCAAAGTATACGTAGCTAAGAAGTTAAAGAAAGAAAAAAGCAAAAAGGATAAAAAATACCTCTTCATGTCACAATTTTTCGTGTAACTCTGTAACTACACAGAACATGTGTGTACCTTTCTGTTCCTCTGTTTCACATACTCTTTTTTCCCTGTGGAGTTTGGCCAATGGATTCCAACTGGTTCCTCAGATTTTGATTATCCTCCAAGAGCCTATCATACTCCAGAAGGAATCCATCAGCTTGTTTTCTCAGAGCCTCTGTTTCAGCTTGTACAGTGTTAAGTTCTTTCCCTTTTGTTTCACCTTCAGATTCTAGTTTCTTGATCTTTGCCTTTAAGGCCGTGATTTCTTCCCCGAGGGCTTTAACTTCATCGACACTTGCATTTTTCCCATCTTCAAACCCTCGGTTTTGTTTCTTCGCACTTTCCATTGTCTTCCTCAGCAAACGGAGTTCTCTAATGTAGTGGTGAAGTCGGTCAATCATGAGAGACAGAAACAGCATAAATCCTGCGTTATAGATGTTCAATATCGTCAAAAAAAGTAATAGAACAAACATTCATGTAGTCTGATGCAAATGAACAATATGAAGGATGAACTGAACCAGGTTGATGATAAGTGCTAAATCGACAATGCTTCAACTGAATCAGACTAACTTCTACACTATATTTAAGCTAGAACCGATGGAGATTTGTGTTCAAAAGACCGATACAAACATTAGAAATTGATCAATAAGACAATAGTAACACTACATATTGCTATTAAATCTAGTATCAACTCAATACTAAGGATGAAGAGCGATTCAAGGCCATAAAACAAAATCGCATTTGCCCACAAAATTCCTATTGATTCCATAAAAATTCCAAACAACAAGCATAACCAATCGAAGAACGCGTACTCAACCATGGAGGAAAAAATTAAGGTAAGAAGAGGAATATACCCATGAGAGAAGCCTCGAGCATATGTTTGGACGCGAGAACCTGATCGGTGGGATTAATAGCTCCAGCATCAATAGATCGGCGTTGGATCTTAAGCATACTGTAGACGCTGGAGAGGAGGACAACGAATATGGTAGTGCCGATGGTTTTGACGACGACGGGGCCACGACCGCGTTTGATGCGATCGAAGATCATGATGATGAGCTTACGGAGAGGCGTCTTGAAGAGAAGAAGCAAGATGAGAACCATCTCGGAGAAAATGAGGGTGTAAAGGAGGTAGATCATCGTCGCGATGAACTATAAACCCTAGATCGGAGAGAAGAAATCTGATCTGCTCTGGTTTTTTCTATTTCTTTAATTTTCTTCTGTCGGCAGCATTGGCCTCTCTGTCCAGAGTCGAGACTCAATATATACACATTTAAAAAAACCGCGTAACGCGGATTTTATTTAATATCTGCTTACATTTTGTTTGGGACGTAAACTATAGAGAAATATTTTAAAAGATCATAAAAATTATTTTTTAAAAAGGCACAAGCACTAAGAATGATTTTTTAAAGAATATAAAATTTAAATATATTTATTATTTAAGTTTTAAGTTTTTTATAAATTTTAGAGTTTAGTATTTAGTTTTAAATTTTAATGTTTAATTTTAATTTGTGTTATTTTTGAAAATAAAATTAATGATATTTTTGGAAAATAAAACTGTTGATAGTATTTTTGTAGTATTTTTAAGAATTACCCTAATTATAACATATTTTTCTTATAACCAAACAAAAAGTGAAAAGAAAATTCAAATCAAGAGGAGGAAACCAGTTGATTTCTTATCCTTGGATCTTTTACATTCAATGATCATTACTGTTTAGTTCAAAATATAGAACAAATATTAATTTTTTTACTAGCAAAATATTTATTAATTAATTAATTATTTTTGCATTACAACTGGATTAAATATTTTAAAATTTGAAGTATTAAATAAATTAGTATAATATTATAAAAAAATATTATATACCCACTATATTAATGTTTATTATATACAATCCTATTAAAAGGAAATATTGAATTAGTCATATATTTTATTAATTATCACTGTACATAGACTGTTAAATGATTTAAAAATTGATTTTTTTAGATTTGAAAACTTTTTCATGTACACGTAAACCATTAAATAATGGGTTGACTATTACACTATTAAGTGTCCAACAACTACTTCCCAAATTTATTGTCTCTTCGGCCAATCCTTAGTACATATAAGAAACATCGACAAGCTGGACAATTTAATTACACCTTTTCCTCCGTTACACAAAATCGCGATTACTTAACGCGAAAGCTTTAGAGAAAAAGCTTAAAGCCCAGAGATTTTTTAAGCCAAGAGAGATGGAAATGGAGAAGCTCTTCCCATTACACAGACAAATTCGATGTTAATCTCTTCGGATAATTCAGTAAATAGAAAGTTTGAGAGAGCAAACAGAAATGAGATTCGAGTAAGACATCTAATTAGATATTGTTAGAAGCAACAAACTAAATAAACGATTTCTCTATTATTCATGTATAATACGAAGATGTTACAGTATTTATATTCGTATACATGATGAGATAACCGAAATAAGTTAACCAAACTAAACCACACTAAACCAATGTCTAAAACCCCCCTCAAGATGGAACTTCGTAAATGTTTAGAAGACCCATCTTGGAAATTAGAGTATGAAAATGAGTACAAAACAGAGGTTTAGTGAGAACATCAGCTAATTGATGCTCAGAGCGAACATGAAGTGTCTTCAGGACTCCTAAGGTAATCTTCTCGCGAACAAAGTGACAGTCAATGTCGACATGCTTCGTACGCTCGTGAAAAACAGGATTTTTCACAATATGAAGAGCCGCCGTACTGTCACAAAAGAGAATGGCCGGAGAAGAAGGAGATGTCTGAAGATCAGTAAGAATCTGAGTGATCCAAACAAGTTCTTTAGCTCCACAGGCCATCGCCCTGTATTCGGCTTCAGCTGAACTACAAGAAACAGTAGGCTGTTTCTTTGTTTTCCAAGAAACAAGAGAATCGCCGATATACATACAATAACCTGTTACAGAACGTCGAGTAGTCGGACAAACTGCCCAATCTGCATCTGTGAACCCTTTTAAAGATCGATCAGGAGCAGTAGAATAAAAGAGACCTTTACCAGCACTGCCTTTCAAATACCGAAGGAGTTTATGAACTGCCTTTAAGTGAACTTCTCGTGGAGCAGAGGAGAATTGGCAAAGCTTTGAAACTGCGAAAGAAATATCTGGTCTCGTGATGCAAAGGTAAAGGAGACGGCCAATCAGTCGACGATAAACACTCACATCAGGAAGAAGAGGAGTATCATCTTTGTGCAGAGAGTGATTGGGTTCTATGGGAATGCTAGAAGGTTTGCTGCCCAAAAATCCAGTATCGGAGAGGAGTTCCAGAGTATACTTTCTCTGACAAATGGAAATCCCTTGAGCAGAACGAGCAATTTCCAAGCCTAAAAAGTACTGCAGATTGCCAAGATTGCGAAGTTGAAAATGAATATTCAACTTATCAATCAACGGAGGCACCACACTGTCATTATTACTGGCTATAATAATGTCATCCACATAGACAAGAATAGCCACAAAAGCATCATTAGATGTCCAGGTGAATAAGGTATGATCGCCATAGGATTTTGAAAAACCCAATTCATGAAGAACCGAAGAAAACTTAAGATACCACTGACGTGATGCTTGTTTAAGTCCATAAATGGATCTGTGCAGTTTGCATACCAATGGTCCTGAAAGATGAGAAGCTTGAGATGTGTCATAACCAGGAGGAAGATCCATGTAAATCTTCTCATCCAAATTTCCATTGAGGAAAGCATTAGACACATCCAGTTGTGTTAAACTCCAGTTCAATTTTGCTACAAGACAGAGTAAGATTTTGACAGTTGCAAAACAGAGAAAATATCATTAAAATCAAATCCTTCCTCTTGAGTATATCCTTTAGCAACTAATCGAGCCTTATACCTTTCAATACTCCCATCTGCCTTATGTTTAATTTTGTAAACATACTTGCAACCAATTGCCTTTTTCCCAGGAGGCAATGAACAGATAGTCCAAGTACCAGTTCTCTCCATAGCCTTTAACTCCTCACTCATAGCATCACACCACACTAAATGTTTCTTAGCTTCTGAATATGTACGTGGTTCAATAGAGTGAGAAATATTAAGAATAAAAGAGCTAAATGGAAAGTTCAGTTTACTATAAGAGATATAGTCAGATATAGGATAAGGAGTAGAAGAGAAAGTAGTATTATAACAATAATAATCCTGCAAATAATGAGGAGGTTTGGTATGTCTACGAGAATGCAATGCAGAAGGCATGGAATTCTCAGATGATGACATTTCAGAATGTGGAAATGCATCAGAAGATGAAGGTGCAGATTGCATCATATCATCATGGGCAGCAGGGAAAGAAAGATGAGGAAAGAAGCTCCTAACATCATCCGTCAAAGCAGATGATGCAAATGGAAAAATATCCTCATGAAAAATAACATGCCTCGAAATCGAAATGATATTACTCTCCAAATCTAACAACTTGTACCCTTTATACCCAGAAGGATAACCCAAAAATACACAAGCTCTAGCTCTAGGCTAAAATTTATGTCTTTGTTTTTGGGAGGTGGACACATAACAAAGACAACCAAATGTCTTTAAGCTACGGTAATCAGGAATGGTTTGGGTTAATACTTGATAAGGAGACTTATTCTTCAGAACAGGGGTGGGTAATCTATTGATAAGGAACACAGCAGTCATGATACAATCACCCCAATACTGTAAAGGTATATGAGATTGAAACATCAAGGATCTAGCAACATTTAAAATATGTTGATGTTTGCGTTCTACAACAGAATTCTGTTGAGGTGTTTCGGGGCATGAATGATAAGCTATAATCCCTCTTTTTAGATATAAATCTGTGAATTTCAACTCATGAGCATTATCAAATTGAACACCTTTGACTTTAACACCATATTGTGTCTCAATCATTGTGAGAAAAAGAGGAAAAACAGAGAGAACATCGGCTTTAGATTTTAAAAGATAAACCCAAGTAGCTCTACTATGATCATCAACAATGGTTAAGAAATATTTAAAACCATCATGAGTAGGAAGAGAGAAAGGACCCCAAGTGTCTATATGTAACAATTCAAATGAACTATTACATATGTGAGCATTTGATTGAAAAGACAAATGTTTCTGTTTAGCTAAATGGCAAATACGACAGTGAGTGTCTTTATTCTTAAAGTTCTTAGGTAAAGACAATGTATCACTTAAAATGTCGATTTTTGATTGAGAAGGATGGCCTAAACGAGTATGCCATAAAAGAGGATCAACAGAAATAGCAGAACAAGAAGGAAAACAACTACCTGGATTTTCCGAATCAAGAGAATGATTACTAGAATCCAGGATGTAGAGATTTCCAACTTGACTACCCTGACCAAGCATCAATTCCAGAGAAAGATCCTAAATGAAACAGTGTTTAGAAGTGAATTTTATTGTCAAATGCAAATGCTTGGTGAGCATACTGACACTTAAGAGATTGAAACGAAAATCAGGAATGAACAATACATCATTTAACTGAATAGTATTGTTCAATTGAATAGTGCCTATTCCAATAATGCTCACTATGTTTCCATTCGGCAGATTTACAAAGGTATTTCCTATCTCCTGAAAACTAAGAAACTCGGTTTTAGAATTTGACACATGATGTGTAGCCCCTGAATCTATAACCCGTGACCTAGGAGAGATATCGATTTCATGCGATTTGGAGGCAAGTATATTATAATATGAAGAGTGAAAAAGGTTCAGAAAAGTACCAGATATCTGAGAGATATTAGGTACCGAAGATGAAGGCAAAGCTTGAGAAACAGCTAGTGTAGGTGCAACACTGGTTGTGTGAAGTCTTGTGCTAAGGTAAGAAATGATATCTTGAACTTGTTCTGTTGTCAAATTCTCAATAGTTGGATCACCTTTCATTACAGTGGCATTCACGTTTGGAGTAGTGACAGGTTTTTGATAAGGAGAATTCTTCTTCTTTCCTGTCCATCCAGGTGGATAACCATGAAGTTTATAGCACCGTTCTTTCAGATGACCCAAAGCTCCACAATGGCTACAAACATGACGAGGTCTTTGCTGATTGTTGACTGCAACATTCATTAGTTTCATATCGCCATTGTCAGTTGAGCTTATCGAATCTTTCCCTGTAACTTGAAAAGCAACAGGTGATATCAGTCCTTTTGATGATGAATTCACAGTCCTATGGCTTTGATCCTGATCCAACATATTATATATCTCGCTCAGGGAAGGTCTATGTTTCTTGTTGATAATCTAACCCCGTATATTTGCATAGGAATCATTAAGTCCCATCAAGAATTGAATGATCCTGCTAGTTTCAGCATCTTCAAGAAGTTCTTCTACCTTTCCACACTTACAAGTGCATACTTTTTGAGATTTGATGTTGGATAATCGTTGCCATAAGGTCTTCATCTTAGTGTAGTAAGTTGAAAGAGCCAACGTACCCTGTCTCAAATTCTGAATGTCCTGTTCCAGCTGGTATTTTCGAGGCAGGTTGCTTATGTTGAAGTGTTTCATCAAATCAATCCAAATTTCAGAAGCATCATTATAAAATAATATGCTATCATAGATTTCTTGATTCACGGCATTTAGCAATTACCATGCTGTTACAGCGATTCCAGATTTTGTATATAGATTCAGATTCATCCGGTCTTGGCAATGATCCATCTATGAAACTCCATTTATTCTTAGATTCCAGGGCAATGGTAATAGCTACTCGCCAATTACTGTAATTAGTTCCATCTAAGAGACTAGTAACTAACAACAACCCGGGATGATCTGCCGCATGTAAAAAGAAAGGACTATGGGAACTGTCGAGAGACTCAGGTCCTGAAAGTACCTTTTCATGCGATCCTCGAGCTGTATAAGTTTCATATTCTCTACGATTCACAGAACTAGGTCGAAAATCAGCTGCATTAGCTGATGGACTTTGTCTGGGAACAATCGGTGTTTCTGGTTCCGGCAAAACAGTTTTGTTTCGCGCTTTTCCTCGTTTTGGCATGGAAACAGAAATTTCGAAACAGTGAAGCAAGAGCTGAAGATTGATCGGAAAAAGAGAAAGGAAAAACGAAGATGAAGGTTAATCGGAAAGTTGATCGGAAAAGGAAAAAGAAATCGCAAAGTTTGTTGATCGCTCTGATACCATGTTAGAAGCAACAAACTAAATAAACGATTTCTCTATTATTCATGTATAATACGAAGATGTTACAGTATTTATACTCGTATACATGATGAGATAACCGAAATAAGTTAACCAAACTAAACCACACTAAACCAATGTCTAAAAGATATAAACAGATTTGAGGCAATACATGCTTTAATCAGCAAAAGATCCAAATTTGGCTGCAATACAGACAAAAAGAGAAGAAGAAGAAGAAGAATGGCTTATAAAAAAGCCTGTTAAACGGAGAAAAAAATAAGCAGAGAAACTGATGGCCAAGGAAATCTGTTTTCCAATTCCCTTACAGAGACAGAAGAAGGATAATCTGTTGGTTTGCTGCTAAAGAAAACGATTAAGAAACCACAATGGTTTATGTCGGAATTTCTACCTTTCGTTCAAGGAATTGCTGTTAGATTTTGATCGTTTTAGTTGCCATGGAGGTAAGCAGCCTCTGAGAGGTGATTGTAGGAACAATGATGATGTTGAAAGCTGTCTTTGTCTCATGGAGATAGAGGACAAACAACTGAATGAGCTTCTAAGACTTCTCTTTTCGTTTTCTTCTTCTGGAATTTGCCCGTCTGGATCGTGGCAAACCGATGTAATCTTAAGGGATTCAGGAAGTACGCAGCTGCACACAGAACCTGCAGAAAGAAAGAGAAGAAAAATAAAACAAATTTTTCCTCAGACAAAGACAAATCTGACAGTATTCTTCAACAAATTTGCTAATGCAGCAAACATAAGGTTACCTAATTGTGCAAGCCGATTCACCCATTTTGGGATCTTTTTACCGGTAAGTTTGTAGCAAGCATCTTGGCAGAAATGGTTGCAGTTCTTAACAATCAAGTGATACATATTCCCATAGTAACTGCAAGCCATGTCCTCCATAAACTCCCTCACTTGTGCCGGGTTTAAATTCGTGGTTCCAATGAATATTGATTTCTTGAATTTGAAACCCGGGCATTGTCGTGGTTCAACCTCAAAAACACCACTGGTTGCATAATCATGAGCACCAAAAGCATATTCTACTCCATGAACTGTGCATTCAAAGCCGAATGTTCAGAATTAGCTAGCTGTAACTATAAGACCATATCAACAAGAAAAACACAAGCCTGCGCTAAAGCTTACCTTCGACACCAGAGTGGAATATACCAAGGCCTGCCCAATATATATATCCGTTTATGGGAGTCAAGTCATAAACATTGAGATAGACTGGTACACGGCCTGGGCCATGGTTGCTGGACTTCAGTTTCGAAAAGAAGCAAAACCGTGCAACTGATTTGCTTTTTAAATGAAGAGGTGCAAGAGATTTCCAACGTTTCCATGACACGAGTTTCATCTTTTCCTCAAACCCTGACCGAAATTCCAGCAGTGACTCTGACCAACCTGCTCATTCACAAACATTTTGTTCAAAAATTAGACTCATTATGAAGAGCTGAGTCACATTTAGACATAAAGGAAGAAATAGAAGAAAAGTAGAAAACATTTTGATCAACAATGTTCACATTAATCACAAAAATGAAGATGTTACCTTTCTTCTGCTTAGGCTCTCTCTTTTCATTCAACATTGGAAACCTCAGCAGAGGCTATCCTGTATGTAAACATAATGCAATAAAAGATTATGAAGGTGCACAAGGCAAAGAGCTCTATGCCACATTATGTTTTCACAGAAATTAAGAGACTGAAATTCTTATTTTTTTAATTTTTATTTGATCTTTGCTAGTTGGCTGAAATGAAGTAACAGCTCATATAAAAGTCAGCACCAAACCCTTTTGGCCGGCTTCAATCAGTTATAGAAGAGCATAAATATAATAAAGCATGCATCTTTATATCAGCAAGATTGCCCTCATCTTTTTTCATCTTAATATAAACAAGACTTAGTCATCGGAATATCGATTTTGTGATACTGTAAGGATTTAGTAGCCTAGAAAGAAAGAAAAAAAGTTGATAACTCACTGTTAAATCAAGTCTACACTAAAGAATCTAACTTTCTCATTTACTTCCCAAATTTACAAAGATCAAAAGTAAAAGAAAAAATGTGGGCAGGTTTGGTTTTATAATATCAGGTGTTGCTACCATGTCAGGAGCAATCATGAAGACAAAAATGTAGGTAGTGGTGTATATTAAATAATGGGAAGAGGACAGGAGAAGATGATACAGGATGAATTAGTAAGAGCTTATGAGACAAGTCAAAGGCTCAACAACTCATTCCAACTAATTGAGAGTCTGATAAAAGCAAATGATTCCAATTACAGATAAATAGTGGACTATTATGAAACCTTAACTTAAATAACATTACCTCAATTTAGTCTCAATCTTCAAGAACCCACCAAATTAAAGCCAAACACTTTCTATCTATGAATCTTTGTTTTTTGTTTGTGTATGTGTGTGTGTGCCCAATCACTTGAATCAGTGGTTAAGATCTCATAAATCTACAAACAAAATGTGAAGTACATTCATTTCCCCAAAATGGTAAATCTTGAAAAATGTAGCTTTAACCAGGTGAAGTTATTGCAAATCAAAAATGAGACCCATTTTGCACAGTCGATTAAGAAACGCATTTAAAGGAGGAGAGGCACAGAAACTAAGATCTTTTGAGAGTTAGTCGACAATGATATGGTCTGTTCTTAGGGTTAATGTTCCAGATCTAACTACAAAATCGCTCAACAAGAAGAAATAAAACAAAAACCTGGTTCAAGATCTCGTTTTTCAATTTCTCCACGAGAAATCAAAAGAAACCCATAAAATTTTAAGAAAGTACGAGCGAGGTAATGTATTTGCGAGGATCTATAAACCCATAATAGAGAACGAAAACGGATGAAACAGAGAAGAGTTTCAGGGAATGTATAAAACTTACGAAATTGGGATAGCTTCACCATTACTAAGCATTAACTGTGAACCACCAGAAACTGAAACTTTGGAAGATATTTGTTTTTTATTTATGAGTTTTTGTTGAAAATCATAAGAAGATGAGAGTGAGAGAAAGAGAAAGAAATGGAAAAAAAAACGAAATTGTTCGGCTCTCTCTCTCTCTCACACACTCTCTCCCGTGTGTGTCTTTTTTTTCTTTCTTGCATGTTTGTTTGTTTTTTTGTAATTTATCATCTAAAGATGTTAAACAGTACCACAGGCTTTGAATGGTTAAACCTGCGTTTCGCTACAAACGCTTTAAATGAATTTTTATTCCTATTCAAGAAATGAATTTTTATGCAATTTTATTTTACTCTTTTAAGAAAATATATTTGCATTTCATTGAGATTTACATTAAATTTTTACAAAAAGGGATTTTATGACACAAATTTGTTAGCATTTTTAGATAACTAATAAATAACAAAATGTTAATAAAAAAAAATAAGCAGGTTTGTTTGTCATTTGCAGTTTTTTATGACTATGATAAATAACAAAATGTTTTTTTGACTGTGGTAAATTGTTATTCGTTTATATGCCGCCAGCGATAGATGAAGAAATTAATTTTTTATGGGGCATATATTAAAACTTTCTAAATCAAATCTAAATTTAGTATTCTAATCTTAAAATTTCAAAAATATCACAAATTATTTTCTGAAAATACATATTTATCATAAATAAAATACAAATATAAATAAAATCTTATTTAGATTTTTTTTCTAATTTAAGATTTAATTTTTCCTGTTAAAAAGAAATTTTAAAATATTTTCCTGTTAAAAAGAAATTTTAAAATATTTTAATATTAAATTTGTGATATTTTGAGAAATTTAAACTAATAGTTTTATATTTGAAACAAAAACTTTAAAAAAATATTATTTTTTCAATTATTCATAACAAAAAATATTGAAAACAATTAAGAAAAAAATTATGGAGACTAGATTTGATTTTTTTTATTATTCAGAAAGTTTTTGCAATATATCGGTTATAGAATCTACAAATCTAAAATTTTAGAAACCTAAAATTATATGCTATTATACAAACTTAAAATTCTACAAACCTAAAGTTTCTCGCTATATGTCGGTTATAATTACAACACTTGAGTATAGAATTTACCAACCTAAATTCTATATTTCTCTTGAAATTTACGAAAATCATAATGTTAAAGTTTTGGGGATATCACAAGAATATGTTATCATCGAGAGAATGAGAAAACTAACCATCTCTAAAACCATTTGAAATATAAAATATAGTGTCTATGATACATTTTGCTAACATTGCTATACACTATATACTCATAGTATTACACTCGACACACAATTCAATATCGAGAGAGTGCCTTACCCGGCTAGGCGGCCCAGTTTTTGAACAGAGATTATACTTCAGAGTTAATATACTTTAATAATCCAAAATTACAATAATAAATCTGAAAGTATCAGTTATTTTTTTATCGAAATATATAACATAATCAAAATATTCCACAACTGTTAGTTATATTAATCAAAATTAATCAAAATTTATTCATATTTAGCCTAATTTTTTTTATATTTTTTTACGGATATTTTGGTTATCCGAATCCGATTCGAATCTGACTCGAATTCGAATGGAACCTAACCAAACCCGAAACAAACATGTACCAAAATTCTCAGATATCCGAATGGATCATAAATCTCTAATACCAAAATATCAAAATCCAAAAAACGATATGAAAACTGAAACGGATACCCGAATATCTATACGTAGGTTGAATCTTGAACTGATAGTTGGTTGAATTTTAATAAAAAATAAAACAATAGTTATTTTAAAATTCATTAAAACTTGGTAAAAAACTAAAAACTGATCAAATCAGGTTAATTATATATATATATATATATATATATAATTCATTATATTTAGATGATTTTATTATGATTATTGAAAGTCCAAATTAAATATCGATTACATTGGTGTTAGAGTCTTTACACGTGTAGATAGCAAATCAAACTGATTTTATTGGTCATTACATAGAATTCATTTAAGATATTGTATGAAAATATTATTTCTTTAATTTCCATAAGAGAATGAAAGGGTTTCATGTAAATTAGTTTATATATTTTAATATATATATATATATATATATATATATATATATATATATATATGAGTAATACCCTAAAATAGCACTATTTTAAGTTTATCTTCAAAATTTAGCACATTAAAATTAAAATTCCAAAAATAACATAAATTATTATGTGAAAATAATTATTTACCTTATGTAAACTATATATAAAATTAAAACGTTTAGGTTTCCTTTTTCCAATTTAGGGTTTAAATTTTTTTCATTAGGAATAAGTTTTAAATTATTTTAATATTAAATTTGTGCTATTTTTGGAAATTTAAATGATTAGTGCTATATTTGGAACAAAAACTTGAAATAGTATTATTTTAGTCATTTGCCATATATATATATATATGTATTATTGAAAAATAATAAGCTGGTTTAATCGATCAGACCAAATTTGAACCATGATTCAAAAATACATCTGACTGGACTCAAAGATATATCCGATGGGACTGAAAAATACATCCAATGTGATTTTTAAATCATTGGTCTGCACCCATTCTGGATTGGGGTTGGCATATTCCAAGGTTCATTGAGGGTGGCCTCTCCATGGTTCGACTAGGAATGTTTTGAAACGGTATGATCTTTGACACTTAGGTATCTGTGTGTATGTGTCTACATATCTACATTTGTGTGACTAAACACCTTTTCATTTCTTTAGGCTATGAATACATTTACTGTGTTTGAAATTGCAAATAGAATACTGTTCAGGTTCGGTAAAAAAGTTCAGATAAATAAAAAATGTACAATAAGATTTTTTAAAACATCATTAATTCTTCCACATTGTTAATGCAACGGATTAAGAACTTGACCGATGAACAAAATCACTCCTGTTATGTTTTCTCTGACCACCACCATAAACGGATGGTCTGCAACAAAATCTATCTCCTCTTCATCCATTGCCAAACACATTAGTTCTATTACTCCAGCTGATGCAGCTGCAGCTTCTGTTCCTTCTTCATTTACTTCCATACACGCTTTATGAAAAATGTTCGATACGCATAGATTCTTCCCCATCTCTGGTGATTCAACCATCTCTGTCAAACCGTCTTCACCACTGAATGGCGAAGTCAGCCCCAATCCCTTCAAAACTTCTGAAGCTTCGAACCCGAAAGAGAATTTAAACCTCGGAATCTTGAACTCCCCGACCTTAACTTGTCTTCCTGGAATGTGCATTTCCAAGAAACCAGGAGTAGATACTATTTTGTCTAGAAGATCACATAATCCATTGTTTTCATCGGGAAGATACAAGTACATGGAGAAATGTCGCTTGTCCTCTCCTTGTAAGTAAGGAAGTTCAAGTACTTTGAAGCCATCGTAAGCTCTTACGTATTGTTTCTTCTTGCTGGTCATGAATGGTGCAGTCACTTGAGTACCATCAAGCAGGTAAAAGTCGCCATCTTTGGTTAACGACTTATCGAATTTCTGATTCCATGTGCCTTTGAAGTACAATGCATTTGCAAATATCAGTTTGGTCATACTGTCTGCTGATCCTTGTGGAAGAACCTCATTGATGAGACCATTTGTGTGCTTTTCAGCCCATGAATTCACCTCAGCAATCACCTCCACAGCCTTCAGAAAAATCCATCAACACAGAGTTTATATCACTAAATCAATTCACAAGCCACAGAATTCCACACCAAACCAAGATGCATTAAGACCAAATGGTGCGTGAAAGAGCCACGAGAAACAATGCACGTATACAGATCCTCAGGGTAAGATTAAGAAACAACAAACCCAAGTTTTTGGTCTTTGATTCCGTCTATTACAGTCCAAAAAAATCCTAGTCTCCTTTGTAGTAATCAATAAGAGCTAGAGTAGGTCTAAAAGTCTCAATCAAGTAATCGAATAGAGCGAGATTATGGAGAATAGACGAATCAAATAATCACCTTAGTCTGGAAATCAGCCTGATTTGAAGCAGCCTTGTAAGAATACTCTAAGAGCTGCTTAAAGGATGGCTTAAAGGAGAGAGACTTATCGATCCAGACGCCACATGCAGCCGAGAGACGAGGACCACCGTTAGCGCTTCCGTCAGCAAGCACGGCGGAGAGGATATCGGAGGAAAATGATTTGAGCTGATCGGTGGAAGAGAACTTGAGGAAAGAGAGGATCTGGTCTTTTGTAACGCCGGTTGATCCAGCGGCGATTACACTGAGAACGACGTTGATCGACGCCGGAGCGAAGATGATGTTGTAGCCTTTAGAGACGGTGGCGATTACGTGCTTGGCAACGCTCAAGGAGACTTCGTTTTGCAAAGATATCGATTCTCGCACGTCCATTTACGCCGGAGGAGGTGACTGGTCGATCAATTTGTTGAGGAGACGATTGAAACTATATTATATAATAATAAATGACATGTCGGCTAAAGAAAATAAAGATTTGTATAATATATGAAAGAAAGCTGTACGCACCGCACGCGTCGAAGCGCCAAGCGAAGAAGATCTTGGCATCAGCAAAAACGAAGAATTAAAAAATAGTTAAAAAATAGAAGGAGTAAATGTTGTATTGGTTGTACAATTTTACGTCTATGTATCGAGTTGGACTCCATTGTCCTTCGCTGGAAGGTGTTAAATCTTTGTATGAAAATATTAGATTATTGGGTTGGTCCGTCGTGACCCAGTGATAAAAAAATAGTTAAAAATATTTTTCCATGTGTACGATTTACGATGAACTATAAATTATATGATAAAATAATATATTTCTTTGTATTTTGCCTAGGTTATATGGAATTTTAGATATTTTAGATTTTAGTATTTCAATTCAAATTTATAATATTCATTTAGATATTAAATTTTTTATTCGGATTCGATTTTATATTTGGTTTGGTTTTTATCTGTATTTTAGTTTGAGTATCCGTTTAGGTTTTTTATTAATTTTTAAATTTTGAATATTTTAATTTATAATTTATGATTTATTCAAATATTTCAAAGTTTTTGTTTGAATCCGATTTAGTTTCACATATGTTTGGATCGAGTTCGATTAGCTGAAGTATTGGTAAAGTTTTAAAAAATAATTAAAATATAAATAACGTTTTGTTAAATTTTTGATTAATATAATTTAAAATTTATTGATATTTCGATTATTTTAGATATTTTAATTTAACGATAACGAATAATTGAGTTTATAATTTTAATTTGGCAATAATGATGTTATATCAAATATAAATATAATTATTATTTTTAGTTATATAATTGTATTCTAGATAGATAGTATGGGTAGATAAAAAGATATAGAATAACCTTAGTAATTAGAAACACAAGCATTATGTATACATGCATTATAAGTACATATATAAAAAATGTGTTGGTTTGATTTATAGTTTATGAATAATAGCACGTTTTTGATATAGTGTAAAAGTTTCTTAGTAGTCATATTCCAATGGTTTAAATTGATTTATTCAAGTGATTTAAATAAATCTTATACTTTATTAGAGAGTGGTTTGAATAACTCCAATTTTTTCTAATTTATCTCTAATATATTATTTGATAAACATTTTAGAAAAATAATTTTATTCGTGTTATTAATAAAAATATCATAGTAACGTATCTATCATGAAAATGAGTTTAAAATAAATATATAAATGAAATTAAATTAATATAATAATTATAATATATGTCATTTCTATTAATTTGGTTAGAAAACTAATATATTTTATTAAATTAACTAAAATATTATTAAATTCGTAAACAATAATTATTTTTATTTCTTTAATTTATATATACGCTAATTTATAAATAATTTCAAATAAATATATGAATAGGTTTAATTTATTATAATAATTATAATATATCTCACTATTATTAATTTGGTTAGAAAATTTATATATTTTACTATGAGATCAATGACATATGTAATTTATTTAAATTATATATATATAATTAAAAGACATAATATTATATATAATTAATAATATATTATAGAACAATTCTCTAAAATGATAATATTAAAATAACTAAAATCTTCTTTGTAATGAAAAAAATTTAAACTCTAAATTACAAAAAGTGAACTCAAACATTATGTTTTAATTTTATGTATAATTTATTTAAGATAAATAATTATTTTTACATAATAATTTGTGTTATTTTAAAAATTTTATTTTTAATATGTTAAATTTAGAATAAAAATTTAAAAGGATGCTATTTTAGAAATCTTGTGAAAATTTTAATAATATTTTAAATATTTTCATAAAAACAGTTTGTATTGGGCTACCTTGTTGCTACGGCCCAATTCGAAATCCATTAAAAGTTCCTTTTTTTGTTGGGCATATTTGGTTTTGTTAGTTCTAATCATCAGATTTCGTCGTCGTTTTTGCTTCGCCGGACCTGTAGCTGCTGCTTTGGTGCTGGAGAGAGAGACGGTGGACGATGACGCTTTTTCATTTCTTCAACTGTGCGATTCTCACATTCGGTCCTCACGCCGTCTACTACTCCGCCACTCCGCTGTATGAATTTCGGCCTCTTTCTCGATCTGTGATATCAAGTTGTAATGGTTGTTTTTTTCAATACATGACTTTCTCGATCTTCTTGCACATATACTAATCGCTTACCTCTAAACTCCGTGATCTAAAATCTTAGGCTTAGTATTTAGGCTTCTCGCCTCTAGTTGTTGAGATTCCGAAATTAACTGTATGTTTTGGGGTACGGTTTCTTTGCGGAATTAGAGTTTATGTTAAGGGACACTTTGTAATCGAAAATGAATCTGCAGATCTGAATATGATACCCTGGGAACGTCCGTGAAGACTGCTGTTGTTTACCTTGCTACAGCATTGGTAAAGGTTAGTCAACAGTAACAATCTTAGGCAAAATCATTCTTTATCTTTGATTTGTATCTAAATCTCTTTTCAGTATTTGCGTCTCTTTACTCTCTCAGCTCATTGGTTAATTTCATGGCAGCTTGTTTGTTTGGCTACTTTTCTGCAAGTGAATGAGACCGAAGTGTTTGACCCATACCAGGTATTATCTTTGAAGCTGAAAATCACTCACGCAGCCACACTTCTTTCTATGAATTTGTCGTTTATTTTTCTATGGAAAGGCGATGAAGTTGTCAGTTTTACTGATAAACATTGTTTACCATCAGTGTCTTCTAACTTATCTTTTCTTGGTCACTTGTTGTTGTTTCCTCCTTTTTTATCTGAAGTTGATATTGTGTTTGGTCAATTGTATAGATGCAAATTTTTAACTTTCTTTCCACTGTCAGCGTTTATTATTGCTTAGCTCATTTTCGTTATGCAACAATTTAGATAACTAGATTGGGTCCAATCTTTCTTGTATCAGGAAGCATTGAAAGCAATGATTGGCTTCATAGATGTTGCTGGTCTATATTTTGCTCTTGCCCAGCTGACTCACAGGAACATCTCCCAAAATCATAAGTTTCAGGCTGTTGGTCTTGGTATGTTTATCTCTGGTGCTACAGAATATTTTGTTTGCTTTGGTTGTGACATTCTGAAAACATGACGGTGGAACCTTTCGCGGGTTTATGAAAAAACCTCCCTTTTTCATGATTTCTGGAGAAGTGTTCATGACTAATTTCGAATGCAGCTTTCAAACCCTTCCTAGACTTCCCTCAAATATTGTTTGCATAGCGGCAGCTTTACGAGATGCCTTCTTCTTTTGTTTTCTTGTCAGGATGGGCGTTTGCGGATTCTGTTTTGCACAGGTTGGCGCCTCTTTGGGTTGGTGCTCGAGGACTCGAATTCACTTGGGATTATGTTTTGCAAGGGCTTGAAGCCAATGCAAATCTGGTATATACCATTTTGTTTTTTACTTTTAGAAGTATTCATTTGTAATTTGTTGCTTACTCCCATCAAAATGTTTGTGTCAAACTCAGGTGTTCACTATATCTTTAGCTGCGCTAGGTTCGTTGATGTGGTTACGCAAGAACAAGCCAAAGACTCTGATCCCCATCATATACATTTGTGCACTAATCATCGCGACAATGCCTTCTATCACAAGCTATCTAAGGATAGTCATGGGATGGCATGTCCCCAAAGTTGTTGGGTTTGAACTATTGACTTCTCTGGTAATGGCTTTCATCAGTTGTCAACTATTCATCCTCTGTCAGAGGCCTTCTTCGTAGATTACACAGTGAGACCAGACACAGTTTAACTGCTCAGATTCAGAGCTTTCTGTTTATGGTAAACTCTTGCGACGTACTTGTCTTTTGTTTTTTGAAACTTTGATCTTTGTTTGTAGAAGCATATTAAGCCATCTTTTCATGTATTATTGAATTGGGCACAGAGTCTATTCATTAATGTTGATTTTATCCGAAGTGAAAGAGAGGAAATTAACAAGGCCAAAATAACAGGCCAAACATTAATATGTTGATGTTCTTTTGAAATTTTTTTTTTTGAGTAATACATTATAATAGTAAGTTATATCATAGTAAAAGTAAAATTTCACCATATATAAATTAAAATAAAAATAAAATTTGAGTTCTTTTCAACTTAATATTTAAAGTTTTTATTAAAAATATATTAAGATATTTTAATATAAATTTTTGTTATTAATATAAATTTAAATTAATGATGATATATGGGCAATTTTTTAAAATAGTACATGTTTAAAAAAATTTGTTCCAAAAATAGTAACATTAGTTTAAATTTTAAAATAATAGCACAATTTAAAATTAAAAATACATTCAAACTTTTTTGTCTAATAGAAAAAATTTAAATTTTAAATTGGAAAAAAGAATCCAAATATAATGTTTTAATTTTATGTATAATTATTTAGAGTAACTAATTTTATATAATTATTTATGTTATCTTAAAAATTTTAATTTTAAACTATTAGATTGTATTATTCATGTTGGTTTTATATTTAAAACAAAAAAGTTAAATACTATTTTGGAGAATTATCATTTTTCGTTCAAAAATACAAAAAGTGATATCTTGAAAAATAAATAAAAATAAAGGTGTAGTTAACTCCTTTGAGTTTACCTGAATTTTTACAGCCTTCAATGCCAAATACCAAACATCTTCAGAAAATAATTTGTTTCTATTTTCCAAAGAAACCACAAAAAGATTCTTCTAATAAAGCTTCTAATTAATGAGGTTATTATGTATGAAGTGGAAGCCTACATAATTATCATTACAAAAATTTAGTTTCGTTTTTTATAGTTTTTTTTTTGTTTTGCTGCTAGTAACCTTTTAGAACCATGTGTTAGTATTAAGAAGTATGGAATGAATTTTGTTGATTATGAATAGTAAATTGTTGAAAAAGGTCCTAAATTATATATATATATATATATATATATATATATATATATATATATATTTCAGAGTAAAAAAGTTAAAAAGTGATTTTTTGGACAAGATTTTTTATTGATTTATTTTGATATCAGAAAAGTTGTATTTGATTACTAATATTACTCACTTATGGGTAACAAAAATAGATTTTACACATTTATAAGTCATTGTTGGAGAAAAGTTGTTGTATGGCAAGAACTAGATATACCTTAAGAAAAGTATGTTCCTATTAGGTTTGAGCAAATAATTCGAACCGAATGAATTCGAACCAAAATCGAATAAAAAAAAAGCAAATATTGGTTGGTATTCGATTATACAAAATTAATCGAATAAATATTATTTTGGAAAATTATGGTTATTGGTTACTAACCAAACCGAATTAAAAACCGAAATAATATCTAAATTATTTTTGGTTATCCAAAGATTTTAATCTCTGCAACCGAAAAACGAACCAAAACCGAACTAAATATCCAAACGCCCATACTTAATTCCTTTGATATTTTTAAAATATTTCAAATTAAAGTAAAGTATTTTAAAATAATTTAAAATATTTTTTTTCTAAAATATCACCAATAGTTATACTTTTTGAATACCATTAAAAGGTTTTTTTCAAAAATACTATAAATATTAAAAATGATTTTAAACTTTATAATTTAAACATTTGATTGCAGATTTAGTATTTTGGATGTATGGTTAAGTTTTTATGGTTTAGAATATATTTTTAAGGTTTAGTTTGAGGATTTAAAATTTAATTTTAGTTATATGATGTTTTTTGAAAATAATTTTGATTGTATTTTTGAAAAACTGATATTATTGATAATATTTTTAGAATTTTGTTTTATGTTTGGAATTTTGTGGTGTTTTTGATAACTATTAAGGTAAGTGATTTTTGTAATAGTGAGAATTTTTCTCTATAGTCAGAATTTTTCTCTATATATATGTGTGTTTGAATGCGATTTTTACTATTGGGACAATTGAATAATTGTAAATAAAATTATATAGAATAAAATATAAATACTGATACAAGAATTTGGAAAAGGCATATTTGCATAAATGAGACGCTATTTCCTTAATTCTGAAAATTTTTTGTAGTCTGACAGTTGAATGACGTTCCGAATCCTAGGATAACTCTGCAACTATTCTGTTTTGCATAATCCAAGAACAGAATCTAACGAACGTTTTCTCCATTTTGCACTTTCAAACTCAATATGTGAGGGATTTGTGTGTATATGTTAGACTCTTACAATGAAAAACCAAAAGTTTCTTCTATCTTCCATAGCTTTAATATTCAACATATGAGTTATAAAGATGTTACTCCATTTTTAATGAAAATTGATCTACTAAAAATTATTATGATTATTATGTTACAAAACAATAAATCAAATTAATTTGGTTGTAACTTAATTACATAAGGGAGAACATTGACTATTTGAATTAATTAGCTAATAAATAACAAATAAATTTTGAACCAACACACAATAATAATTATACCTACCATTGATACATTTGTTAAATTTCGAACCTACCATTGATACATTTGTTAAATTTTGAAAACTCAAAATTCGAGTTTGGTGCAACTATCTCCTTACGTTAAAACATCAAAATGTATCTAAAATTTTGAGTTTTGTTATAATTTTTTCGCTTCATATATATACAAGCGAGATTTCACATTTAATTTTTATTGTGAGACAAATTATATTGTTTCATTTTATGTTTATCAAGCAACCCATTTTATACACTTGATTTTCATGCAAACAAATCTTAGTTTTAACGTATTCGTTAGAAAACTCACATGAAAGTGATTGAAAACCACTTTCGTAAAACCGAGTTTCAACGATATATAAATGGAAGTAAAAAATCAAAAAAAAATTGTTGAATGAAATGTTGAAATCTATTTTCTCAAAAAATTCAACAAAAAATTATCTATTCGATCTTCTTAATAGATTTCCAAAAACATTATATGATAGAACCGGTCTTGAGTTTCGAATAGCTTAAATTATATTAAAAAAAGTCATTTTGAACATTTATATAAAAAAAAAGATCGTTTTGGGAATATTAACTTTTTTAGAAAAATAGATCGTCAACGTATGTTTGGTTTGTTTGGGATTACGGCCGACTCTGCTATTAGGAATATAATAGACTATTGCATTTACAATCGATCAAATAGGATTAATTGATGCGTTAGGTAAGAGCCAATGCCGAATGATGTATAAGATTTGTTAAGAAATCAAGACAAGTATGCAAAAAAACTACACAAACAGAAGATTCTTGTCCAATGGTGACTCTATTTCCACATGCTAAAGACAGTCTTCCTATATTCCCGGAAGTTGATTTCCTTTAGAACCGGATTTACTGGTCTTGATTTGAATGCTTCATGATTTTTTCCTATGCATAATAATTATAAAATTAATATATATAGATAGTATTTTTGATTGGCGATTAGTAAATATAGTAGTGGTTGTATCATCCCTACATTCATCACCGAGATTTAGAGTTCGACTCTACCATCCTTTATAAAAAGAGAGTTAAATCTTCGTATAAAAATATTGGGATATTGGACCAGTCCATTTTAGTGTATTGACAAAAAAGATAGTATTTTTGATTTATTGTAAAATTACAATTTTCCATACCTTGTAAGATAAAACTGGATACCCGGTCATATTTTTAATATATTGATTGAGAAACATTTTAACAAAAACACTTCAGTTTCACGTATAATTTACAAGTATGTCACGTTAACGTGTCACACAGTAAAATCATTTTAAAGCAAATATTATATAAGATATAATTTATTAAAGTATTCACAAAATAATATTAAAAACATATTTAACAATATAATATATGTGATATTTAGACATAAAAAATCAAACAAAATATAAAACAAAATATGAAGAATTTTAGAAAATTAATTGAATAAAATATATAAAAAAAGTTTGAATTAGTTAAATATTTATCACATATATAATTTTTTATCTATTTAATAATATCGTTTATCTAAGATATAAAAAATTTAAATTTATTTGTATAATCTGATTTGATTGTATATTTGATTGTATATTTTATTTATATAATCAATATTAAATATTTCAAAAAATATTTTAAATAAGAGATAAATAATTTATATATCTAATTTATATCTATTAAATAAATAACTAATTATAATATATTTATATTTTTACCTGCGTAGAGTATCTAAATACAATTAAGATAGGAACTATAAGACAAGTTAATGTGGATCCATTTAAAGAGTTAAAACATAGCCAAATTTTATAGCTCATGTGGATCGTACATTTGTTTCCTTTTCTGCACTAAGGAATCCCTTAAAGGAAAAAGAAACATTTCCCAAAAATCTATATCAAAATATTAAATAAAATAAAATAAATAAATGGACGGTCACAGTGAGATTATAACAGCCCATCGCTTTCATATAAACTATATGTCGATTAGGACTCGGCATTGGGATATTCGGTTCGGTTTGGTCGGTTATTTTTGATTTTGGTTTTTTTGGTTGGTAAAAATAAAGATTCATTCGGTTATTTTTATATTTTGGTTTGGTTTTAGTTTGGTTATATCTCGGTTTTGGTCGGTTCGGTTATTAAATTTAAAAATAAAAAATAACCGAAATAACTAAAATAACTGAAAATAACCAAAAATAATAAAAAATAACTGAAAATAACCGAAAAATAACCAAAAATAACCGAAAAATAACCGAAAATAACTAAAAAATAATCGAAAATAACTGAAATATCCGAAATATTTTTGGATAACCAAAAATAACCGAAAATAATTCAGTTTTTTTGGATATTATTTTGGTTTTTGGTTCGGTTTCGGTTACTAACCAATAACCATGATTTTCTAAAATAATATCCGTTCGGTTATTTCTTTATAACCGAATACCAACCAAAATCATTTTTTCGGTTCGGTTTATTCGGTTCGGATTATTTGCCCAGACCTAATGTCGATTTTCCAAATTTCCATCAATTCTTTAATATTAGCCAAATGGATTAACGAACAAAAATATATAGATATGTTAAATTATCAATAATATCACCTTAATCCTAATTAACGAGCTTTACTAATCCATTTTAGTTATTTAGTTACATACATTTTTCATCCCAATTACATCTACTGATGACGTGGCACCCTCCAAACTTTGACAGTTTTGTCGAGGCTTCCACTATAAACTACCAACCGCTTATCTCCACCGTCTTCTTCTTCTTCTTCTCTTTCTTCCGATGTTTCCGCCACCGCCAAACACTTAACCGGTCCGGTATGACCGGTCAACACAGAGACACACGTGTGAATTCTTCCTTCTCGCTTCCACACGCATATTTTCTTATCTGCCGAGCCACTGAAAAGCAAATTTCCGGCGGCGGCGAGGCAGAGCACAGCAAGCTTATGTTTCTTGAAAATTCCACAGTGCTTCAAGACTTTCTTCTCTCCCATCTCCCAGAAATTCACAGCCCCGTCGCTTGATCCACTATAAACCGCCACGTGGCTTACGACCAGAGTTGTGACTGCAAATTCTTGCTTCAGCAAAGTCTGGACCAGACTATGCGTGGTTCGTTTCCCTCGGATCTCTCGTTTCCAAACCTTAACCGTTCCATCAGCCGAGCCAGTGAACACAAGGCTACTCTCTTCAGAAGAACCAACAGCAGCGACTACGGAATTCACGGCGTCTTCGTGAGCATTGATTGACTCAAGGCATTTCAAGTCATGGATTCTCCAAACCTTGACCGTCCGATCCCACGAAGCGGAGTACAAGAGCCCTTGATCTTCCACTAAACTCAAACACGAAACAGCGTCTGAATGCTTGATCCAAAGCGCCGTACGACGTCGTCTTACCTCCACGTAGTTGCTCGGCTTCACCGAGCTCTTCAACACATCTTTCAAAGCCGGCAAGCTCCCGGCGCGTGTGTACACTCTCGGGTTCTTTGTTGAATTTTTCCAGACCCGGATCTTACCATCTTGATGACCCGTAAACACCTTCTCCTTCTGACAAATCACTATAGCTTTCACCAACCCACTGTTCGATTTGAACCCACTGAACTCGTTCAAATTTTTCATAACCTTAACGTAGTTACTGTCCGATCCTGTGTATAAAAGATCATTCGTCACTGCTAACGAATATATGTGTCCTTCTCGCATAATCTCTCCGATCAAACTGTCTCCATCGGATTGAGGCATTTTGGATCGTATCGTAAAACTAGAGTGTAAGTCTTATTATCAATGAGTTTTAAGAAAATTTGGGACAGTCCTAAGATAGAGGAAGGAGTATGAGAGTAGTTTGCATTCCGATGTGTGAAACTTCACACTTAATAGGCTTTCTCGATATATATGGGTAGAAAACACACCAACATAACATAGTACGACAATACGGATCATTTATACGTATTATTTATACGGATCATTTATAATTTTATAACGTGGAAAACCATTTTTATGGAAAATTGTATGTTGGACTAATTTTGGTTTCTAATACCATATTAGAAATACATGAGCATCCTAACTCAAAATTAATTGAGAATGAATGGAATGCTTCATACACGTTTATATTACAACAATACGGGTTATTAGAGAAACCGTTTTTTTAGAAAATCGTATATCGAACTAATTTTGAGTTTTGATATCATATTAAAAAACATGGGTATCCGAGTCAAAATCAATTGATAATAAGTGGAGTAACTTTTATACTTTATAATATTAGTTTAAAAATATTTCAATTTTTGATGTGAAATATAAGATATTAATAATAATAATAAATTGGTATTGTTTTGTCAACTTATTACTAAAATAATCAAAATAATTGTACCTATGCATGTTGTCCACATTGCTAAATATAGCCGTATAGGGAATGAATCATGATTTTTGTGATATGATATGATAATATAGTTTTATATATGATATTTTTCGTTATATATAATATTAAAGTAAGTGGGAGGAGCTACAAATAATAACATGGCACGTACAAAACCCATATATGAAATGACTTTGTGTACAAATTTTCAAATTTTAAATTGGTGAGAAATTATCATTGGTTGATTAAGTATTTGTTAAGCAGCATAACGTGCTATATATGTGAGTATGGGCATTATAAGTCTAGAAGGTTATAGCTCAACTTAAGATATCTTTTTTTTTTGTCTTTTGAATTTATTGTTTTTTCTTTCCCACTTGGGCACTCTCCTCTAACTCAACCATTATTCATATTTCTAATTAAATTGATTCAATATAAAAAGAAGTAGATTTTTATTCGCATATATATATATATATATATATATATCATCTTTAGTTTTTTAAATAGAAGTTTTCAAAAAAGATCAAAAAGTGGTTCCAAGTAAAAATACATCATTCTATATAAACACACATAACATGAATATTTTTTTGTTACACTTTGCAATATAACACACAGTAACATTAACTTTGTCCCCTTAAAATTTAATTTATGATTCCTAATCTCTAAAAATGAACTCTAATTCTTTAAATTAGCATTTCAATTGTTGTTTGTGCTGCTATTTGTTTAGAGGGGTTGGACATGCTAGATTTGTGAGAGAATAATTAAAATAAGTATGAGAAGTTGTTTTTTTTGAGTAATATTCTAAAATATACATTTTTTTGTTTCAAATCTAACACACTAAAATTAAAATATTTAGAATAGCACAGATAATTATGTAAAAATACTAATTTATTTTAAATAAATTATATATAAACTTAAAATATTATATTTGAGTTCTTTTTCATAATTTATGATTTAATATTTTTTCTATGAAAATAAAATTTGATATATTTTAACCTTAAATTTGTGTTATTATTAAAAATTTAAATTAATAATGTTATTTATGGAACAAAAATTTAAAAAGATGATATTTTAGTAAATTGCCTATAATTTTTCATGTAGGTGAATCTAATAATTCGCAAATCACAGTCATGTTATAAATATTTGAAGAATTCTTTAAGAAATAATCCAAATGTTCTTTCAGTGATTTAGAAGTTACTGCAAATTCTATTGCATGAGAAATAATGACATATGCCATTGAAGAAACTGATTATGTGTGTTTGGTATGTTGGTAAATAAATATGTAATAGGCAAAGAATAAATGGTTGTTTTTTTTTTATAAAAGTGAGCAGTAAAAAAAAAAGATTTTGATGGGTTTGTCCATGTGAAAATGACATAACTTTATGTTATATTTGAAGGTTTCTTCAATACGATTTGGGGTCTAATTTAAATGAAAATATATGATTTGAGAAACTTATCATTGATATTTTCTCATAATATATGATTTGTGAAAGTTACATCGATCTTCTTTTTCCTCGTAAATAATTTTAAATTTAATTTCATTATCTAAAAAATTTATCATTTTTTTTTTCTAACCACTTCGATTTTAAATAGTTTTGGATTTTTTTAAAACAACATACAATTCAATATTTAAATAATAAGATTTAATTCAATATTAAAAATACATACAATTTGATTTTTAAGTATTTTGAGTTTTTCCACAAAAACATAAAATTAAATATTTGAATAGTAATATTTTAATTTAAAAGTTCGCATGTTGTTAAGTTGGTTTTTAACTTAAAACTAATTGACAATGACTGTATTGATCTATGTCTATTATATATTAATCAAATTGCATCTATATTTTCGATGTGAGATACTTTTCACACGTTTCCTCAGAATAATGGTCTATCTAGACATTAATAAGTCTCGAGAATCAATTAATTTTATTTTAAATTAGTTGGATTAAGTTCAGTTTTTAATCGATTGTATCTCGTTCGATGGGTCGAATTGATTTTGATGTGGATTGGGTTCGGACTTTTATACCATGTTAAAGTTTATATGATTTCTCAACTCAAAACAATTAACAGTGATCGGATTAGTTCATATCTCTTATATATTAGTCAAATTTTATATGAATTTGCGTTGTGAAATATTGTTTAGAGACGGTAATTTCAATCAATTTGGTCATGTTAAATGGGTAGGACACAAAAAATTAGTGTATTATAACCGAGAAATAAATTAGTTGGTGTATTGTTGTCAAAATGAAAAAAAAAACAATTGTGTAATATAATGCTAATAGAAAATGGGGCAATTGACAAAAATATGTTATTTTAAAGTATTATTATAGAAAATATTTTTTCAATTAAAATATGAGAAATACCCTAAAATATCATTTTTAAGTTTATCTTCTAAATTTAGCATATTAAAAATAAAATTTCTAAAATATCACAAATTATTATCTAAAAATAATTATTTACCTCAAGTAAATTATAAATAAAATATAATGTTTGAGTTCAATTTTTTAATTTAGGGTTTAAATTTTTTTATAAGAAAAATATTTTTAATTATTTTATTATTAAATTTGTGCTATTTTTTGAAATTTAAATGATTAGTGCTATATATGGAAAAAAACTTAAAAGAGTGTTATTTTAGTCAATTGTCCTTAAAATATGGATAATTTTCTAAAATAATATATTTTTAAGTTTTTGTTCCAAAAATAGCATCATTGGTTTAAATTTCCAATAAGAGCACAAATTTAAGATTAAAATGCGTTAAAATATATTTTAATAGAAAAAAATTAAATCTTAAATTAGAAAAAATGTAAATGACATCTTGTATTATTTAAGTTTATGTATAATTTATTTAGAGTAAATGAAAATTTTTACATAATTTTTTGTTTTATTTTTGGGATTTTAATTTTAAGCTGTTAGTTTTGGAAGAACTTCTTGGATTGTAAATAAAACTAAAAATATGAAGTAGCATTTAGTCTAATGATTGTTCGAAACAGGAATTCTCTAGTTCAAGAAAAAATTATTTCACGTTTTAAACATGATAATATTAACTATCCAGATTTTTAAGAAATATATGATTCGAAGATATTAGCCAAATCATTTTTGTTTGTATTATGTGTTTTCTTTTATAGTTTTTGTATTTGTATAGTGAGAGAGCATCGAATCGAAGCATATATTATATCTTTACGTTTTGGATTCCACGTGCACTTATCGAGTATCATTTCATAAAAAATAGAATGTGGATTTATGACAAAGATCAAATTGATTTAAAAAGCTTATTCTTTTTCTTTTGTAAAATAAAAGTTTATTCAATTGGTAGTTATTTTGTATTCAAAGAAATTATTACTTAAAATTTTGTTAATTGTATTAGTGTTGTGGTGTCTTCAACTAAATTCAAATCTAATTAAAGCATTTTGTTAACAAAAAAATAATTATTATTTTATCTTTTCCAATTGCAATTCGTTTATATCTTACTCTATAGATATACCAATATTCTTCTTTCAAATTCATAAACTAATGTAATTATATAAGAAAATAAGAGAATATTTAATTCGTTGGAAACTTTCTCAAATAACATGGAAAGAATTTTATACACTATTTGCTTCTATCAGAAGAAATCTTTTTGATACCATAAAGATATGGAATATATATACTACTTTTTAGCTAATTAATTTTAATCTTGAATTGACAGTAATACTATAAAATAGTATTTTTTAAAAATATTGTTTTAAATATAGTATTTTAAAATTAAAAATTAAAATATAACTCATTATTATGTAAAAATAATTATTTATTTTTAATAAATTATAAAAAAAATTAAAAATTATGTGTGAGTTTTTTTTGTAATTTTAAAATTTAGATTTTTTTCTATTACAAAGAATTTTTAAATTATTATAATATGAAATTACTTTTATTTTTAGAATTTTAAACTAATAATACTATAATTAAAATAAAAAATAAAAAATATTGCTATTTTAAAGAACTGTTATTATGGAAATTGACAAAATAACACTATTTTAAGTTTTTGTTCCAAATATAGTACCATTAGTTTAAATTTTCAAAAATAATACCAATTTAATATTAAAATACCTTAAAACTTCTTTCTAATAAGAAAAACTTAAATCCTAAATTAAAAAAATAAACCCAAATATAATATTTTTAATATATTTATTATTTATTTATGATAAACTATATATTTTCAAAAAATAATTTATGGTATTTTTAGAATTTTAAATTTATAGTGCTAAATTTGGGAAAAAAAAATTTAAAATATGTTATTTTATTGTATTATTCTCGTTGGTTTACTATTCACTAGAAAAAAAATGAAAATAATAAGGAAAAGTGTTCTAACATATTTAGCCTCAACACTTTACTACGTATAAATAACCCCAAAAATATGAATCATTCATCCTCACCCAACTCCGACGAAATTTCTCTCTACCAAACCCTAAATTTTCATATATATTTTTCAACTAAATGGCTTCTTCATTAGCTAAACCCAACTTGAAAGACAAGAAGAAGATCAAGATTCTTGAAGGAAATGTAACAGCAGATTATGTGTCCACTCATCTTCACATCAAACGTATCCCTTCGACACAAGCATTAGATTGGGAAGTTATTCTAAGACGCATACGCCAACGTCGACGAGTAAACAAAGTTAGATCTGTACTGAAACTACTGTTTGTTCTGCCATTTTCAAGCGAAAAAGGTGATAACAATGGTGAACAAGATCCTGATCATGACGCTTCTTGAGAGTATACATGAAGTTGTTTTGTAAGTTGTAACTTGCTTTGTTAGCTGTGAAGATGTACAAACGTATACACAAGTTGCTAACTAGAAATGGATAAAAAAAAGTTAAACCGGTTATTTTTATATAATAAATTATGTAATAATTAATTATTTTTATAATAGTAAAATCTATCATTAATTTCAAATATAGAATTAATGACGGAATGTATAAAAAGGGGCAATCTCCATATAAAAACCATTTAGAAATAATGAGAGAAATTTTTCATACATTTTTGCTAGAGCTGACTAATTAGAAAACTCGGTTTTAATAACGTTTCTTTAATTTTAAATTTTTTGCAACTGAAAAATCAATTTTTTTATTTGTTCATGATATCAAAAAACAAAAATTTGAAATTTAATTGTTGATTTGGTAAAATTTGTAAAAAGCATATTTTCGTTTGTGTGCGACGGACAGAAACATGTTCTACTTCAAAAAAAATTAAAATTTTTTTTTATTATTATTTCTGATTTTTTCAGCAACTCCATCACATATACTATTATTGAGAATTGTGGTAAAAAAATTAGGTTATATATATATATATATATATATTTTTATTAAACAAAAAATAAAGGTATAACCACATAAAGTTTGTTTATTTGGTAGGTAATCATTACAAAGTATAGGAAAACAAAAAATGCTTTATTTTTTGATGTGAGAATGATATGAAAGTGTGAGAGAGAGAGAGAGCTAAGAGATGAATCGTAGTTTTCTTCTTAAAACATATATTTTATCATTTCTGTTGGTTCCTCTTAGTATTTGTTGATTGTATAATGCAATTATTAGATTTATACTATGTTATTACGTAAGAAAAATATTTGCTAATTATATAATATTATTTATTAGTAAATATTAATTAAATATTTATATAATTTAATTTTTATTAAAATTATTTTTAATATTAATTTTTGTATATATAAATTAAAGAAAGAAAAATAATTGTTTTTTACGAATTTAATAATATTTTTGATTAGTTTAGTAAAATATATTGATTTTCTAATTAAATTAATAATAATGATATATACTATTGTAATTATTTTATTAATTTAAACCTATTTATATATTTATTTAAAATTTATTGTGATGATAACATGTCATCATGATATTTTTATTAATACATGATTATTTTTTTAAAATATTTTTCAAATAATATATTATGGATTCTAATACACACATACTTTTCATGCTGGTTTTAATTTAAATAATCGGACACAATATTCTCAAAAATAGTGAATATTATTTTATATTTAAAAATATTTTGCACTATATAGAAAATATAAAATTTGAATAAAATATATAAATACTAAACCCTAGTTAACAGACAAAAGTCTAAACTAAATTCTTCAAAATAATTTAGTTTTGTTTTGGTTTTTTCAGTTTGAAATTTTTGGTTTGAAACCAAATTCAAAATGATATGTTTATCAAGAATTACTATTAGCATTGGACAGAAGAGGAATAACAAAAAAATATATTAGTATAGTGAAATTAAATTTGGTCATACAAAAGTCTACCAATAATCACCACAAGAGCAACTACCATCTCTAAAATGATGAAACCTCTTGTTATCTCTTACAATGATCTCTCTATCTTCAATACTTGATAGTATCTTTATGAAATTGTGACAATCTCCACATATCCTCAGATTCTTCATCACCCTAATCGTCGTTCCAGGAGATGTGTTTATAAGCCCGAAAGCAATAGCTAATCGTTCACTGTGATGCATCAATGCTTTCTCTTTAGCTTCTTCATCAATATCATGAAGAACATACTTTGTCTCTGGTACATAACCTGCGTCTCTCACTTCTTTTCCCAATGATTTCAGCTTCATCAAGGCCTGGCTTCTATCCTGCTTATCTCCTCTTGCTCTTACTCTGCCATTATTCCAAGCATTTGAGTTTCTTTCAGGCATTTTACCAAACACGTTAAGAGCAGTTTCCTTGACTTGGGTCTCTTCTCCATTATAGCTTATACTTTTCTTCTCAGGTTTAACAAAGCTTTCAACTTTACCCTCACCCGCACTTCCTTTTGCTCTTGATTTGATTCGGTGAAAGGATAAGGTTTCTTTCTCAAAGGGGAATGCTTTATGGACAGGGAAGGAGCAGAGATTCATGGAGAAAGCAGTCTCCAGAGCCATCCCTTGTGGTCAATCCAACAAACAGATAAGCTTTCTCTGGAAAGGAAATTTACAGTGTGGAGAGAGAAATTGAGAGACTAATCGCTCACACACATATCTACAAGAAGCAGACAACATCACAAACAGCCAATAAAACAATGGGTCCAGTTCGCAAATAGCCTCTAAACCACAAAAGTTTCCTGCCCAGAAACTTTGAGATAAAAACTTTCTGATCAAGAACCATTAATAATCGAACAACATCGATAGAGAATGCAAGGATTTTGTTGTACCAATGACACATTCCTTTAGCATTCCAGTCTGAAAACTGTCTGCTTCTCCATTTGAAGCTGGAAAACTTCAGAGAATTCCTTTAGTAGCGACTCATGAGCTATATCTATCAACTGTAAATCGTCAAGCTTTAGGTGTTCTTCGTCCTCAATCAAACCCTTTATGCTTCCAACTCGGCGGTTTCTTATCCCACAAGGAACTATCCAGTTAAAAGGTGTTAAATCTGTTGTGACATTAAGAGCTAGACCATGAAATGTCATCCATTTGGACACACGAATACCTATCGCCGCCAATTTTTGGTTGCCTAATCATGCAAACGAAAGGGATCAAACGAAACACATATATATGTATTAGTTCACTTGCCAAGATCATCTAAAACAGATCAAATCATAAATTCACAATAACAAGTGAAACGAAGTGGAGGATGATTAAGGACATACCAACCCAAACTCCTGTGAAACCGTCAAGACGAGAAGCTTTGATGGAGAAAGCTGAGGAAAGAACACGAATGACTACCTCCTCGAGCATCCTAAGGTACCAATGAAGATCCATCTTGTGATTTCGGAGATTGATTATAGGATACATAACTAGCTACATTTCAGAAAAGTATCACATTCACTGACAACTATTAGCTCAAGTGTCAGCGCTACACATCCTCAAAGGAAATTCAATGTGTAGTTGGCATTCGTTTGTTTTACCTGACCAGGTCCATGGTAAGTGACTTCACCACCACGTTCAGTTCGATAGACATCGAAAGGAGCTTTCTTTATGTCGAAATTGAGATAATCCTCTGAACTTCCAGTTCCCATAGTGTAAACAGGAGGGTGTTGTAATAAAATCACTGAATCTGGACAGTCCTGGTTTCTATCAAGCAGAGCCTTTTTCTCGTTGACAATGCTTTTCTGCCATGACCAGGCTTTCTTGTATTGAACCAATTGATCGTAGAGATCAAAACATTCGCACCTGCAAAATAGTATGAATTGCATTCATTACGCGACTGCACAGAATGTGCTCGTGAAAATTCCTGAAAGAAAAAAAAGAACAAAACTCGATAGATCTGCTTTACTTTCTAAGGTTGTCGTTATTCCCCGAGTTGATTATCTTGACAGATGTGGATACTCTGCTTCTGTTAGCGTCACTAATATGATGATGATGATGGAGCAATGAGACCTTAAAATTCGCAACAGAGCTTGTAGCAACAGAAAAGATCATGTCTTTTGAGATAGATTCCAGTGACTACTTAACCTTATGTATTGATTTATCAAAATTTCGAAGATTTGCTTTCTGGGTAATGGCGGAGACACCGACGAAAATAAGAGGGTAGTTTCGAAATATAAGAACATAACTAAGGGCAATTTAGTCTTTTTACTTTGGAAGTTCGCCCTAGTTTCTGGGTATCCTATATATACGTAAAACCTTCAATGCTTTGTCTTCCAACTTCTATTCAAAAGCCTCCACTAAAGTTTCATATGTTTGTTTGCTTTTAGATTTGTGTTATTTAATCTTCAATCTAGAAGTTTTTTTTTGAATTTATATTGTCTTAGTTGTTTTGTTGTTTTTCATCATCTTTTGATTTCTTCTGTGTTGAAAAAAATGTTGTGGTGATGATGAAGAAAAAATTGACCTTTTATCACATGAGTGAGATTTTCAATCTCGTGATTACCTTTCAAGCACTTCTGAGCCAACATTTAATCCTTCACTCTGTTTATTGTTATTGTCTGATTAGTAATTTCATCCAATTTTGGAATTGCTTTTAGTTTTTTTTACGTAAATGTTAGAAAAATGGAGAAATTCGCATTAGTGATACAAATTAAGATCGAAATTAGTGAAATAACCAAATATGGATAATGCAGAGGTGTGTGAAAGTAATTTAATGCAAAATATTAAGAGTATATGGTTGGAAATGTTTAATCATTTACCTAATTTTAAAATCTTTGGTTATACAGCTATGATGCATTTTAAAAACCCTGAAAATTTTTGGCTAATAAAAAATGAAAATATGGTCTGGGTTAATCTTGCATTTTTAAATTTAACAAGATTCAGATCGACCTATACGAAACACTAACTATTTTTTTGTCAAAACATTATTGTAAAATATGGAATAATCAATCTAGAATCAGTTAGGCAAGGACAATTGGATTTTTTGAATAAAGATATACACGTTACATTATAAAGTATGACAATACAATATTAATAGAATAATATTCTAAGACTTCTTGAAGTCTTTTAAAATAACACTTTTAAAATATTATTTTAAATTTAGTACTTAAATTTCAAATTTTGAAAATAATTCTAATTATTTATCATAAATAATTTTTAAATATAATTAAATTATGATATGGCAATGTTTTTAACATTTGATTAAAATCAAAAATTACGATCAGTCGATTTTAACATTTGATTAAAATCAAAAAGTTATTCAACCGTAATCACTGACAAAAGAAAAATAAATAATATTGCCGTTTACTACCACCAGTTATACCGTTCATATATTACATTTTATGTTAGGTTTCATTAAAACAAAAAAATTAAGATCCAAATAAAGAACATGACCATAGTTTTAAAAAGTTTACGAAAAAGAAAGCATTTGTATGTTGAAAGATAATTTGGTTAATAACAATGGAATGTTAGCGGACAGTGTATTATATATGATATGCATTCTTACATTACACTATCGATCGCACATTTGGCATATTGAAGAAGGAAAAGAAGAATGCTGGTTCGTGATTGATTATTCCATATTTTGTAACCACCACAATCGATAGTTAAAAAAATTAAAAAAGGAAAAAAATCGATAGTTAAAAAATAACTTGATTAATATAGAATTATTTTACGCTTTAGGGTTTAAAATCCAGTATACAATAATCGAAAGGAAAAAAAAAAAGAAGAAGAAACGGAATTAAAAATGTTCATACAGAAGTTGCATCACTTTTTTTATTTATTTATTAATTATTACATGGAAGCCAAAAGTCCTCTCATTTCAGTAACTCCAGGAACGTTTTCATTAGGGTAAACTTTGGCTACGAGCTGCACGAAGCTCTCATACTTGTCCAGAAACTCCTTCTGTTTTTATTTTCAATTCACACAACATAATTGATTTCAAAAGTGATTTTTCTTCAACAACTTCTCCTTTTTAAATAAAATTAGTTTAGATTTGTTACCTTGCATTTATCCCACAACGATGGTAGCAACTCCTCCGATGCTAAATTCTTCTGCAACTTTTTATACATTGCTGCAATTGATTTGTCCACCTATAGCCAAATTTTATTTTTATTAAAAAAAAACTGGAAAATGCTATTATGTTAAATAAACTCCTCCAAGAAACATCACATCTGTTTACCCCTGACAAACTTGATTTTAACATCTTCCGGAGTTCCATTTTCGACAAACCGATCTGGAATGGTATCTGAAAAATACAGAGATTATGTAAAGACATGAGATAGTTCACCATAATGATCTAGTTAAACTAATAACTAACCTCTTCAGGGGTGATAGTATACATAAAATCCTCAATCTTTTTAGCAAACTGGAAAAGTCTTTCGAATTGCTGCATGGACAAGAAAAACAAACAAAAACGGATGTTACTGAGACTCCAAATGAAAAGAAAAACCAGAACAGAAAGTTATGCTACTAGCTGCAAATCGGAAGCACCACTTACGTAGTATATTATCAAGCTAATGTGGCGGGTACAAGCTTGTTCATACGCTTCACTTGCCTGGTGATAAAACTTGGCTAAAGTGGGCACAACATTAGCCAAATCATACAGACTGCATACAAAACAAAACAATGTTAAGGGAATATGAGTAGCCAGAAAGAAGAAGAAGAAGAAGACAAACCAAAGAAGAGAGAGAGAGAGAAAAGGACCAACCTATTCTGGAAAGCAGCATAATTTTCTAAAAGGAGAATATCTGCATATTTAGGATCTTGCTGGGCAATTTTCTCAAGGGTCACAAACATTATGCTTACCTATAAAACACCACTAGTCAGAATCTGTCAATCAAAGTGGGAAAGAAAGAAAACAAATTGGCGATGGTAAATGCAGAAACAATCTGAGATGTGCTTTATTTTGTTGTTATTCAAGTTGAGAATGAATTTAATCAGATATTGTAAGTGAACTAAGATCAGACGCAATCTGAGGTTATTGCTTGACCTGGCGATACAGTTAGCGCAATTTTAAATGCTTTAAACTCATAGAAGTACCAGCACTTACAAATTTTGTGTATGCCTGATCAACCAGATCCCTAGATTGCCCTTGTATGTACTGTTCCATGCGAGTAGCAAGCGCTGCAAATCTTTAAATTGAAATAACTATGTCAGAATAGCCTTAATATTAATACCAGAACCGTTTCTTGGAACACCTGTACTAAACAATCTTATTTGGGAGAAAATAGTTCAGAACGAAACATACTGTCCGGTTTTGAAATAAATAAGCAAACACATGGCACTAAACTGTATGAAGCAATTTGGGCTTCCTAATTACCTTGGAATATATGGCAAGACACCCATCTGTCTAACATTACGATCATTTCTTTCAATCTGGTGACAAGCTTCATCCACAAACTGCAGTTACGGTCGACTTGAAATGATTAGTAGGAAGAGTACGCCAGGAATAAATTCCAAAATATCTATGGATAAACATACGCGGCTGAATTGCATAGAAACCCTCGACTCCAGATCTCCAAGCAAAAGGCGAACAAATCCTGCAGCATCAGCTTTCTGACCAGATAGATAACGTTCAGTTATACCATGCATTGATATGCACCGTAGGGGATCTATTTTATATGCCCAATCAACAACAGCGTAGAAATCCTCCTGCAGTGACAAGAACACATATCTCCCTTTATGTAATAGACATCAACTACTAAATCTAACATACTAGCATTATTTTGAGGTGGAAATTTACCTGAATACCATCAAGTAAATCTTGAAGTGATTCATTCAATGCCATCAGGTCTGGGGAGTTTTTGCCTGTACAATTGGACAAAAAAATTTTGCTTTCCGAACTGTTGGACCTTATAATTTGAGAATGTAGTGAAAGCTTACTGATGGCAGAAAGTTTGATATTACCAGTTTTCTTGTCAGTCTCATCAATGTCCATGATCCCCAAATCATCGTCATCATCACCATCGTCATTGTTGGACTTCTTATCATTGCCAGAACCTCCAGGTGGAGCAAGAGCTGGTACCTCGAAGCACATGAAATGTGCAAAAAAGGAACTCTGTAGTATGAAGCAAAAACAAAACATGAGTTATAAGTACATACATCAGTTGCATCTAAAGACCAGACAGAAAATCATAGGGTTAACAATTACCTCATCTACAAGAAGCGGGATAAATATTGTTAACATTTTCGCATAAGCATCTGACACTGCAGAAGTGTCAGTGTTTGCATTCTGATTAGAACCTGTAGATCCTTCTAGCCAGACAGTAGGATTTCGTGATACTTTTGTGCTTGCACGAAGTTCATTCGCAAATTCACGAGCCTGTATATTTTGAAGATGAAAATTTCACGTTCTAATGGAAAAGGACGAAAAGAGAAATGTTTGCATATTCATGCGCCTTAACATTCAGTTGGTTTTTGCAGCCTTAGTTAATTCATAGTTTAAAGCAGTGGTCAAATTGATAAAGAAAGGAATATTTGCCCTAACCTCCCGGCGAAGAAGCAAGTTTAGGGAGCTGCAGTATGCTTTTCTCAATGGTCCCAAACAATTCTTATCAAGACTCTGCAAAAAAGAAAGGCAACGAGTTAGCAATGTACTGCACTGAGCTTTAGAATGTCACCTAGCCAGTTTGTTGGTTTTACCTTTAAATGTTGCAAAAGACGAGCATATGTTCTGCATTTATACCGCAAATCTGCATGGTCAGGCCTCTTCAGCTGCCCTCTCTGTTTATAAGGTGTGTCCATAAGTATTCAGAACTATAATTACTAGAGTTCATATTGGAAAGGTAGAGTTTTACGGGTACCTGAGAAAAGTAGCTTTTGTCGCTAATCATGAAATCTACCAAACTAGCAAAGTAGTTTCTCAGGAACTCAGAAGCTCTCCTTACAAAAGTAGCTTTTAATATTTGTAGTTCTGCACGTTTTTCTTTTACCTAAAGAAAATACAGCATGAGTAGCCAGAATTCAGGCAGTTGTACACAAAACTAAGCCTTTTAATGAATAATTCTGTCAGTTATTAATGTTGTTTTCTAACGACTACACGAGATGTAATAATAATGAGCATATAAAAAAGATCTAAGTGCATATGCATACAGCTCGCATATTAGCATAGATCGGGTCTATGTTGGGCACTTCAAGTCCCTTTAAAGCTTTGGCTAACCACTCGCAAGCCTCGATATTTTGGAGCATATCTGCTTCATCAAATGATCCTTCTGTTAGGGATGCTGAATACTGCAATCAACAACACTTCTATAAGTGGACCAAGTAGACAGATGAGAAGCACAAAAAAAAATATTCATGTGGTTAGGATAAAGTAACTAACCTCAGAAGGCACACGCAGTCTCTCAATAACTTTATCAAGTTCCTCAATGAGAGCTTTATTGTTTACAGACTGCATCTCTAACTTGTTGTTTCGAGTTTCTATCTGGATAAAACAAAAAGAAAGTGAGAATGTATTGACATATGAAGCTATTATTCATTCCAACAACATATATATTTCGAATGTTTTTCTCGTTCTCCACAAATATCAGAAGTAAGCCATTAGCAACCACAAAATAATAAAAATGAACACATATCCAGGAGATGAGTAGCTTATTGACAACATACAACAACTAATTTTCTTAATGCAGTGCCCTCATAATAAAAAATTGACCAGGAATGATGATTTATAATGTGTCCTACCGATTCAATGTCTTCCCTCATGTGTCTAAGTTTAACGTTGAATATTCCTAACCATTCATCCATGTCCTCAACGATATTTGTTGCTGCCTCTAGTCCATGCAAAACCTGAAAAACACGCAGATGACCATATCAACAAGAAAATTAAACGATGATCCTCCCATAAACTGTGAAAATATCAAGATAGTCCTAACTCCTAAAAAGATAATTGAAGGAAAATAATAACCTCATCTACTAATGGTTCGCTTTCCAGAATTGCATGTACATTGGCCGCTTCAAGAGCTTGGAGCTCTCGCTTCAGCCTTTCAGAAAATGCCTCAGCTTCACCAATGCCCATAACATAACTGTATACGTTAGTTGTATTAGTCAAGTGGACAATCTGGCAACACTAAATGGAAAAGATAAGTGCATTTCCATTCTTTTTTTTATTTGAGGAATCTAGTGTTCAGAGAAACAATGCCAATAGTTTAAACTATATACCACTAAGAGGACAAATGCAAGTAAGTTGTTCTATATTACTAAGCATTCGGCTGGACATAAGTTAATCAGAAACCTAGTTTCACAAGCTTAAGATTCACGGGGAAGGAGTCCTCTATTTTTGCTCTTATCTCTTTATTCCATATAACAACAACACAATGTAGATAGAGAAGTCCTTCCTTGTAAGACATATACTGACTTACGGAAAAAAGAAGTAAATGTGTGAACAAAGAGGATTTAACCGAAATACTATTGGAACGGAATAAGACATACGTTCCCAAGAGGGCCTCCATATCCTCTTCCTCTGCCTGAGAGACTAGTTCTTTTTCAACAGTAACTTTCAAATCAGTTTCTGTTACAGCTTCAGCGACAGGCCCATCTTCTGTACTTCTTTGAGTAGTGACTACTGGAGTGTTATCCTAGACAAAGCAGATAAAACTATTACATGAAAAGAACTCACATATATGAAAGGTGAAATAATGAAAAACACAAGTACATACACACAGTATTTTTAAGAGACACAGACTAGATTTTGATGGCAGAAGAAGTTATAATCTGCACCTTAGCCCACAGAGCCATCTCGACGATATCTATACCAACAACTTTGGGAAGCTTGCCTAATACGTCTTTGCATATGTTCAATATGCAAACTAAAAGTCGGTTCCTGTAATCACAATAGACAAAGGTATATACTGAATGATAAAACATACATAAACAAATATATTTTAACCAAAAAATACATCAACAAAGATATAATCGCTTTTATCATCTATCCATCACATCTTGTAGGATTTAAAATGTATGTTCCTAACTACAGTACCTGTCATCAGTGTTACGCATGGTCCATTGAGGAGGAGCCACACTTTGACTCCTGAGATTATCAAACCCCTAAAAGACTTTGCATCAGCAACATCAGAGTGAAAGTAGAAAATATTTAACAATATTTTACAATTATAAACTTAGCTTGTGTTGCATCTTTTATGCTACATGCTATGAATTATGTGAGTAAGCATGCATTTCTTCTTGAACTCATACATATTGACCACATCAATAAAATCAATGAGTGATCTTACCAGGGTAAAAGTGCATCCACTTGGGTCATTAGTTATGACTTCTACCTTTGAAAGATGCTTGAGTTTGTACATTTTAGCAGGCTGGACGAACAAAAATTTTTTAAACATCATCAGTCACATGAACTTCGATAAATCTGCTACCATGGCATGTATAAATTTGGTTGTTATCAATCTTTTTCTTTTCAACCAAAATATTAAACGTTATAAGTTTCTCATTAAAATGTGCCTCATTTGTATTAAAATGAAGATTACCTCAAGGACTCCTCCACTTGAATACTTCATGACTCGAAGAAATGCTTTCTTCCGTTGCCCCTTTGATTTGACTGTAGAAAGCAGAATAGAAAAGCATACTCAGTTTATTAAAACTTAAGAACCATTTGACAGGAAATCATGACACATGGATTCGAGGCAACATGTTTTCCACTTGAATGAGAGTTTTTCTTGACACAAGTCAGGCTGTCCCTGAGCAGACTGGATTGTTTCATCTAATAGGGTAGACACTTACAACTCAAGACAAATCATGTACTTCCCTATGCTGATCTTATTATGGATGATATAAACCTGTTCAGCAAATGAAATTCCGATCTAATGCAATAGAAACCAAAGCGTAATGCCTATACTAGTCAAACAGCGCGAAGACTGAGTAATTGACGGTTGAAAATAGGCGTGATTCCAGAAATGCTATCAAAACTGAAAGATCAACAGAGTGAAGGAGGTCGATATATCACCGGAAATAGCGAGAACCCTGGGTTTGGCCATTTGGCGACCCAATTTACCAGACTTGCCCCAGACACCGCGGCTCTTGGCGACGCGTATAGATAGAACGATCTGTTGCTTGGTTCCTTCGATCGCAGCCTCGCAAGCTCGCCTGAGCTCGTCATCGTCCGCGCTTGATTTCGCCATTATTGTTGAGCTTTCTCTCTTCTTCTTTTACTCGGAGAAGGCGGATCCCAGCAGGTGATGATGACCGGTAAAAAGAAAGCTAGAAATTTTAGGATCAAATGCTCATAAGTTAAAAAAATAGTTTAATTTTTTAATATCAAAAATAAATAAAGGGCTTTTCTGATATTCTATTTAATTTAATTTTTATCTAATTTTTTATAGTTTTTATTTTTAACCTTTTTTATTTATTTGTTGAAAAAATCATATTTTTAAGGGCAATGGACTAAAATAGTACCATTTCAAGTTTTTGTTCCAAATATAACACTAATTATTTAAATTTTCAAAAATAACACAAATTTAATACTAAAATAATTGAAAACTTATTCTTAATGAAAAAAATTTAAACCCTAAATTGGAAAAAGTAAACCCAAACATTATGTTTTAATTTTATATATATTTTATTTAAGGTAAATAATTATTTTTACATAATAATTTATGCTATTTTGAGAATTTTAGTTTTATTGTGCTAAATTTGGAAAATAAACTTAAAATGATGCTATTTTAGGGTATTACTCTATTTTTAATCTTTAAAATTATATTTACGGACACGTCAAACACTGATATTACTCTCGTGACACTAGAATTCATGTAATTACTACTAATAATATTTTTAAGATTTAATATCTTATTTTTATGCGCCGCTAGAACATTAACTGATACATTAACTGATGTTACTAACACTGTTAATAAACACAGTTAACTTTCAATAAGTTAAATCAAAATTAATTAAATAAATATATAAAATAAATAAATAAATAAAATATAAATATAAATTTATTAAATAATAATTAAATGTTTACACAAATTACACATTTTTATAATAATTTTAATTTAGGGCAAATATCTAAAATAGCACCTTTCTAAATTTTTGTTTCAAAATAGCATTATTAATTTAAATTTCCAATAATAGCATAAATTTAAAATTAAAATACATTAAAACTATATTTTAATAGAAAAAATTAAACTCTAAATTGGAAATAATAAATCTAAATACAATACTTTAAGTTTATGTATAATTTAGGGCAATTGACTAAAATAGCACTATTTCAAGTTTTTGTTCCAAATATAGCACTAGTTATTTAAATTTCCAAAAATAGCATAAATTTAATATTAAAATAATTGAAAATTTATTTCTAATGAAAAAATTTAAACCCTAAATTGGAAAAAGTGAACTCAAACATTATGTTTTAATTTTATATATATTTTATTTAAGGTAAATAATTATTTTTACATAATAATTTATGCTATTTTGGGAATTTTAGTTTTAGTGTACTAAATTTGGAAGATAAACTTAAAATGGTGCTATTTTAGGGTATTACTCTATAATTTATTTAGAATAAATAAGTATTTTTACATAAGTATTTGTGCTATTTTTGAGAAGGACAATTGACTAAAATAGCACTATTTAAAGTTTTTGTTCCAAATATAGCATTAATAATTTAAATTTCCAAAAATAGCACAAATTTAATACTAAAATAATTAAAAACTTCTTCCTAATGAAAAAAAATTAAACCCTAAATTGGAAAGTATAAACCCAAACATTATGTTTTAATTTTATATATAGTTTATTTAAAGTAAATAATTATTTTTACATAATAATTTGTGCTATATTTGAGATTTTATTTTTGATGTGCTAAATTTGGAAGATAAACTTAAAATGGTACTATTTTAGGGTATTACTCTTTTGAGAATTTAATTTTATGATGTTATATTTGGAAGAAAAACTTTAAAATATACTATTTTAGGGTATTGCTCTTTAATTTATTAATATTAAATCATTTATATTATTATTTAAATAATAAATTATTATTTAAATGATATATATTATTATATTAAATAATTTATATTATTATTTAATCAATTTATATTATCTGATAGAAAATGATCTCATGATCTCGACATGGGATTTGATATATTTCTTGATTTTCTTGTTTCAAAGGTCGAATCCATTAAACTCGATCAATCATTAACGATTAAATTTTGATTTAATTAATTAAGGATTAAATGTGTTTATTAACGGTAGTAACACCGGTTAGTATTTTGACAGCGCGTAAAAATAAGATACTTTTAAAATTAAAAATATTAATAGTAATAATTACATGAATTATAGTGTCACAAAAATAGCAGTATAAAAGTTAAAAATGCGATTTTTCCTTTATTTCTTTAATCTTTCTATTTTTATTTTATTTTTCTAAAATCCAAAAATTTCCGTAACACTTAATTTTTTTTTCTTTCTCCTTTTTTCATCATTTTTTATTCACATTTTTTCATTCTCTTATTCTTGTATTCTTTTGTAAATCTTATTTTTCTATTTTTATTTTCTTTTCTCTTTTTGTTTTTACTTTTTTCTTTATTTGATTTTACCGTTTTTATCTGTTCTATCTATAAATTTGTATTTCGTACGAAAATTTAGTGTCTAAATAATATGAAATAATTGTGAAAAGATAATGACATTATTAATCCTAAACAAACAACAATTGGAAAAAAACAAGGGCAAATATATAAAATAACACATTTCTAAGTTTTTGTTCCAAAAATAGCATCTTTAGTTTAAATTTCCAATAATAGCATAAATTTAAGATTAAAATGCATTAAAACTATATTTTAATAGAAAAAAATTAAACCCTAAATTGGAAATAATGAACCCAAATACAATAATTTAAGTTTATGTATAATTTATTTAGAATAAATAAGTATTTTCACATAAGTATTTATGCTATTTTTGGGAATTTAATTTTATGATACTAGATTTGGAAGAAAAATTTTAAAAGGTGCTATTTAGGGTATTAATCATAAAACAATACAATTGAATATAACAAATATAATGGTATAACTAACAAGTGTATAAAATTAAGAGAATCTCGTATACTTGGTAAAATACAATTTGTACAACTAATAAAACTAATACCAAACATATGTAAAATTTGTACAATTAGTACAACTGATAAATATAACTATATGTTAATATATTATGCAAAAATTGTAAATAATCTTTAAAAGTAAATTCAAAATATCATTAATAGTATAAAAAATATAGAATAATATCCTAACATAACATTTTATTACGTTTGTATTTTAAATTTAACACTTTAAACTCAAAATCCCAAAAATAATACAAATTATTTTTTGAAAATACATATTTATCAGAAATAAATTACAAATATAATTAAAGTATTATAGTTGATTTTTTTCTAATTTATGATTTTATTTTTTTTTATTATAAAGAAGTTTATGTTATTTTAATATTAAATTTGTGATTTTTGAAAATTTAAATTAGTGATTTTTGGAAATTTAAATTAGTGATTTTATATTTGGAAATTGTTTTTTAAAAACTATTATTTTTGTCAATTGCCAAATATATATATATATATACATTAAATAAGGAAAGATTAGATTTTTTAAAGATATATCAGCTATTCACCTGAAATTTTAGTTTCCGAATTTACGTGGCCAAGTAGTTATTATTCTAATGAGAACAAATTGAGATACAAAAAAACTATTAATCTTTTTTTTTGAAATCCACAGTCCACGTATTTATAAAAATAAAATTATTTTAAGTTTTTATTACAAATATAATATTATTATTATTTAAGTTTTAGTATTATTATTAAAATTTAAAAAATAGCGTAAATTTAATATTGAAATACCTTTAAACCTTTTTTATAATAAAGAAAAAATAAACTCTAATTTAAAAAAAAAATTCAAAGATAATATTTTAATTATATTTATAATTTATTTATCATAAATATGTATTTTCAAACATAATTTATGCTATTTCAGAATTTTAATTAAATTTAGAACAAAAATTTTAAAAAAAATCTATTTTAAAGTATTACTTTAAAAATTAAACTTTAAATCAGAGAAAAGTAAAGCTAAATATAATTTTAAATTTTATTTATGATTATTCAGTTACATAAGTATTTTTACATAATAATTTGTGATACTTTGAAATTTTATGTTTAATCTGATAACAAATTTTAAAAAATAAAAATGTTGTTTTAGAAATTTCACTTATTTTTTAAAACTTGTGCAAAACATATTATTTTGGTTTAAGATAGTGTTTACATTAACTGGTTATATATATATATATATATTTATTATTTTTGAATAAAATGTAATTTTTTTGTTATGTATTATATCTAGTAGAAATAGTACGAAAAAAATATTTTTGTAACCATAGTAAAGTAATATTTACCGGATATAATGAACAAAGAAGTGTATAAATAGGGTTAAAACACCTTATAGAATTTATGATAAATGCAGCTTATAAAACCTAAATGCACCAAAACAATCACATGTATTAGTTTTTGGTAAGATCTTGAGTTTCAATCTCAAAAGAAGAAATCTTTTTAAAAAAAAAATCTTGGGATTCAATGAAACTAAATAAACGTAATAATTAACAACAATTAATCAAGAAGTTTGACGTAGTAATCATCTTAGATCTAAGATAAAACTTAACAACAACAACAAAACCCCTCACTAACATTGAGACAATAATTTGCTCTCAACATTGAGAAAACAGTCCAGAACTGACTTGATTAACCACGAACCAGGAGATTTGATATCACTCCTCCACCGTTCCTCCCCATCTCTGAACCCGAGTCTCGGCTTGCTCAGCCTGCAGAATTGAGAGAGTTCATGAAATGATCAAAACCAAAACACAAAGGAGGAGAAAGTACAGAGCAAGTAAGATAACCTCTTTGTTCCAGTTAGTGAAATAGATTATTCCAATTAATATAAGTGTCTGTAAGCAGATTCCAGCTACCATACCTCCCCATATTCCCTACAAATCAAACATAACAATGAAAATACAAATCACTTAAAAACCTAACACATATGATTGTTTTAAGAAAAGCTAACCTGAACGCCGAGGTTTAGTGTGAATCCAAGGACAAGACCAGCAGGAAGTCCGATAATGTAATAACACCCAATGTTCACGTATGCAACCAAAGACTGCCATCCCGCTCCAACCGCAACCCCTAAAAACGATGTACCAAAAGTCCATCATAACACAAATGCTCTTTTTTCATCCTAAAAGTTATAACTCTGTACCTGACAAGACGGGCTGGAGGCTGTTCAAGAGGACAGTGAAGGCCAACAAGACTGCTATTCTTGTGGTTTCTGCTGCCACGGCTTCACTAGAAGTGAAAATATGAGGGAAGCTATCTTTTGTGGCTAAGACAATAACCATACACACAACACCAATAATAGTTGAAGTTATGGAGACAACTATCACCGATAACTTCGCTAGATATGCATTTCCTGCACCCAGCTCATTCGATACCCTCACGCTGATCATATTACCAAGTTCATGAGAGTTTTATTTAGCTTTCAAAACGAAATGAAAGAGGTTGAAATCTTACTTACCTTATCGCAGCGTTAAACCCGATTGAAATCATAGCGGTCCACCCTTCTATATTCATGCTGTGAATGCCCAAAACATCTTTAGAAACTTACTTACCAAAACAGAGTTTATATGAATGGATTAACAGGGACCAGCAGAAATCGGTTACCAAATGGAAATGGCATCGACTGGTATCAACGGATTAGGAAGGAGACCGGTGACAACGACAAGAACCATCAAGTACCAAAACTCCAAACTGAACATTCCGAAGAACAAACCGGTCACTTACTCACTTTAGTCAAAATCTAAGCTTATATAAATCAAAAACAATGTGGTACCAGAGCATAACAGCAGAGGCTAAGGATAGTTTAACAAATCCATAGAGGTCTCTAAACGCAAGCCAAGAAAATCCACTCCAAGCACCATCCGATTTGGTGATTAAGATATACAAAAGCTGACCAATAACAATCAACCACCATGAGGTATTGAGAGTGATGGCTGCACCTACAAGTCCCCATTTAAAGTAAAGGATAAAAAGCCAGCTTAACACTGCGTGTATAATTAAAACAAGTCCAGAGATCCAAGCCATCACAAGCACTTTCCCTTGAGACTGCAAGAACTTCTGTATTGGGAAGTTGGCTGCATAGGCAAATAGTTGTGGGATCATCCACAATGCGAATTTCCCTGTAAAGAAGTTTTGAACGTATATCATAAACTTCCATCTCAAAACCAGTCGACAAAACAGACTAACAGTAACCATACCTGCAGCTTTAGAGATTTGAGGAGCCTCGCCGAAGAAAGAAAGAATAGGAGGAGCCCAAATGTAGATAGGAAGCAAACACAAAGCAGTGGTAAAGAGAATGACCCAAGAACGCTGCATATAGATACCGAGCATCCTAATCTGTCCAGCTCCATATGCTTGTCCACACAATGTCTCTAATGCACTCCCCATCCCTAACTGCCACCATTTTCCATCACCACAATATCAAAAACCTCCATGCAAGCTTTCTCAAGTCTCTTTTTTTTTTTCACTTCTTGTTTAACTATTCTATACTATCATTACTAATTTCATTTTCACAAACCTAACCTTTCTTGGGTTGACTGTTAAGTTCGAGATTAATGGTCAAGTTGGCCAAAAGTTATAACCTTTTATTTGTCATAAGATCTAATCACAAACTGACGTAACAATGCAAAATCATGTGAATAATTTTAAAATGTATGGGAAGATCTACTTTGTAATTAATAATATACAGAAAAATAAAAATCATATAAAATATAGATTTATGAATGTGTGGCCTTTATTGGAACACAATAATATAATAATAATAAAAAGAGAGACTTTTGAAGGTTTAACGCACCATAACACCGAAGGCGAGACCAGAGATGACGGAATTCTCGACGGAGACGGCAGCTAGATCGAGTTCGCCTAGACGTCCGGAGAAGGTTTGAGTGAGTGCGCCGAGAGAATATTGACTGATTGCTGTGAATATAGCAGGTCCGGCTAGCTCCCAGAGCCGCCTTGACTCTTGGCCGAACTCTTTAGCCCATACTTTCGACGCTGGTTTTGTTGCGGCGAGTTCCGGTGGATCACGAGGGTCAAGCAGCGGCAAGGTTTTATCGGTTCTCATGTTCGGATGTAAGAAGAAGCTCTGTCTTAATTTTCGGATATGGATCGTAATTAAATACAGAAAATGCAAACGATGTGGTAGGTACTGAAATGAATATGATTAAATGTCTGATATGTGTTCTGAAAAATTATATACAAAAATTTCCCAAAGTTTCACCAAACGAAGATAAATAGGTAATATTTTTTTTTAACTTTCTCTGCTTTAAAACTATATTCATGCTCACAAATTTTTCGACCGTTGATTAAAACATCGGTGCGATTAAAAATCTACGATCAATAGCAACAACAACCACCGACAATAGACAAACGAACAACATATGTCACAGCCGTAACCGCAATGTTGACCACAATCGCAGCCGTCTGCGGAGACCAAACAAACAAAACTTATATAATTTTTTAAACATTGTATAAAATTTTTTATCGCATCAATAGTTACTAATTATAAATATTGATAAAATCTCTAATATGTTAACCAAAAAGATTATTAAAAAAATTGAATTTTGTGTATGCGTTAAATATGTCACGTTGACGTGTTATACCATTATATCATCTTAAAAAAAGTATTACATAAAATATAATTTATTAAAATATTTACGAAAATGATATTAGACAAAATTTTGATTGTATAGTATATGTAAATCTTTAATAATTCGATACAAAATATATTTTGAAAAACAAATATAATATAAAACAAAATATTAAGGATTTTGAAATATAAGTCAAAAAAATATAAAACAAAAGTTTGGTTTAATAGAATATTTATCACATCTACAATTTCTTATTTAAAAATATTGTCAATCTAAGTTAAAAATAATTGAAATTCATTTGTATAATCAATAATAAAATTTTAAAAATATTATAAATAAAAAATAAATTACATACATATCTAATTTATATTTATTAAATAAAAAATTAATAATAATATGTAAATAGTTTTCCATCAAATCTAATATTTTATATTATTATAATTATTACTATTTTGTCATTTTATAATTATTCTAATATTATTTATTATTAGAATCTTATATTCGATCAAATTTATTTTTTTACGATAAAAAAATATTTCCATCGTTTTCTAAAATCTTTAAGTTTCAAAAAGAAGAAAAAAAACGCTAGATCTGATTGTTTCGTCGTCGGCGTACTCCATTGGAGTTGTGTTCTTGGACTTTTCTTTTGTTTTATTCAGTTACATCTTCGATTTGTTCAAGTTTACAAGAAAGATTTACAAGAATAAACTCAGATTTGGTCAGTGGCATACGCAATTGGTCCAATGTTTTTTTTAGGGTGAATTAGCTATATAAAACATTTTGTAATTAATATATAGTAAACTAGATAATTTTTCTACGTTTTATATGATATAACATATTATAAATTTAGATCATTATTACATTTGATTATGATGATATATATATTATATTATATATTTACTATATAAAAAAGTTTTATTTATGTTTTATGTATTTAAAAATACTAAAGTTATATTTTTAATTTATAATATGTTTATGTTTTTAACCTATATTTAAACTATATTTTGGTATAATTGTCCATTAAATTTATGAAATTATATATAATATACATTTTTAACCATTAGTTTTATATATTTTGACTATTTTTTAAAAATTAAAATTTATTTTTAAATACTAATTTATTAAATTATCAATTATATAAGTGGATGTTGATTAAATATGAACAATTCAATAGACACGTAAAAATAATAACAATGATTGAAAAATACAAATTATTCATCGTTTGTCAAACCAAATTAATTATTTAAAACAACTATAAATATATAAACCTAAATAAAATCATAAAACTGAAAATATATATGGTATTAAATATTTTTTAAAATACATTTTTAATTTAAGATATATGATTTACTTTATTTTTGGAAAATAAATTTATATTTAAAATTATCATGTCATATTTGACTAAACGTTATGTTATAATTTGTTTTAGCAATTTTATTTTTTAATGATATATAAATATTTTTTATAAAATCATTTCTATTTTAATATATATGATTAATTTATTTTTAAAAATAAATTTATATTTAAAATTATCATATAATATTTGATTAATTTATTTATTGAAAATAAATTTATAATTAAAATTATCATGTCACATTTAATTAAATGTTATGTTATAATTGTTATAATTTTTTTTAATTATTTCATATTTTTCAATGACATATTATCATTTTTTTAAAACTAACTTTTAATAGAGGATAACATGTTTAATTAGGGTAAGTAACAAAAATAATAAAATTTAAGATATTTATATCATTCTGTCTACTATTAACATTTTAATCGACGTCAGCCATTAATAAAATGGCCGAGTTATCTTTAGTGGGTCCTACTAGTTTTGGTTTTTACTATTAACATATTTGACTATATCATTGTATATATAAATTAAAATAAAAATATATGATTAATTATACATTTGGTTTCAAATATACCCATACTATATATTATTCATGAGATTTCATGGTTTAGTATTTGGGATGTTCTATTTAATATAATTATCTATATATAGTTATCTTATTTTGAATATTTTGTTATTTAATATAATATGTATATAGTTATTTAGTTTTGAATATATAATTAACTAGGTTTTTACCCGTATCCATTATATGTAGTTAAAAAATAATTTTTAAACACAATATAGTTTTAGTTATAAAATTTATTATATTTATTAGTAAAATATTATTATTTTGAATTGAAATCTGAGATGTCCACTGAAAGTGTTGATTACTACTTTTAATGTAATGTTCATTTTTATTCTATTTGAATGATTGATGATTTTTATAAATTCATAAAACTATTAAAAATAATAATTTTTTTTAATTAAATAACAAATAACCATGTTTTAAAAACTATAACATACAATAATTAACAAATCGAATTTTATAGAAATAATTAGTGATCTATTTATATTTCAATTGATCAAACAAAAATAATACGAAAACTATAATGACTAAACATAAATAATGTGATATAACTGAATTTAAATATTATTTTTTGATGTTATTGGGTATTAATTATTTTTCTGATGTTATTTATAAATTTTTGTATATGTATTTTATGAAAATAAAGAGATTTTTTTTTTTTGAATTCATAGTTATTTTTTTGTTATTTTAATATAATATATTGATTTTCAAACCAAATTAATATAAATAACATATATTGTAATTATTTTATTAATTTAAATCTATTTCTATATTTATTTAGAACTCAATTTGATAATAACACATCATTATAGTTTTCTATAAATAATTATGATAAAATTATGGTTTAAAATTATTTTTCAATTAATATATTAAAGATTATGAATAGTTAACAATATAATTATAATTAACTATGTATAAGTAACTAACTGCAATAGTTGGGTATATATATTTGACTTTTAACTATCAGTTTATATAATTAATAATTATTATGTATTTATAAATACATAATATGTATACACATATAATGAACTATATATTGAAAAAATTATATAAATAACTATATACTGTATAGTTTGCTATATTTTTCACTTTTCTCATTTTTTAACCTTTTGTTTTGCCTTATTTCGAAAAACTGTGGGAAAAAGAGAAAAGAAAAAAGAAAGAGAGAAAAAGAAATGTTGTTTTAATGTCATTACACAAGGGTTATATAGAAGGTTAAGTATTTGTAACAAATGTTGTATACCTAGTAATAATTGTAATAATTAATGTATGTAATAATTTTTGCATTTGTCATTGATCTTGCTAGAGACATTGATTAGAAACCACATTCATATGAAATATCTTAAAATTTTGAAGTATTTCTCAAAAAATCAAACTTAAGAAAAAATAAAGGAATTTTCTCGTGTTAAAGAAAATATATTTGGATATTGTAAGTGAAATGGGTTTGTTATGAAGAAATTGTGCAACTTTTCAATAGAATATAACATCATTTGGTATTTTTTGATGGACCATTGTTAAGTGATCTAATATATTATTGACGGAATACTTATTTTCTTGTTAGATACATGACCATATGGCATACTCAATTCATGTTCTGTCATAGTTCATGTAACAACATTGTAGCGTTGTAGATTGATCGATATTTAAATAAAATTTGCGAAATCTTTAAACTTATATTTCAAATCATGAATTTGGAATTAAATTATGAATTAGGTAAATGTATTTAGGTGGAGAGGGGGAACGAGTGAATTTAGTGGAAAAATATGTCAACAACGTTGAGTAGTTGGTGAAAAATGAATAGAATATTTTGTAAACTATCTTGACCAAGATTTCAAACTTTATTTATGTTATAACATATAATTAAGTGATATAGAATGTTTATGCAACGTCCACAAGTTAACACGTATATGAATGGTGGAGGGGGGGAATAAATAAATTATTCATGTGAAAAATCTAGTATGCACGTCATACTTTTCTTTCTAGAAGGATTTAAACGACTAGTACAAGACATTAAAACTTAAGTTAGTGTGGAAACAGAAACACGTGAATGTGATGAACGGATTAAAATGCACCACCTCTTTCAAAATATGTTTTACCTTCATAATTTTGATAAATGACACAACTTCAATAATGATAATTTTTTCAACTAAATTATCCTGTCTAATTTTTAAATTATTAACCTTTCATAAAGAAAAATTTGGTTTATTGTTGATTCTTGGAAAAAGATTTCTTAACAAGTTTTTTGGATTACACATCTATGAAAACTTATGCAAAAATACCACGTAAATAATGTTTTATTTATTTTTTTACAATAGATCAAGTAATTAGAAATTTCTATATATATTTTTCAGACTCAAAATGAATTTTTATTGGTTTAGACGAAATTGGTTTAGACCAAAAATAAAGAGAACAAAAAAGCTTATTGGGTGGGGGGCAGTCGTTTCTCATTCTCTCTTTAGTATTAAGGTTAGAACCGCATTTCTACCTTTTTACCTTATCTCTCTAGTGGCCAGCGCTTATTGCTAATGTCATGAGAGACCGGTTGGAGGTGGGATTCGCATTCCCAATAATGAATCTGGTGATTGAATCGACTCTATACTTCAGCATCATAATTCTGCAGTACGAACGATTTGTGTAAATTTTAAAGTACCGTCAGAGATATTCTAAAATATCTGATCTCGTCAGATATCGAAAATGATGTTGGATATCTCGGTGTAACATTTATGACCTGGATATCAGAGGATTCAGTGAATTAGAGGTGTATAAAAGAAGAGTCATTAGTGTTTAATATCCATCCGAAAATAAGAGAGAATATTAAATAGCTAGAAGTCACTCGTTTTTTGTCGAACTCTCCGCTATTTTAGCTTCTCCTTTTGTAATCATGAACACCATCATTATATTCAAGATCCAAATTGCGCAAACTGTTCCTAATCAAGAACGACCTATTCAACAAACCCAAACTTTGGTTTGTCCATCAAGTGGCTTTACTGTCAGTAACTTTTCTAGGGTCATCCGATGTTTCAGTTATGGATCCAATTTTTCGACAGGACCAAAAGAAGATTTTGTCTTTGCAATGGTGTTTAGCCGGTTTTTCTACTAGTTTAGCGATTGATTACTATGAGTTTGATCCTCTTAAGGGTAACAATCGTCGACATCTCCTAGATATGATGTTCCGGTGGTTCATGGAGGCGTCTCTTTACCGGCATTTGATGTAGTTTCTATTAGAAATCATGGATCTACTACGGATGGATTGCATTTTGATATCTTCATTCCTCTCTTGCCTGCTTGTGGACAATAGCTAGATCAAAGGTTTTGGCTGCTCAACTATTCACCTTCGTCTCTATTGTTTGTCGGCCTCCTTTTTTTGGCTCTCACCAAATTTTTGCATTTGATTGGTCTCCAAACTGTTGTATGTTCAACAGTTTAATCCTCTGTTTATATTTCTATGCAAAGCTATTTTTCTTGGCCAATGGTGTTGGGTCAGGTGATAGTTATGGATTTCGTATTTGTCTTTTTATTGTCATTGTACCACAATAGATCGGCACAATAGTACAACATTTTCGTACGAAGATTTAACACTCTTTCATATAAGAGAACATAGAGTCGAACTCCATATTTTAGAGATGCACGTAAAAGTGATGCAATCACTAACCCATTTATTCTTCCTCAGCTTCGTATATGTCTTTGGTTTGCTTCATGACTTTCGGGTTCATGATTTCATCATTTCCATATTTTTGTATATTTTGATATTAAATTGTTTGTTTTTTGAACAATCTCTTTTTATGTTTGTTCTTATTCCATTATTTTTCTTTTGAATTTTTTTATTAATATAAAAATGCATTTGAAAAAAGAGATCATCTGTATTAATTTTTTATTTTTATAATGATTATTTTATAAATTTTTTACGATTAAAAGTGGTGTTTAGTCAAATTAGATTCCACAAACTTTTTATCAAGAATCATAGAGCGAAAATTGTTCCTCACTAAAGAAGAATGGAGAGAATAAAGGTCGTTTTACTTTTATTAAATGATTTAAAGATAGTGTTTATGATAATATTTACATATATATAATATCAGTATGTTTAAAAAGCATTTTTTTTTTGACGAAATCGTACGTTATTAATATTCTGATATTAATATAATTTAATAATGACAGTAAAATAAAGCGAATATTCAAAAATAGTACCGTTTTAAGTTTGTGTTTTAAATATAACACTATTAGTTTAAATTTTCAAAAAAGCAAAAAATTAATATTAAAATATCTTAAAAATTATTTTTAATAAAAAAATAATTTTAAATAGGAAAAAACCTAAATATGATATTTTAATTATATTTATAATTTATGGTATATATATATATATATATAATAATTTGTGCTATTTATGGAATTTTAAGTTTAGAATGTTAATTTAGAACAAAAACTTAAAAATTATTATTTTAATGTATTACTCTAAAAAATAAATGATAAAGAACTTTTCACATGAAGTTAATATCATTTAAAATTCAAACTAGGACTAGATATCAATTTGAATTAATATTAATAATTACGTATGTCAATCCAAATTTTAAAACTAAACTAATAAAATGAATTTTTAAAGGGGCAATTCTTTAAAATATCATATTTTGAAATTTTTATTTAAAAAATAGTATTATTAGTTTAAATTTCTAATAATAGTATAAATTTAAGATTACAATACATTAAAACTTTATTTTAATAGGAAAAAATTAAATTCTAAATTAGAAAAGGGAACCCAAGTATAATATTTTAAATTTATGTATAATTTAATTAAATTAATAAGTATATTTACATAATTATTTGTGCTATTTTGGAATTTTAATTTTAAAATGCTAGATTTGGAATAAAAAAATTTAAAAGTGGTATTTTAGGATATTACCCTTTTTAAAGTGAAGTTAAACTTGATTAATTTCCTTTATTTTCAATTTTTTATATTCTACAATGTTGTTCACTATAAAAAAAATTAAGTTGGTTCACTATAATTCTACAATGTTATATTTTTTAATCTTTAATGAAGATTAAAATATTATTTTAATGAAACATTATCCTAAATAACTTTACTACTTAAAAATATCATTTTATAGGTAGTTGGAAAAATAATTTTTATACATTCATTTATAAAAATAAAAATACCTTAAATACCATAAATATATATATATATATATATTTTTTTTGTTCCAAAATAAAGCTATTAATAGTTTTTTTATCAAAAACTTTTGAGGTATTTTGAAGAATTTTCGTTTTAAAAAGTGTTTATAGGCATTATAACATGTTTATTGGTTTTATAAAAATAATTGTGAAAATTATATGAAATACAGTGTTTTTATAAAGTTTGAAAATTCTTTTATACATTTGGCTATATTTAACTTTAATGCCGTATATGGTACTGAATGCTTTTTAGTTTGTAGTGAATGGAGGAGCTAATGAGTGAGATATCAGTATATGCTTAATATATTATTTAAAAAATATTTAAAAAAAAATAATTTTACGATGATGTGTTATTAACAGAAATATCATAATAACATGTTATCAGTAATGTAAATTTCAAGTAAATATATATATATGAGATTAAATTACTACAATAATTACAATATATGTCATTGTTATTAATTTGACTAGAGAATTAATATATTTTATTAAACTAAACAAAAAGTACTATTAAATTCGTATAAACAATTATTTTATTTCCTTAATTTACATATACAAAATTAGTATTAAAAATAATTTTAAATAAAATTTAAAATTATAGAAATATTTAATTTATATTTACTAATAAATAATATTATATAAAATACGAATATTTTTCTTTACGCATGGTATCGATATAAATCTAGTTATTAGTTATAAGATTTCATGGAATAAAACTTGATTGATTTTTTGAAATAATAGCATGCATTCACAACTTTAATTTATCATTGGGTACCTTTTAGTAGACTACAATGACATAACATAATGAACCTATAATTCCTCACTTTCATAGGATAATCTATCTTAAGAATGAGACAAATATAGGTATAATTAAACTCTAGGCTCAAATATCCAATAATGAAAAAGTGTTTAACGAAGTTGACAATACAGGAAACTTTTTCCACATTTATCTTCTACAAACCTTTGTATATCTCTGCTTTAATGACTAGGTTAGTAAAATGTTGACTCATTTCCAAGGTCAACATTGGCATAACAACATGTATTACTCCTTCATAGTATCACTACATTCAAATGAGTAGAATGACATTAATAACTTTGCACATTTGATGGTACTTCCAATCAATTTTTTATTACACCACCATTTTTCATAAACAAAGGTATTACATTCACCTCACTTACACCTAGATAAATAATCCAAAAACCGATAACTGAACCAAAACTGAACCGAACAACAGATTTTGGTTGGTATTCAGTTATTAAAAATAACCGAACGAATATTATTTTAGAAAACCATAGTTATTGGTTAGTAACCGAAACCAAACCAAAAATCAAAATAATATCCAAAAAATGAATTATTTTTGGTTATTCAAAATTTTTTCGAATATTTCAGTTATATTCGGTTATTTTTGGTTAGCTTTGATTATTTTTCAGTTATTTGGCTTATTTTTTTGTTATTTTTCGGTTATTTTTGGTTATTTTCGGTTATTTTTGGTTATTTTTGGTTATTTTCGATTATTTTTAGTTATTTTTTTATTATTTTTGGTTATTTTCAGTTATTTTCAGTTATTTTTGGTTATTTTTAGTTATTTTCGGTTATTTTTGGTTTTTAAATTTAATAACTGAACCGACTAAAATCGAGATATAACTGAACCGAAACCAAATCAAAATATAAAAATAACCGAATAGATCTTTAATTTTAACAACCAAAAATGAAAATAATTGAACGAAACCGAACTGAATATCCAAATGCCCAAACCTAACCTCACTCATCATAAAACGTACTTCTTATATATATATCCGCAATAGTGTGGGTCCTCACAACTCCACATTCGTCTGGATTTATCTATAATACTAAATTGTAACGTATTCGATAACCCCCTTCCATAGGCCTCACAAATTAACACATAAACTTTTCCCTGTTTTGGTCCTCATTCATACGGTACCAAAATCACTTCATAGTTGATTATCCATCTCTACATTGATTTAGCTCGAGCATCATTAACTTTAGAATTTTGTCAAGATGAGTTTCGAAAAATATAAATGCACTTTGATAACATATCTTCACACACCACCATTTTTTATAAACCAGGATATTATATGCAACTTCATAAGTCTACTATCAAATATCTATTTTAAGTATCCGTCACTAATTTAGCTAATGTTCTTTTTAATATTCTGATTTTTTTCTTAATAATGATTATAAGATAATATTCTGAAATTTGTTTTAATAATTATTATAAGATAATATTTTGAATTTTTTAATAATGATTATTTACCTTTTTTGTATAATATATTTACACATAATTGTACTTATCAATTGTACTACTTGTACAAATTTTACATATATATATTATACTAGTTTTATTAGTTGTATAATTTATATTTTATTAGTTATATTCGATTATATTAATTATATATTTATTAATTATACCAATTATATTTGTGATTTTGAACTATACTAGTTATATATAAGTAGTATTAAGCATGCGTACAGGAAAAAATGATTTGAGAAAATTGAGGTAGTGTTTGCACCAATTTTACATATATTTAATTCTACATTTTCTCAGTATGAAAATATTAAATATTCGTATAAAAATATATGATTGTTATTGGATTGGCGTGCACCATGTCACCAAGAAAACATGATTTAGGTCTTAATTGTCCTGTCCATTACTTATCATTACCCTTCATACCATGCAGGGCCCTTATTACAAAAGTAGTTTTGTCGTGATAAAATCCGATTTCAATATGTCTTATAAGCACATTTCTTTTCCTCTAAAGACACATCTAAATATGTAAACACAGAAAGTAATACCTTCTGTATACATGTCTGTGTGATGCATTACTGACTAAAAAAGGAAACTTATATCCTTCAAAAAAACTGCAAGATTCGTATTGAGACCATTGAAACAAATGATAAAATGATGAGAATTTCAATTTCTTATACTTTTAATTATGTTTACAAAATTTTACTTTAATTAACTGAAATTTATTCAGTTTAATAGATAGTCGTCACCAAAAACTGTTGTCCAGAATTTAAGTTTTAACACCTAACCGAAATGGAATAATGTTTTGAAAAAACTAAATTAGTTTCAAATTTTTTTTTGAATATGTTAGAGATGTTAAAATAGGTATGTCCACCTCATTTAGATCCATATTATTAAGATTATAAATTTTTTAAGAACTATATAATTTTAAAAGTTTAATAACGTTAACCATTTATATTTGTTAAAATTACACTAATCTATTAAAGTAATAATAATAACATATATCAAAGTTTTATAAGTTAATTGTATCATCTAGAATTATACCCTAAAAGTATCTTTTAAAATTTTTGTTTCAAATCTACCATTTTAAATTTAAAATTCTAAAAATAACACAAATAATTATGTAAAAATACTTATTTATTCTAAATATCTACACATAAATTTAAAATATATATTTGGGTTCACTTTTTCTAATTTAGGGTTTAATTTTTTATTAAAATAAAATTTTAATATATTTTAAATTTAAATTTATGATATTATTAGAAATTTAAACTAATGATGCTATTTTTAACAAAAACTTAAAAATATGATATTTTAGAGAGTTGCTTTTGTATCTATCAGATTTAAGATTTAAAATTTTAATATATTTTAATTTTTCTATTTACAATTTAATAATTTTCTTTTTAAATTATTTATTTTGTATAGATTATAAGATATGTCAAAATCTAAAATAGTAATAATGACATATATCAAAATTTGTAAGTTATAATAATTATATCTATCATATTCACGGTAAATACATCCAATAAAATAAAAAAAAAATCAATATCAATTAAAAATAAAAAAAGTATTTTGTTTTCTTCTCTTCATACTTATTGATGAAGAAATAAAAAGACAGTGAAGTCATTATCAAATTCGACCGTCCAGTTGAAGACGTACACGACTTTATGGTCAAACATCATTCACCTAACTTCCTAAAAAGAAATCAACGTAACATTGCATGTGCCTAATTTCTGTTATGTAATCCCACAATCAATATAAAGAAGATGCCTTTCTGAATTTTCTAGATTCTTTCTGAATTTTTTTCTTTAAATTTGCCCATTTCTTCCTCTCCTTACATATCTCTTTCTGTAAATTAACAAAAAAAACCTTTCGAATCTGTCCTTTACGTAGAGAAAACAGTGCATGTGGAAAATGGGGAATACGAATTCGATGTGTGGGTGTAAAAGGTAATATAATTAGTATCATCTTTTTATTCTAATATTTGTAAATCTTATATATTAGTTTTGTTTGTTTGGTCGCCGTAAACGAACATAGTTGCGGTCAACACTCACAACTGCGACAAATGTTATTCGTTTGTTTGTCATCATCGATTATGCTTATAGTTGATCGCAGATTTTTAATCGAATTGATGTTTAATCAGTGATTAAAAAAATTGCGACGCATGATATAATATTTGACCATTGCATCTGCCATATGTATTTATAACAACTAAACAAACAATAATTTGTTACAATCGCAGATTAGAAAAACGAAAATAACCATAATCTCATGTAAATTATGGATGTATATCACTTGTTTAAATTTGCAATATTTTAAAATAGTTTATCTTTTATCAAAATATTCAAAAATGATCATTTATTCTCTATGACTTCTAAAATTTTTGATCGGTTGTGTTTAATTTATTTACCAAGTTTTTTTCACCTTTGGAATTAGTCTAGCCTTGGAGGAAATTTGGATATCTAATGTTAAACTAGGATTTAGATTCACCACCAAGAAAAATATTTACATATTATAATTAATTATTTATTCAGTAAATATAAATTAATACGTACATAATTTATTTCTTATTTAAACTAAGTTTTAAAAAAGTTAATACTGATTATAAAAATAAAATATACAATAAAATTAAATTATAAAAATAAATTTAAATTGTCTATATCTTTGACAGGTAAAAAAATATAGATGTGATAAATATTTAATTAATCCAAAATTTTATTTTATATTTTGTTTGATTAATTTTTTTAAATTTTTAATTTTTTTATATTGTTTGTTTTTAATATCGAAATATTATAAGTTTATATATAATATATTGTTAAATATTTATCTAATATTATTTTTATAAATATTATAGTAAATTATGTTTTATATAATATATAGTTTAAAATGCTCTCATGGTATGAAACGTCAGTGTGTCATACTTGTAAATTATATATGAAGACGAGGTTTCTTTATTAAAATATTTTTCAATTAATATATTAAGAATAAAAAAAGAATAAACATGTAACCTTTTCTTATAAACATGTAATCTTTTCTTAATAAACATGTAACTATAAGTTAGTTAATGAAATGTGTGTCTTGTTGTGTATTTATGTGTAGGTTTTCAGACAACAAGAAAACTCTGATAAGTTCTGTTGGTAACAACTCTTCTCACGATGGTGTTAGAACAATTGAAGCTGTTAAGTGTTGCAGCTTTTCAAGAAAATCAGATCTTTGTATACGTATCATCACATGGAACATGAATGGAAATGTATGCATATATATAAATTCAGTAATAATTATGTATCATAATTCTTCCTCAATCATTAGATTCAACAACGAGTTATCATTAATTGTTACTCATACATGTGAAGGTATCATATGAGGATTTAGTTGAGCTTGTTGGTAAAGACATGAAGTTCGATTTGCTTGTCGTTGGCTTGCAAGAAGCTCCCAAAAGCAACGTTGCTCAGTTTTTGCAGACAGCTTCATCTCCAACTCACGTGTAAGTATTCTATTTCTTTTTTTCTGTCCTCTTTTTGGGTTATACTAGACTAAGTACTAGCCAACTAATTTTATTAGCATAATATTTTAAAATAATATATTTTAATTTTTTGTTCCAAATTTAATACTATAAATTTAAAATTTCAAAAATAAGATAAATTATTTTTTGAAAATATATATTTACCATAAATAACTTATAAATATAATTAAAATATTATATTTGAATTCTTTTTTCTAATTTAAAGTTTTTTTGAGTAATATACTAAAATAGTATATTTTCAAATTTTTATTCCAAATTTAGCACTCTAAACTTAAAATTCCAAAATAACACAAATTATTTTCTGAAAATACATATTTACTATAAATAAATTATACATAAATTTAAAACATTATATTTGAGTTTATTTTTTCCAATTTAGGTTTATTTTTTTCATTAATAATAAATTTTAATATATTTTAATATTAAATTTGTGTTATGTTTAGAAATTTAAACTAATAATGTTATATTTAGAATAAAATCTAAAAAATGCTATTTTTTCAATTTTGCTTTAATTTTTTCTTATTAAAAATAAGTTTTAAGATAATTTTAATATTAAATTTTGGTATTTTCGGAAATTTAAACTAATAGTAGTATATTTAGAAGAAAAACTTAAAAAGTGTTATTTTGTCAATTGTATATTTGATTATAAATGATAAAATTTGATCTTGCATAGGATCAAATTTTAATATAAACTTATAAAAGTCAATATACCATTAACATTTTTACAAATATTCTACTTTTTAAACGAATGAAAAAATATTTTACTCTTTCTTTATACTAATTTCCATTATTGGTTTATTCAAAAAACTTCTTTTATTTCCTTTTAATTTTGAAATTGCAAAGTTCCATGTCAAAAATAAATGCAGGCTTCTTGGGAAGGCAAAATTGCAATCGATCCAGCTATATTTATTCGGACCAACGAATTCACAAACATTAGTAAAAGGTATTTTATTATATATATATATAATAAATTCGAGATTATTGTGATGTTCATATTCATTCTACATTTTTTCAATCCGCTATATTTATCCATATCAAATATATATCTAGTAATGTTTAGATATTGTTTAAATATGGATATTTATTGTCTATAAAAAATATTTTATAATAACTAAAGATAAATTAACAACAATACATAGCAGTATATTATTTTAAAATTTGGTTTTAAAAATTCATTAACTATTTGTAAATAAAATTAACTAATGTATAGATACATATTTCTTATTTTCAGATATATAGATTTTCATATGATAAATTATGTAGATACATATAAAATTTTGCAAATGGAACTTTGATTTTTTCTCTAAAACATTTAATTTTATTTATACTGTTATAATGTTGCTTCAGTTTGTGATCTGCTCATAGATTTTTCTCACCATAAAGTATTATAGTGTTAATATTTTCTAGCATAGATATGAGAATTCCATCTTTAGTCTTTACTTCTATGAAGATTATTTACATATATAAGGTTGAAAATTTCAAATGATAACATATATACATTTTAAAAAATTCATTATTTTCTTTTGAATTCATATTTTTCAAATAATTAGTATATATGAACTTAGAAATTGGGATACTAAAAAATATTCTATAATATTTTTTGAGTTTCTTTTTTCCAATTTAGGGTTTAATTTTTTTCTACTAAAATAAAATTTTAATCTATTTTAATCTTAAAGTTGTGCTATTAATGGAAAATTTTAAATAATGATGTTTTGGAACAAAAATTTAAAAAATGTTATTTTAGAGAATTGTACATATTAGTATATATGAACTTAGAAATTGGGAAAATGAAAAATATTCCATATTAGTAAATAATAATTTTAATAAATAAGTAATACCCTAAAATAACATCATTTTAAGTTTATTTTCCAAATTTAGAACACTAAAAATAAAATTCCAAAAATAGAACAAATTATTATGTGAAAATAATTATTTATCTTAAATACAAAATATATAAAATTAAAACATAATGTTTGGGTTCAATTTTTCTAATTTAGGATTTATTTTTTTATTAGGAAGAAGTTTTTAATTATTTTAGTATTAAATTTGTGTTATTTTTGGAAATTTAAATGATTAATGATATATTTGAAACCAAAATTTGAAATAGTATTATTTTAGTCAATTGTCTATTATTTTATACTGTATAAAAATAAACATTAATATATATTTAAGAAACTAATTCAGATTTAAGAAAAAATTGATAAAGTGGGATTAATTACAGAAATTAGGGCGGAGAGACACTCAGTAGGAGGATGTGGAGGTTTAATCGGAAGAAAGAAAGGAGCTGTCGCTATTCATATTAACTACGATGACATCAAAATGGTTTTCATCTCTTGTCATCTTTCTGGTAAATCATTTCTTTGATTTTTCTTTTCTCTTTTTGTCTTTTTGGTCTGATTGTTGTTGCTAATTACAATTACAAAAATAAAGAAATAATTACAATGGATTGATGGATGCAGCTCATGCAGAGAAAGTGGATAAAAGAAATACAGAGTTGAAGTACATAGCAAATTCAGTGTTATTACAAGACAAAAGGAAACATGACCTCATAGTTTGGCTTGGAGATCTCAATTACAGGATCCAAGATGTCTCTAACCGTCCTGCTCGATCTCTTATCCAAAACCATCTTCATTCGGTAACTCCTTTCTTCTTCTCCATTATCACTTTAATATTTTTGAGATAGAAAAATACTTTAAAATACCACAAAAATGTTCTTTATTTTCTAAAAATATCATTAATAATGTTACTTTTACAAAAATTTTATTAATTTTTTCCCCCTAAAAATACCAGAAACACTAAAAATAATTTTTAAAGACTTATAAATTAAATATAGCATATCCTCTAAAATAACATATTTTTAAGTTTTTATTCCAAAAATAGCAGTTTAAATTTTTAGTATCACAAATTTAAGATTAAAATTCACTAAAACTTTATTTTAATAGAAAAATAATTCTAAATTTGAAAAACGAAACCCAAATATAATGTTTTAAGTTTATGTATAATTTATTTAAAGTAAACAAATATTTTTCACATAATTATTTGTGATATTTTTGTAAATTTAATTTTAAGATGCTAGATTTAAAACAGAAATTTTAAAAAGTGTTATTTTATGATATTACTCATTAAATATTTAAGTTTGGATTTAATATTTTTGTTGTTAAAGTTTAGTTCATATGATATATGGTATGGTTTTAGGGTTTAGTTTTTATAATTTTAGTTTTGTGGTATTTTTTGGAAAAAAATTTAGTGGTATTTTCGAAAAAAATATTGATAATATTTTTGGATTTTTTTTTGAATATATCGATTTAAAACTAAAGAATTTATAATGTCTTATTATTTTTTATTTCTTAATATAGAAAAAACTATTTTTCTCCAAACTTTTGATGTTTAAAATTGTGGAACCCGAAATTGATAATTTTTTTTAGTTTATACACATGACATATTCATCTTTCCGGTTTGGCTTTAGATAAAAAAACAATAATGAAAGTTAATATATTTTAATTTTAAATACATGTATTGTATATAGTTTAAAAAATATTTATGTAGAAATGATATCGATTTATTTTGTTACGGTTGAACATATTAGAATTTTGAATTTGTACAAAATATTGTTACGGTTTCTAAATATAAAGTTAGGTTTGGTTTTTGTTATCAAACCACTGTAAACTACTACTCATATTGATATTATAAGTTGATGCAGGTTCTTGTGAGTAAAGATCAGCTTTTGCAAGAAGCTGAGAGGGGTGAAATATTCAAGGGTTACTATGAAGGAACTTTAGGGTTTAAACCAACTTACAAATACAATGTCGGAAGCAGCAACTACGATACGAGTCGTAAGGTTAGGGTTCCAGCTTGGACTGATAGGATCTTGTTCAAGATTCAAGATTCCAAACATATTCAAGCTACTCTTTACTCTTATGATTCCATTGACCAAATCTATGGTTCTGATCATAAGCCAGTCAAAGCAGATCTTTGCTTGAAGTGGATCAACAATAATTAGATGGATGCATGAATTTGAATGAAGATTTGGTTTATTTTGTTGTTATCTTGAGAGTAAATAGTAACAAATTATTGATGAATAATATTTTAAAGTCATATTTTTTTTAACTTTTTATTACAAATTTAACAATGTAAATTTAAAATCCCAAAAATAACATAAATTACTTTTTGAATATGCATATTTATCATAAATATAATTAAAATATTATATTTAAATTTTTTTTAATTTAAATTTAAATTTTGTCTTATTAAAAAAATTTTCTTTATTCAATATTAAATCCCTAATATATTATTTGAAAAATATTTTAACAAAATAATCTTATTATATTATTAGTTGAGTTGTCATCACCACAGTAAATTTCAATAAATATAGAAATAAACTTAAATTAATAAAAGAATTATAATATATGTTATTATTATTAATTTGGTTAGATAATTAATATATTTTATTAAACTAACTAAAAATATAAAAATAATAAAAATAATTATTTTTCTTTAATTAATTTACATATACAAAAATTATTATTAAAAATAATTTTAAATAAATTTTAAAATTATATAATTATTTAATTTATATTTAATAATAAATAATATTATGGACAGTATATATATAAATTTAGTTTGTGTTATTTTTA